>VYZT01015816.1:0-30781 GCA_013400735.1 Pomatostomus ruficeps | reverse complement strand
TTTTTTTTTTTTTGCTTTGGATTCAGTAGTCACACAGTTTCATATCAGTATGCACAGATTCATTGGGCATGTATGTACAAAACTCTTCATCATAAACACAGACTTGGATATAAGGGTATGACAGCTCCCCACCTACCCCCAGTAACACTTGTAGTAATCAACACACCCAGGGCATGGCATTCACTGGTATTAAATAGGGTCAGGGCCCTAAGTGCACTTAATGAGCCTGAACTGCTCTGGCCAGTCTTACCTCTGGCTTCCACTCACACACCCTCTGCCCAGGCCCCAGAGGGCTATTTAAGCTCATGGCAAGGCACCTGTTTCTGGTGCAATGTGATTGTGTGACTGCTGATTGGAGCTGAGGGCTGCTTCATCCTCTTTGTTTATTGGAGGTCATTAATAGTTCCTGTTGCTACCAACACCCCTTCTTGGGTAGTGTGAGGTCACTGCCCCGCCCATGCTTATGTTACTTTTGGCTCTTGTTCCATCCTTTTTCATGGATTGGTGTTCAGCCTGGAGAAGGCTCCAGGGAGGCCTTATTGTAGCCTTTCAGTACCTAAGCAGGGACTACAAGAGAGCTGTAGAGGGACTTTTTACAAGGGCATGTAGTGATAGGACGAGGGGGAATGGTGGTGAACTGAAAGAGGGCAGGTATTCAGATATTAGGAAGAATTCCTCTGCTCTGAGGATGGTGAGGCACTGGCACAGGTTGCCCAGAAAAAGCTGTGCATGTCCCTGGCAGTGTTCAAGACCAGGTTGGAAAGGAGTCTGAGCAATCCACTCAGGTCTAGTGGAAAATGTCCCTGCCCATGGCAGAGGGGTTGGAATTGGGTGATCTGTAAGGTCCCTTCCAATCCACTCCATTCTATGCTTCTATAATTCTGTGATCCTGCTTTTGGATGCTCACTAGCCCAAGCTAGTAGAGGCACGACAGGGGTGGCTTTGACAATTCATTTGTACAGTGCCTCAAAACCAAATATTGGCAGAGGATTCTCCTGACTCCTGCAATGCAGCCAAGAGGGAATGCCAGCATTTGTATTTCAAACTTTCTCTTTCTTTTGCTCCATTTAGTGCTTCATATCTGCTTCTTGGAGGCAGAAGGAAGTAAGTTTTGCCTTCTGGCCTTTTCTAGTTGTGTGCCTGGGTGTTGGTCCATGTGCATTGCATGGAGACACGCTTTCCTCAAGATACAAAAATCCTTGAAAATGAGCAGAGTGAAAGATGGAAATGGCAGATTTGTTGAACAAGGGGGTTGGACCTAAGACGACTGATGTTGTCAGTACGGGGAAGAGCAGCCAAGCTGGGCTGTGGAGACAAAAGGAGGGATAGTAGGGGCTGAGGCTGGAGATCAGGGATAGAACAGTCCATGTATCTTAGCTAATGCTCTCTGGCAGAGCAGCAGCGCTAATGGATATTAAAAGTGTCAGCTTCAAGATTTAGCAAAATGGTACCTCTCCTGATGCATCTCATCCTGGCACATAGAGCCCAGAGCAGAGCAAAAATTAGGGCCAACAGGCTCTACGTGCTGAGTACAGGGTTGCCCTTTCCTTTTGTCAGGGGCCTTACTCCTGTGACTCCACACCTCATGGTGACAACCATGTGCAGTGCTGTTTGCTAACAGCATGCCTGTTTCTAGGTGGGGAGCCATTCTCCAACAGCCACACAGATCTGCTTCCCTCCTCTGTGCCCAGTGGTGCCTTTCGCTTGAGAAGAACAAAGGGAGACATGTCCATCCCTTAAAGGGAAGAAGGAAGCTTGTGTATGGAGCCATCTCCCTTGGCAGGAGTGGCTGGCTGCTGGCTGGAGCCCTGTTGGGTGTTCCCAGCCTATTCTGGTGACAGCACCATCTTCAGTCAGGTATGACTTGCCTCTGTGCTCTGTGGCAGAACCCCGCAAAGAAGGTGCTGTCATCCCTCAGCCCTTGGAGACCCTCTGTGGAGAGGTGGTGAGAGGAAGGGATTCACCTGCCTTTCCTCACTGAGCAGATGGGAAACCACTGCACATGGGGTACCAAAAGGGAAAAGGGAAAGCAAAGAATATTCAGGAAGAGGTGGGGCAATGTAGCCTTTGCTAGTTCCATGCACTCCCCTTAATCTGCTCTGCTGTCCCCTTGTATCTGTGGCAGCTCTGTTTTTGGCACAGCAATGGTAGCAACTGGTATCTAATTTGTGTGCTGGGAGGGAAGGCTAATGAAGGGGTAAGTATGAGGCCCCGACCCCTTCCTGCTCACAGGAACACAGGCTTTCATTCCCATTTATCCATACTCCTGCCTCACCCTCCAGAGTGCTGAAGAAACGGAATTTTTGTCCTTCTACTGCTTAGAAGACTCAGCCTGCCCTCACAGAGTTGGAGTCTATCTCCCTCTCAGGTTTTCCTTGACTGCATTCTGACTTGATCCATCTTTTCCTCAAGTGGCTGACTGCCATACTGCCAGCACTGGAGATGGAAGACCTTGTTACCCGGACGGTGGGGAGCATTCCCCCTGGGGCAGACAAGTTGTCAGTCACCCAAGTAATGCAGGTTTTTTTGCAGGCTTACTCACAGCTGAAGAGCAAACCCTCAGGTCCCTTCCTGGCTTCCTCCGGGCTGTAAAGGAACAATGTGCATAGAAATGTCTCACAAATTCCTTGTGCTAATACCCACTGTGTCAGAGGCAGTCACCCTAAAACCTCCAAATTACTAAATTATTTAACTCACATCTCTTTCACTTCCAGTCAGGCTTCTCCGCACCTGAGCTGCACCCCAAAGTCAGCTCTGTGTGACAGAGACCACTGCAATGCCTGAGGTCTTCTGATCAAAAATGCAGAAAGTAAGGCAGAAACATATATTAGTTGGGCATCTCCTCTGCTGTGCAAACCTTGACACCAGCTTTTGTCTCCTGATGCATAGGCATTTGCCCTGTGTGTTCCCCTGTTGCAAGGTCTGGGTCTCACCAGGAGATTTGGGTGGCTGTGAGTTAGTCAGGACTCAGGTTTGGGAGGGAGCCCCAGGCCTTCCCTGCCCTCACCCCTTAAGGGCAGCTGCAGAGCTGGACAAGTAGCACAATCCATCTGGGTCTCTAGCACACAGACTTGGAATCCCATGCAAGATGGAAGGAGGGCTCACACTTGCATCCACCTGTATTTCTCATCTTTACTTCCTTGTAGGTGTTAGAGCCTGAGCAGGGGAAGGAGGGAAGGGATTAAGGTCCCTGCAACAGCAGGGAAACAGCTTTGCTAAGTGTTTGTCCCTCAGAAGGCATTTGACCTCCTCACCTCCCCCAGGGCAGAGGATTTAACAAGATGAACTCTCTTAGATGATTTGCAGAGGAGAGGTGGATCCAACAGAGCAAATCGCAGATTCCAGACTACAAAGTGGATTTTTATAAGGGAAATACGCCTTGTGGGAAGTGATGCATATATCCCCTCTAAACACCCACCACCCTCCTTGTGCTCACCTGACTGCAAACCCTTGTAACAAACCCAGTGCCTGCCCTCCTGCAGTCCTCTTCCTAGTTTTCCTCCATGCCCTTCATTCTTATCACATTTGACACTTGACCTGTCTCTTCCCAAGTGTCCTTTCCACATACAGCTGGCCCACCTTCCCAGAAACTCACTTTCTTGCTCCTCTTTCCAGGAAGCAATCCTGCCCTCCTTCACTGCTGATGTATTTCCACCTATAAATGATGCTTGGCACATTCCTAAAAGGAGCAGATGAAAAAGCCAACAAGCCTATGAGACTTGGGTGGTGTCAAGGGGTAAATTCTCCCCTTCCTCCTGTACAGACAGACATTCTTCCAAAGCCTCAGTGGCTGGGACACACACTGCAGGAGCATGGAGAAAGGCTGGAGCAAGAAGGAGGTACTGAGAGCATGCCTGATGAGGTGAGGTGCTGTGCTGGTTTGGGTATTCTGGTCACAGCAGCATGCAAAATCACATTATGGCTTTACTGTGGCAAGTTTAATGCACTGAATCCTTCATCACTCCAGCCACTCCTGCCAGGCATCTCTGGAATTCACAGCAACAAGTTTTCAGTCTCTGAGCAATTCCCATCTCATAGGAGCAGCCTGTCTGCTCTGAGGAGGGGAAATATGCAATTGCTCCCAAGGCTGCCTAGAGGACAGAAGGACAGAGGCTTTCCTCTTCTCCTTCTTCCCTCACAGCAACGACCCCCTGGGTTTGCAGAGGGTTCCCAGCGCCTCATGGATTCGCCTGCAGTTCTGGCTGCTCAGGCCAACAAGCCTGGCTCTGAAGGGTGCAGGATAAATGTCACCATGGGGCAAGATAAACATTGGTCTTTTCTTGGAAAAAACACAAACCAGCCTAAAACAAGAAGGTATTTCTGTGTGTGATTGCAATGGACTAAGCAGAGCTGTGTGTGGTGCAGAGATGTTTGGGTCAGGTGCAGGGGAGCATAGAAGGGCAAGCACTTAGGGGAAAATGTGAGCATAAGGCCACACCTAACAGCAGGAGTACAGCTGTCTGATGAAAGGAGTGCATGGAAATTATACAGATTCTCACCATTTCATCCTAAGTATCATAAAAATTAATAATTTCTTTAAAGCCCTGGCACCTGGAGTCAAGGTAATGAAAAGATAATTTCAATGCTCAGGCCAAATATGAAAAGGAATGAGGGAAGCAAGATTCTTTCTCTTCTCCAGAGGAACAAATATAACCAGGAAACATTGAAATAAAAGCCTGTGATTTTTTAAAAAGTCCAGTCTTATATTTGGGGAAATTGATGATATTTTGAGCTAGCCTGGGAAAGATGATGGTCAAATGGTAAATGGATATACAAGGTACTGTATTGGAAAAAGAATGTGTGTGTATGTGCATGTGTTCATAGAATGTTTTGGTTTGAAAGAGACCTTTAAAGATCATCTAATCCATCCTCCACCACCATGGCAAGGACATCTTCCATTAGACCAGGTGGCTGAAAGCCCCATCCCTCCTGGCCTTGAACAATTCCAGTGATGGGGCATCCCCAGCTTCTCTGGGCAACCTGTTTCAGTGTCTCACCACCCTCTCCACAAGAACTTTCTTCCTTATGCCCAATCTAAATCTACCCTCTCTCAGTTTAAATCTGCCACATGTCAAGATCCCTCTGGATGGCATTCCCTCCCATGAACGTATTAAAAGCACCACTTAGTGTCATCCACAAACTTGTTGAGACTATACTTAATGCCACTCTCCCTAACATTAATGAAAATATTAAATAATGTATGTTCCTGGACAGGGACACCTCTCAACACTGGGTGTCTATGATTGGTTGACTACAGGTGGTCCACACCTCACAATGCATCAGAGTAAAGGCATTGCTATGGGGACACCAAGCTGTGAGATATAAAACTGTGCATCTCTGGGGTTTAGGGTCAGCTGGCATTCCCAGGAACCTGGAAGACGTGCACTTCCCCGCAGCACGTGGCTCTGAGCTGCTTGCTCCCCTCTGTCCTTTTCTATTGTCTCCCTTGAAGTGTCTTTAGCCTCTCTGTGTGCAAAGCACGCTTCCTTCTGCTGAATGCCCTCTGGAGAGGGGACCAAGCAGGCCATTAGCTCCTGGATATTGAAATCACAGCTCCAGGTGCAGCTGGTGAGGAATGTGGAGGGCTGCAGCAAGAAAAGCAGAGTTCTACAAAACAGAGCCCCTGTGCTCTATGATTATGACTTCAGACTTGCCAATCCTCCCTTCTCTTCCCTCCCCTGTTACTATGCTGCTTATTCTGGGTTAATTATTGACTCCCACTTTTGGGAGTTTTCTTTCCATCCTGTACTGGCTCAAGACCAAGCATAATACCACAAGAAGAAGGGGATATCTGTGATAAAAATTCTGAAGATCTTCTCCCACCCAGGCACAAAAAATCCACAGGATCCTTTCCACGCAGAAAGTGAAAATGTGCGGAGCTATCTCTGTCCCTCTCCCTCCACTGAGGGATGGTCCTGGAAGCCCTGCCGGAATTTGGGGTGTTTTTCTCAGTCAGAAGGCAGCAGGCAACAGGCAAATCACTGTTATCTGTGTGTCTTCCTTTTCAGGGAGGGCTGTGTGTCTTTTTCATTTAGGTAATAACAGGCTTTTGGCAGCACCTCCAGCACAAACCCAAGCTGCAGGTGAGCAGCAGGAGCAGAAGAGTTTGGCTGAGGTTTAACAGCTCACATTCCACTGATAATAGGGGGTTTTCCCAGAGCTCTGCCAAGGCAGGCTGAGTCTGTCCAGGGAGCAGAAGGGCAGAAGAGGCAGCATCAGGAAAAAAGGGGATTTGTTAAGGCCAGTTTACAGAGAGGGATGAGCAAAGCCCAGAAGGTGGCAGGTACCATGGGAAAGAGAAGCCAGAAGCAGAGGTGAGGTGAAAGGATTAGGGCAGAGAGAAAGTAAAGGAAGAGAATGGAGGATTCTGGAAAGCAGCATAAATTTGGACAAAGTTGAGAAGGGTCAAATTTTCTGATGAGGACAGAAAGTCCTCAAAGTAGTATTTTTTGAGGAAACAAAATACTAGCTTCCTGCACACTTTATGCCATGTTGGGGGAAGGGTCAATTACAAGCTCTAAGAAATTTCTGACTGTTATGTGAGTTTTCACACAATTGCAGGGGTTTATATTTCTCTCCCTTTTATTTTCTCTCCCACGTTGTAATAGAAGATAAATGAGAGAGCACACACACAAAAAACCCCCAACAAACAAAAAGGCAAACAACCAAATCCAACAAAACCAAAAGCAAATACCCAAGCTCAAACTCAGCCATGCGTTGCGGTTAATATATTCAGACTATTTCAAGGTGTCGATCCCCAACGAGACAATTTTAAAACCTCAGTTTTTCTACCTCTACAAAAAAGGATTGAATACAATTTTCCATGTTCACATTGTACATGTGTGTCCCATGTGCTGCTGGATGGTTATATCTTTGTGACCTTTTGCCCCACTGGAAGATGTGTGACCCTCAAAGGAGACTCTGACTTACCTGTGAATGTGATCCCAGTCACATGGGGCTTCACTGTCACTCAGAAGCTTGCTGACTAGCAATAAATATTCATAGAACTGATTAGATGTTAATTGCACCAATCACCACCTCTTCAGCCAACTCCAGGAACCTTGCTGCCACCCACCATAGTTAAAGAGGCAGCAGAAAATGTCTCTTCTGTAGGTCCCTTAAGGTCAATCTGGTGCCTCAGATGGAGGAGGTTAAACGACTCACCTTGCCATGTCCCTTAACACAGCCGCAGTAGTCCTTCCCCAGTTCTGCCCCAGGTGAAGGGCTGTGCTCCTGCTGCTCTAGCCCCTAGGGGTCAGGAACCCTATGGTTTCTGTAGGTATCTCTGTAGTCTGTCCTGCTCCCCTCTCCCCACACTCTGCTTGCTGTCCAACCCCACAAGGACTGCCCTTCCCTGCTCCTCTGTTATCTCCGTTCTTCCCATACAGACAGGTTTGCCAGGTCCCCTCTGCAAGGAAGGGGCAAGGAGAAGCATGGGGCTGGGATGCACATGGACTCTGGGTGCACCTGTGCATGCACAAATGTGTTTTGGTGCACATGACTGAGTGTGCAGGACACAGCGCTCACACACAGCTGTACCTGTGTTTGTGCCTGCTTGTGGAAAGGGACCTGTAACCCCTTTTGTTCAGGAAGGTACACGAGCAAAGCAAGCTGTGCTGGTAGGACATATGGTCCTCTCCCCGCACAGGCTGTGCCTTTGAGGGCCCATATGCGACGGCCACCTTGCAGCATCCCCACTGTCTCCCTGAAGTGTTGGACTGGCATGGCTAGTGACGTGACTCTTCATCCCCACGGAAGAGGACAGCTGTCAGACATGAGCTGCCCCTCGGTGGTGTGGCACAGCGGCTGTGGCACGGGTTGCAGGCCACTCAAAGGGTGTTTGTACCTTGCATCTTCCTGACATTTGTGCTGTCCCTGCCCTGGAGCTGAGGCATAAGCCCTGTTCTTGTCACTGCCAGCTCTTCTTCGCTGACAACCCACATAGACCCAGACTCTCCATCCCCCCTGACTCATTCCTCGCATCCCTCTGCCCCACCGTACACACCCTCCTTGAACTTGGCCCGGTAGCACCAGCCTTCACCAGCAAACTGCTGTCTGTATACAGGCTCACACATGTGGGAATGTGATAACCTGGGACAGGCAACATTCATCTTCATTGCAGGGAGGCAGCAGGATTGGAAATGGCATGGTAAGATGAGCCTGCTGCACGCCCCTGTCACAGGCACTTAGAGCAGAGCCACTGCAGATGTGACAGCAGTGACACTCCAAGAAATCCTGGTCACGTCTCAACCCCTGTCTGCCTGGGCTTCCTCCAGCCCCCAAATTGGCCTTCTGCCAGGCTGGAGGCAGAAGTGAGCCAGAACAAGGTGCAGCAGAGAGGCCATGGTGTCCTTGAGAGCTGTCCTGCTCTCTACCTCTGTGCTCTGGCCTTTTTGTGTGAAATGGATACTCAAAAAAAAAAAATTAAGAAGGAAGAAATATCTCAATGGGTCCCCCACTCTCAGGTATCCAATTGCTTTCCAACCACTAAACATAAGTGGTGGGAGACAGAAGAAACTGCTCCTGTTGGGTTCACAAATCTGACCCCACCATCCCAACCAGCTCCAATACAGTGGGCCTGTACTTCTTTCCATACAAATAACTGATCTCAGAGGGAGGAGACTGGCTCCCATCCATCCTTCTGAGGCCATTGCAATAGCCTTCCATTCCTACGGGTTTATGGTACAAGCTGACAAACCTGTTGTCCCCTTTTGCTGTCAATCCCTGCACTGCTGTGGAGGGGTGAGGTACCAGTGTTCATATAGAGGGAGTTAAAAGGCTGGCAGTTCTGGTGCATATAACCCTACTTAGCTGGCAGAAAAGAGCTCCTTGATTTTCCTGTTGTGCTGAAGGCTGTGTGACACACACCTGAGCAGTTTCAGGCCTGGCAGGAACAGTGTCTCTAGTGGGTGCTCTCACCTTGCCACTGAACACCACTCCTGGTCAACTTGAATGCAGAGTCTTGCCTCCATTTGCTCCTGAGCCCCCATCACCAAAAGCATTCACCCCCTGGCAAAGGACAGGTTCAACGGATGTCCTTTGATCGCTCTCAATCCTTAATTCAGTCCAGTATGCCTCCATTTGTATGCTGTCCTTCCCCTCCAACTCACAGAGATTTTCTCTATTTAAGCTGTAGTGCATGAGGCTGCTGGCTCTCCTTACAGCTGCTTCAAATCTGTTGCTGCAAACAGTTTCTAGAATGTCTTTTTAAAATGTATTAGCCTTCCAAAAAGGAGCTGAGAAACGGGGCAGGAGGACAGGAAGGAGTGGGGAGGAGGCAGGATGCAGAGATGTGGTCTATCCCACACATCTGCAGTATTCTCCTCCCAGCCCTTTTATGAAAATAGATGGACATTTATTATGGAAAAGAAGGGCTGGGTGTGTGCAGGAATCCTTAGGCAGGCAGGGAATAAGTGTCAGTCTTCTGCATGCATGCCTCTGTGAGCCACATGCACTGCCTGTGAGAAATACCTCTGCCATCCAGAGAGCATTCTGTCAGACTGAGCACCTGAGGGGCTCTGTATGGGCCTGTCTGTGTGTCTCTCTGTGTGTCTGTACCTGTGTGAGCTGCTCAGCTGCCCTCAGCAAAGAGAATGTGTGGTGGTGGTCAGCAAGACGTTCCCTGGTGGTGCCATTCAAGTGGCACAAGTCGTTCCTGTCATGAATTTCCAAGGTCTCCAAGAGTGTCTGTCAAAGCACACAGACATGAGTGGGTGGTCAGTTTTATAGGCCTGTCCTCAGACACCTGGGCTGATTGCAAACACTTTGGCACTCAGCAGGCATGAGGTCAAGGACACCACTCAGGGCAAGCACCTGTTGCATTGCTGGTGGGCAACAACACGTACCATCATGTTCATGACACTGAGGAGATTAGGGCATCGTATAACGAGGGCTTTAGAAAGGCATTCTCTGTGCTGGAGCCAAAGAAAAGCAATGGAAACTCAAATTTACTGCCTGTCTCCCTACCTCAGTTTCTACAGAGAAGAAACATGGTCCAACCCTTCCTGACTCTTCTGGTTACTTTGATGAATGGAAATTACACAATTGCCTGTCTCTGTGCATTGTTTTGCCTCTCTCAAATTGCACTTCCCATCCTGCCCCTGCTAGGAGTAAGTAGCTTTTCTCTGCAGTGTGTGGGTATCTAGGGGAAGAAGGGAGGAGAAAGGACATATGCAGCCTGAAGAGAATTAGAAGGGTTGGGGATGAGGAAGAATGAGCAAGAGCTTGGATAGACCCTGCTGTCATAGGAATGATCCATGTAAACTGCAGGGAGGGCTTAGCCTGGATTCCCTCACCCAACAGCAGACTGTGGGTAGAATAGAGACTCCAGACTACATTTTGATGGCTTTTGTCACACAGAGTATAAACCTGAGAAGCACTAGAACAGACATTTCTCACCCCAATCCTAGACTCTGGGGCATCTCTCACCAACCAAACGCATATTTATATTTCTCTTACATATGTGGGAGATGTTGCCAAGATAAGGGGCCATATTCTGACTTCTCTTCCACCTCTGGACACGAGCCTGCCTCCCTGCACTGAACCCAAAGCAGGAGTGGATGTGTGTGTGTGAGCATGTGTGCTCCAGAGCAGTGGGCAGCAAACTCACTCCATATCACATCAGTAACAAAGAGATTCAGTGCAGGAGATATTTGCAGGCATGAGCAGAAGAAAACCTTCATGTTCCTTCTCCAGGGTGAGCGTATGCTTCAACTCTGAGATACGCTCCCTGCCTCTTGAAATTAATTCAACATTCCTGTGGCTTGGGTGAAAATAACCGGCATGAATAATCGGGCTGTGCTGGCTCTGCTGCAGATTGCCTGGTAGATACAGCCCTCTGCAGGAAGGAAAAAGCTAAGAGACTGCAGTGATGCTTAGGCTGCTCTGCCTGGGCACAGGAACATGATGCTCTTATCTCACATCCTCTGACTTTATCACAAAAATGATCACATTGGGCTTGTTTTAAGCACTTTTATTTCTTTCTTTATACAAGAGACAAAACCCCCCAGACTCCAAATGATACCATTGTATGGAGATGGGAATGAATGCCTCTGTGTGGGTGTGTGTGCTGGCATGGGGGAGGTGTATGTACCTCCATTTTTTCATGCCATCTGGCTCCAAAACTTTCAGATACAAAACCCAGGGCTCTGAGCTGCTCAAGGAACCAACCTTTGTTGGGGAGCCATCAGCCAGAAGGAGAGCTAGTGTTTGGGTTTCTTCCCTAAGGAAATCTATGGTGGTCCACGAGTCTCAAAAAAGAGAGACAAAACACCCAGATCTGCTTCCCTGGTCTGACAGCATCTCTATGCTCAGTTAGCCCTTATGTTGAATAGGGACCCAACATCTTTAACTTTTTTAGATCTATGACTCAGTTACAGAGCAGGGACTTCCCAGGATTCCAGCCCTCACCAGAGGCTTTAGGAAGGGGAAGAGAGGGATTTCTTCTGAACTGAGGGCTTCTTAGCTTGACCTCTGTGAGTTTTGAAACTCACTCATAGTGTGTTTCAAAATATTGGTGGCCTCCACCCCACAACCACTACACATCTGTTCATGGAAGAGAAATCACTGGGGCCTTTCTGCTCTTCAACTGACAGGACTGTGCTCAGCTGCTCCAAGGGAATCTACATGGTTCTGCACAGAAAAATAGCCTGGCCTTGTGTGATGACAGCAGGGGCTGGGGACACTGTGCAGATATTCCTGTCTCCTCTCAGATCCTGTCCCACGTGTCTGGGGCTGTGCTGGGGAACCCAAAGGCCACTTGCTGTTGAGCCCTTACATTCGGACATGGGCAGCCCCATGCCCACAGTTCTGACAGTCCTCAGTGGATCGCACCCCATGCCTCTGCCTTCAGCTTGGAAAGGGAAGAAGCAAAGAGGGCAAGCTGTCCTGTCAGTCATCTGCTTGCCAAGTGGGAGGCAGAGGGAACCAAAGCTCCCAAACTTCTTTACTGGAAGAGCCCAGCATAAGAGGGAAGCTGTCCAATAACCTACACCCTTCTGATGCCAGTAGCCAGGTCACGGTTCAGTTTTTGCTGGCAATCTTTTTCTTACGGGCAGAGACCAGATCATAGAAAGGATCCTGTGTGATGCTGGTCCTGAAAATAAGAGGAAATGGGAGCAAAAGTAAGAGATTTAATGATGTAGAGGAGCACAGACAACCTAACTGAACTTGCACCACTTATCAAAACGTAGGACTGGAGATCTGCAGACTCACAGCAGAGAATTTAGCTGTGGCTAGAGATTCTCCAGAAGAGACCTTGAAACTCTTTAAAGTCAAGGGGTACCATAGCTGTTAGACTGCAAGCATTTCTTTCCACCCCCTTTTCAAGCTCTGATAGCCAAATAAACTGTGTGACCATTTGTCCCTGGGGCTGAAAAAAGACAACTCAGGCCTCAAGTTCTTCTCACCGTATCGCCTCAATCCACTCATCACGCTCTGCTGGAGTGGCTGCTGAAATCTTGTAGGACTGATGCTTGCCCTCAACCACCTTCCCATCCCCATCTGTTTTACAAGCTTTGATCTTCTGGCCTTTGCAGTTGGGATTGAAGAGTTCAAAGCAATTCTGTCAGAAAGGAAACAAAATGGAGCACTAGGGTTAGACAGGGGGGACCAAGGAGACTGCTGCCTTCAACCACAGGTGACAGGCTCAAAGAGCGTCCAGTGGGGAGGAGCCTGTCTCCAAAATGCAACAGAACCTATGTTTTCCCACCCCAAAAATGTCCCTATGAGTTGGCTGACCTTCCTTCTTAGGTAAATACACCCCTCCTGTGAAGGACTGGATACTAAAACAGGCTTTATGGAGAGATGGAGCACCACCACGTATCAAAAGACACCACCTGGGATCTGTCACTCTGTTCCACTCATGAAAATCCCTCCCCCTTTTAAGTAGATGAAACATCCTCTTTTCTGCCTGCCACCATGCAGATAGAAGGCACTTTTCCCAGAGCCATGACACATCGAAGAGTGGGTATCCACAAAAGACATACAGAACAAATGTGTCACTTCCTGGGCAAGTTCCCTAACACCAACAGTTCTGTTTGGTCTACATGTGATGTAACTCATTATGGAGAGGCCCAAGAAGTTAAACCCACATCTCCTGGTGTAAAGTAAATAGGAAGTCAGCTGTGTGCATTCATGTCTGCCCCCCTACACACACATTTACACATGAGAAAACATACAATACAGTCAGCCAAAGGACAGCTCTCTACTCACACCAAAGATATAAATTAAAAATACAGTTGTGTTTAGAGGGGGGCACAAGGCAGTTTGGAATGGCACCTTCCCTCTGAGAAGCAAGCAGAGTAGGAGTAATTTGTGTGCATCTTCTCTTCCCTCCAACCATCTGATAGCCTGTGTTGGCAGAGTACCAACCAACGGAGACTTACTGGCTTTTTGGGATCATCCACCTTCCGGACTGATAGGTTCTCCAAGGGGATAATGCCCAGAGGCTCTTTGTCCTGAAGGCAAGGAAACATGAATTAACACCCAATATGCTCCCCAAATCTATGTCACTGTTTAGAACCTCTCTGATTTCCCCTGTGTGGGCCTTTGTGGAGGTGACAAGGACAGAGTATAGCTGGGGAGACCCCTTCCATTGACACAAGGCGGAGTTCAGTCAACAGGAGACCATAGCTGCAGTGTCCAGCCTCTCTCCTCCTTCAGACCGGAGGTGAAGAAACAGCACAGGAGAGAGTGGAAGGGTGAGTACAGTCTGAGAGCACGTGGCAAAAGGGTGAGACTTTCCCCCTACCCTCTGCTCCTCCCTGGCCCCTCAGGGGCTCATAACCACCCAGGACAGTTTCCCAACTATGAGTTAAGCCTTTACCGTGGTATATTCGAAGTAATACAGGCAGTTATCAGTCAGAATGAACCAACGGCGTTTCCAGGTTTTCACACGTCCTCCTAAACGCAGTGAGGTTCAGAAGCCATTAGTCACACATTTTTCTGTCCTACCCCTAAGCTCCAGACACGCACACCCAGTTGAGTCCTCCCAGCTCTCCCTGTAGGTGATCCCTAAGGAGACACCATGGTACCACCGATGTGATGTCGTGTGACAGACACACAAAGCCAGTTTTGCTCTGATGGGGCTGGGAATGAGGAGGGATATTTTTTTGAGTCCCTTTTTAAGCAGACAGAGCCTGCAGGAGCCGGGATGAGGGAGCAGGCAGCTGGTTTCAACAGTAGGTGTCAGTCTCAGCCCACTGCAGCAGACAGGAGTGAAGGACAGCAGAGATGACAGTAGGTTCCCGGGGCAGATTTGTGGTGGGAGGCAGGCAAATGGGGAGGTCAGAGGAGCTAGGGTGGTCCTCCCCCTTACCTAGTTTCAGCAGCCAGCCTTCACGGTTAGGGTTGAAGAAAGTGTGGGTGAGGTCGTTGCCATCGTCCTCTGGTATGGAGAATGGCTCATTCTTTATGCTCTCAAACAGATTCTGTCCCAGAGCATTGGTGGGGAAGGAGAGAGAAAGAGAAAGACTGATTTCTGACAAAGCTTGTACACAACTATCCTAGGTCCATCTGGTCCATCACTCTGTTTTTACAAGGGAAGCTGGGTGAAGAGCAGGGGAGCACACAACGAGCACTGGGGGTAAAACAGCCCTGTCTGCACCTCACAGGGTCTCTAGGGGGGGTCACCACCTCTTTTCTGCATCTCCTGTCATGAAAGGAGTCTTAATTGGGAAAACCACAGACACAAAATGGTGCTCCCTTAGCAAGACAGGCTGCAGTGACTGAACCCAGCATATCACAAGTGCTGCTGTGGGTAATATTAAGGCACTAGGATGGGACTCAACATAGCAGAGATGCAGCCCCATTTAGACATCGGGCTGGTGGTGCCAAACACTGCCGGGAAGCGGAATGTAGAGACCAGCACGTAGAGCTACATGGCCACAACGAGGCACATTTCACAGAGCCAAAGCTTTAGCACTGAGGGGCACAAAGGGTGACATTCATACCAGTAGAGTGACAGGGAGGCAAGTTACTGGTTTTCAAAGGATACTGAAATGTTGCTCATGTCACTGTATTTGCCATCATTTATTACACAAATCCCAAGCCAAGGAAAAAGAAAGAAGAGACTACCTGCTCCTGCAACTTTCCTCAAATTGCCTGAAAGAAATGACACCCTGGAGAAAGATCTTGAGCCTCTACTCTGAGGAGATGCTGCTCAGCAAACCTAGGTGTGGGATGTAGGCAGCCTCTTTGACACAAGACAGAAGTTATTCTGCTCAGGCTGGCTAGGTGAAACAAGACACACATATAGGCAGACTACCCACCTCTACCTTGCCTCACAGGGCAGGTCCTGTGCCTGCTGAGCCTTTGGGAAAATGGCAGCTGCAGCTTTGCTAATGGATACATTTCCTGTCTCTGCACCTGTGGTTCTCAGTGGACCCCAGGGGATGAAAAAATAGGAATTCTTCTTACCTTTAAAAGCTCTTCTGGTAGGTCCCCTCCGTTGTCAATGCCTCTGTTGATGGATACAAACCTTTCAAAGTGGGGTTTGTCTTTCACATTGGGGTTGTGCAGGCTGGTGTTAAGCATGATGATAGAGAAGGAGAGTACATAACAGGTATCTAGCAATGAGAAAGAAAATCAGGATGGGTAGCACTTGTCTTAGAGGGCAGATCAATCCACACCTAAGGTGGCTTGGTTTCTAGTCACTGAAGGAGAGAGTCATCCTCTCATGTATAGGAGAAGGGAGATGTTCCCTCTTCTGGGAGAAAAAGGGACAGAGTTGATCTCTTGTGGTGGAAGTGATTCCATGCTCTCAGGATAATGGGGTAAGTTGGGCAGATGTAGTCTAATCATGGCTCTGCCAGCAGGAAAGTTTCTGCAGACCTACATCTGTCAGTGCTATCCTTGCTATGATGAGGTATTACTTCATGTGAGACTGGGAGCACTTCTCCAGTCTAATGCCCTTCAGGAGGGCCTGGAGCACAGTGGCAAAAGCAGGACTGAAGATGCTCAGTTTATTGAAAAGCTTCACAGGAACTGGGCTGCCTCCTTTAGCTTAAGGGGAAACACACTTCCAAGTGATGCTGCCTGTGCTTTGTGAGTGGAAAAGGAAGGCTCCTCTCCCTAGCAAACAGCAGAGCTCAGCTTTACGGGCCTTCTGCCCATAACCACCTGTGGACTGGAACACTCCCGGGTTACACTTGCAGTACCAGTTGGCAAAGGCCTCCATCATCCGGTCAATCTTCTGCGCCTCCCCAGGCAGCCGGAAGCTCCAGAGGAACTGTCTGTCAGGAGCAGAGTGCCACAGTTAGTCAAATTGGCTCCAAGGGACACTGATACCTTACCTCAGCCATGCAACACCATGAAAATAAGAGAAGTCATGCCATCACATTGGGGAGACAACACAGTGCATGGAGCAGGAGCTCTGCTCCTCCCTAGAAATTGCCTGGATACATCAGCCTCAAACACCCTAAATTCAGGAAGCAGAACTAAGCCTCCCAGAAATCATGGCTCTGCTTCCCTAACGAGTGCCCTGCAAGATAGCAGAGACCTCAGGAGAAAGAGTCCTGCCAGGAGGTGGCCTGTAATAAAACAAGGTGCCCTAAAAGAGATTATTGACGAAACAGGCAGAGGACAGACATGTTTCCTGCTGCAAAAAATAACTTTTTCCATCCCCCCAGACACTGAAGCCACAGTGACCCACTTTTCTGCACGTGGCCAGTCCAATCAAGGGGCCATGAAAATGTTTCCTGCTCCCCCAAGAAGCTGTTGACATGCCACAGAGTAACAGCTCTGGAGCCAACACACACAGCAGGGCCTTGGGAAGCTCCCATTTCAGCCCAAGAGGACTTCCTGACCTTCCTGGGTGGTAAGACCCAGCCGCTGAGCAGGTTCCAGCACCTACACCTGGCACGCTCACTCACCTCAGCGCCTGCACCAGGTTGAGGTTGGCAAACTGGTGACATGCCACAAAGGCTTGGAGGATCTGAATGTTTATGGGGTCCCTGGGAGAGGACAGAGGGAAAAGGTCAGAAGAGTGCTTTGGCTCTGCTCAGTTTGGATGTCCCTTGGTGTGACAACATGTTCCATCCCTGTCTCACTTCCCCTCTGACCAAGAAGAAGCCAAGGTGCACTCTCCTGTCTGGAGAGACTGATCCCATTACAGGCAGGAGGAAAGGCAGCCCATGCAGCCAGCCTCAGTCACACTCCACAGACCCTCCCAGGGGTGTCCTGCCCACCCAGCCCACTGTGGTTGGAGATATGTTCAGCCTTGGCACCTGGCTGAGGTCTGCCACAGGTCATCCAAAATGGGAATTCAGAGGGGCCAGGCAGGACAGGGCCTCCAAGGGGTCTCCTCATCCTGGGTTGCTCACCTCCCACCCAGATAATCCCCAATGGCTGTCTTGTTCAGGCCTTCTCCCTTGTGGAGGAATCTGGCGATCTCCTGCAGGTCTGAGGACAAGACCTGGTGCTCGATCAGGTACTGGATCCCCTGGGAAGGAGAAGCAAGACAGGGAAGTAAAACAGCTCTGTGGTCTAATGAGAAAGCAGGATCCCAACACTCTGGTATCAGCCTTCCCGAGCTTTGATGGACTTGCCTCCTCTGTTACTCCCCAGCCCCTTCATGAGAGACCACAGCCATGTTCTCATCTTTACTCAGTCTCTCTTCATCCACTCTGGGTTGTCAGTCCCATTTTCATTTCATCCCTAGATTTGGCTAGATGTTTCACTGGGATGGACACTCAAACAAACAAAATAGGGCAATGTAGATTAGAAGTCCAAACAGGCAAAATCAAAACAATTCATTTTAATATCTTCAATCAAAATGTCTTAGTGTTCTGTTCCTAAATGTAATTTTTTTTCTAAATTAAGTTAACTTAAAAGAAAAATAGTTTGTTTAAAAGAAGGTATAATAAAAAAAAATGTATTCAGACAAAAATATGGGCTCGAGACAACTTAAAACAATTTTTTCCTAGCTTCTTCTTCTATACCACAGAACAGAGAAGTCTGCAACCGTTTCAGCTCCATCCCCCCTAGACAATAAGGACGGAATATGCTTTTTAAGGAATATAGAGGGTGTGAGTTGGGTTGTGCAAAGAGTCAATATTCTATTTTAGAGAGAATTTCATGATTTTCAAAGCCAGAGAAAAAGCTGAGGACTTTTTCAAAAGATCCTTTACAATATCTAACAACACTGCAGTTCTCCAGACCACATTGCAATTCTCCTTGCAATATACAATAAAGGAATGAAAATTATTTTAGATCCATCAAAATGTTCTACTTCAACAGAATCATTTCACTTTACCTTGCAATATATATGAAACTATTTTTAAAATGCCCCAAAGAAAAAGCAGTTTCAAAAGAAGAAATCAAATTTTTGTAAGATTTTTCCCACTCTATTTTCCTTTCTTTTTCCCCAGATGGATTTTCAGTAAGATCAATTTCATTTTGAAAAGCTTTACAGTGATGATGGGGCCCCATTTTCCAGAAGAAAATGTTTTTCCCCAAACATTTTTATCAGCCAGATTCCTAATGCTTACCTCCTCTAGCCTCAGAAACTTTCCATGGGATCTTGGAGATAGGAACCCTTTTATAAGTATCAGCATTGCATGGATGGAGTGTAACCTTAGAAAGGAGGGGCAAAGGCATGTCCTTGCATTGCAGCACCTCCCACTCCATGGCATGTAGCAAGTGGGAGGCAAACATCAGAGATCTGCATTATATAGGCACACAAGATAACATTCTGACCAGTCTGACAGGCATTGAACTAATAAAGCTAAACTGGTTTGGGGTTAGAATCTGTTCCGGTATTCCTGCGCAGCATGGCATGGTGCCACAGAGAGAGATGCCTTGGGGGCTTCAAATCAAGGTTAGACAGAAAGGCAAAATAAAACCTACTCTTATGCAGGCTGCAAGTCCTGATATCGCTGCTCTGAGTCAGCTCCCACTGGCAGAGGGGTGTCCAGGGGACTGGCAAACATTCCAGCTGAGGTGTGGACACTGGCGAAGGTGTCTCGATACTCTCAGCAGGGCACAGAGGAGGCATGAAAAGCCGTCACACAAAGCAGCTGTTAGCTGTGGTGGTTAGCTGATCATAGCTTGTGGTTGAAGAGCTCAAAAAGCGCTCCACCAGTGGGGAGGAAGGAAGAGGGAACTGTCTTTCTCACATCTTCTCTACTTAATCATGATGATTTTAGAGCTTTCTGCAGAGGGCTGAAGGCTATGGAGTCTTGACACCACTGGTCAGAGCCCCAGAAAGTGGAAAAGCTGTGTTTACTCCACAGTTCAGCCAATACTACCAAAACCAAAACTGTTTCCAAAATTACAGAGGCAGCTTCTCCTCTTCTGTTCTGAATGAGCCAAGGAACCTGACACACTCCCAAAACTTCTCACCTTCTTCTTAGTTCATCCTCCTCTATCACATTATAGCAAAATCCTAGCCTCTCACAGTCAAGAAGGAAATTGCTGTGCTGAAATTCAAGCTGTGCTAAAGAAAATTCAGCTCTCATGGCATGCTGGCAGTGTTAAACCATCCTCTCTTTACTTCTCTTAGGTTTTGGGTTGAATTGTATGGCATGGTCTCGAGGCACATGATGGGGGGAAGCAACACAGCTTGATCACATCAGAAAACCTCAGTCAGGGGCAGGGTGGAGACTGCTCCCAACAGGGGCCTGAGTGAGGCAGGAATCCAGCACCACAGTCCCCTGCCATAGTTCCTTTGACATCAGTGGCTGCAACTGGAACAGCAGCCAGCAGAGGCTCTTCCTCCCAGCTTTATTCTCATAGGCGAAATGAATAAATCCTACCTTTTCGGGATCCATGTTGAATTTCTTCCGGCCCTGGGACAGAATTTTATCCCTCTGTGACAGCTTGCTGCAAACACAAAAAAAGAAGGAAAAGTCAAACTTAGAATAAAGAACCATGTCATTTCACTCACAAGGCAACTTAGATATCTCAAGGCCAGGTGTCTGACTACCCAGGAATAAAGAGAAATCTAAGAAGAGAGAAGGGTATTCCTGGCCTCATTTCCCTGCCCTTGTTGTGAACTGAATCCCATCAGTGGTTTTGTTTTCTCAGCTTCAAAAAAGAGACTTTGTAAGCAAAGGCATACTCATCTTATTCCACTTGCCTGGTCTGCTCTCCAGGATTATTGTCTCTCTCTTGCCTCTCATCTGCATGTTGGAAACACTCGATCTCTGCAAACACCTCAGCAATCTCTTCCTTCAGCTTCTGCAAAAGAAATAGCAGGAAGATTAAGGTAACGGAGGGAAAAACAGCAGACACACACAGAGCATGTCTTACTTCTTCCCTCAGTCATAGGAGACGGACAGGTCAGGTCATCATGACCAGCCAAGGATGCCTATGAAATGGGCACTGCTCTGGAATGACCCTGCTGGATTCCAGATGAAAACAACTGGAAAGAGGGACAGAAGGATGCTTTCAGGTCTATTGTCAATCAAGACTGGAAAAATCAAGCTTAATCAGTGTGGTGAGTGTCAGAGAACTCACCCCACTGTTGATTTCAGTTCCTCAAACAATGTTGGATGCAAGAATCCTTCCATTGTGCCCATTTCTTTTGAGCTTTTACTTTGCATAGCCTTGCTATACATCCAGGAAAGGGGAAGTGGAACTTGTAACTGTGCGATCAATATGAACCTGAAGTGGCTGTATTGTGAAACACAGGCTTTTTATTTACCTGTCATTCAAATATCACTGAGCAGATACCTCTCTTCAGGTGGAGAAAAAAGAGAGGAGGAGTAAAAGTAGAATAATTACTGCCAGATTTTAAAAAATCACTTGTGGAATTCACTTTCCTTTAGGCCCATGACAGACCATGGCTGTCTTAGCTGGATATTCTGTGTTACCAAGGAAATGAAAGTGTCTACATCTCCTTCCTTCCTCCCTGCAGTTACGTTCCACCTCAAAGCCAAAGTGCATCACAGTCCTCTTCCAGGAATCACCCGAATTCTTCTCCATACAAACCAGAACAGGCAAGGGAAGAAGGGCTGTTTTATGACAGATCCTTTCTCATCAAGGAATGAGGATGTGGATGGAGCACGTAATCAGACAGAAAAACTGAATTTCTGCAATATCCCATAATCTAAAAGAGCTTCTGGGTTTCAGTTTTGCTCTGGCCACCTTCTGTAGTGCTTCATTGGTCCCCAGAGCTGTGAGTGTTCCTTACTAAGTTTTAGGTGGTGCACAAATGCAACAGAGCCATGATCTTAGCTCACAAATTTCAAATGATTATCAGTTCTGTTACTTTATTCACTGCTGTGTTTTGGCAGTATTACTGGCAAGCCAAGACCCATCCTCTTTTCTCCTCCCTCCCCTTTCCCCCAGACATGCCCCTAAGCCTTTGTGTTTAAGGGTACTGATAGATACTTTCTGAAAAAAATCCCCTGGTGAAAATGTCTCTCCTTCTAAGGTATTCTTTTCACCTAAACTCATTCTGCTCCATTGGACAATGCACACCCTGCTGCTTAATGGCTTTGCGTTTTAAAGTATGGGTTTGTGCGGTCTAGCAACCTTTCTCTGCCCATAGCACACAAAAAATTGTAGTATTCCTATTCAAGTATCCTGCCTCTTACAGTGCCCATTGCCTGTTCTGAAAATTGAGGAGAGAAGAACCACACACAAACAAATCATGGGCACATACATTCACAATCTGTTTTGCAAGAGGGGACAAGAGACCATTCTGGTTTGCAGCAGACAGAGGAGGTCTGGAAGCCTGTCAAGTAATATGTAGTTTGGCTTAATCCTTTACTCTGTGCCAGGAAATATTGCAGCTATTCCCTAGGCATCTGGACAGCTTCACATTGTGGGAAAATCAGTCCAGGTCCAATGATTCAGTGCAATAAACTCTCTCAAATGGGAAACCACATTTCATGGTGGAGGCAGAATGGAACAGAGAGGGCACAGCACCATGCAGGACTGTGATGCAGTCTTAGTGACTGATTTTGAATCTGTTGCTTTCATTCATTTTAGGAGCCACTGGTAAAATGGTTCTGCTAAAAGAAAAGAAGAAAAGCAAGCTCAACCACAGAGACTCGTGTGGAAGGTCCTGCCATCACACCTCTTCAAAGAGACAGGATCCTTCACAGAGGACATGTCAGAGGTCCACAAAGCAAACAAAAGTTTGATAAACACAGGGGGGTGCCGCAGGTAACTAGGACAGATATGTTATTAGCAGGTAATCAGTAATTAAAAATAATCACAAATGCTGAGCCAGATGCCTGCCAGTATGATTTAGTGAAGACATTTCTTTAATCCTAAAGATGCAATCCCAGCTCATCCCTGCTTATAATCTGACCAGCCTTTCTCAAGTATCCCATTAGGGCAGCTGATGATTCCTGCAGCAGAGAGTACCACAGGCTGGATGTACCCTCGTGGCAAATAGGCCAGGGCAGCCTGAGGTTTAAAACTGAAGTTGGATCATAACAGAGAAAATGTCTCCTGTGGAAGAGCACTTCTCCATGGCCTAGACTGTTATGCAAAGATGCTCCTTGGTGAAGACGGATTTGAGAAGGCTAGGCAGGCATGAGGGGACAGGATGGTCCTTACCTTAATGTCATCCAAAAGCTCCTGTCTGTGCTTCCTGATTGTCTCTATTTCAGCCTCTTCAGCCCCACTCAAGCCAGTTGATTCTGGAAGAATAGAGACACCTGTGAAAACACTACTGGGGCAAACATATCATGGAAAAAGCTGCCCCAGCCTCTCGGCACTTACCCTCACCTAGGGACATGCCACAGCAACTCTGATTTCTGTGTTTCAGCATCTCTGCTCCCTGCTGTTGCAACCACTGCACCTCACCTTTGCCTTGCAAATGGTTCTCAGTCCAGAGTGTGCAGCACAGATCATACCCCCTCCTTGCAGCCAGAGGCTGTGCACAGCCCTCTCAGCTGACCCTGCAGACTCACTGCCTACTCAGCCAATTCTGCTCGCCCTGAGTACGGTGAAGAGGTCTCACCAAATGCTCTCTGGTGGTTTTTATGTCAGTCATCTTTTGGTACTGAAAATCTGTGACCCAAATACTTCATCTACATCCAAACCTCCCAAGGAAACCACTGGCTTCATGAGCTGATCTGCCATAGCTAGAGTCAGAAATGGCTTAAGAGAGAAAACTAATGTTTTTCAAGTGTGAGGGCAGGATTTGGGGGATGAAAGCCTTGCTGAAGAAGGAATGTCTTTAGGAGGCTTTTGTTCTGTGGACAGCAGAAAATGCAGAAATATGAGTAGGCTTCCTTGTAATGTACAGGAACTTAAACAGCAGCAAAGCCAAGGTAACCACAATATGATTCATAAAAGACCGAAAAGAATTGGGGTGACAGCATTGCTGCTAAATGTAATCCAGGTGAAACAAAGTGTCTTCAGCAAGGAGACTGAGAAGGCTGCAGCCCTAGAGAGGAGATAAAGCAGACGGTGAGGCCCCAGGAAAAAAAGGAGAGCTTGCAAAAGGCTGAGAGCACTGGAGGTCACTGCAGAACTTGCAGACAGGGTCCTTGTTGCACCTAAGGACTGCAAGATAAAACGTCCCCAGAAAGCCAGGTCAAGTCACTGCATGCCCTGCTCCACTGTTTCAGAAGACAAAATCCCCTGGGCCTCCTGTCTTCCCAGAAAAAGGGGAAGTAGCACCAGTTGCGTTGGAAATTCTCTTAGTGTGGATCTCACATGCGAAACAACTGCTATAAATATGAGTGGAAGAAAAAAAAAGGGAAGGAAGTAGCCACGACAGCCAGAAGGAAAAGCGACAAGGGCAATCATCTTAGTACACTTCTTTCCTGTCATGGCCACAACAGCTCAGAAAGACCTGCCCTCCTCAATCCTAATCTTTCCGCCATCCTCCTGGCTGGTTGGGTTTCCATGCGCTAGGTATGTTCATGTTACTTTTCTCAGGCTGCAGCCTCTCTCCTGTCACTCTTCCTGCTGGTTTCAGGCACCACATTCCCTGGAGAGAGGCTGCAGAGTCTGTGGGAGTAGAGCCCTGGACAAGGATTCAGCACGAAGACAGGCTAGGAAGGACAGGACCCATGTGCCCTCCCAGCCCTGCAAGCAGCCCTTGTGAAGAGCTGCGAGAAGCTGACTGGTTGCTGAAGTCAGTCAAGAGGGAAGGAAAACCTGTGGCATCCAGAAGCTCGCGAAAGCCAGATCTGTAGGTGAGGGGGAAACCAAAGCAAGCAGGAAGGTTAGCAAACAAAAAAATAAACAAACGAAAAGAAACCACAAAGAAAACCAACCAACCAAAACATGCATTGGCTCTGCTACTTGTTAGGTGGGTTGCTGACTTCCCTTTGAATGTGAACCTCTGAACAGCGTCCAGGTCCTTCAGCTTAATTCATGTATCCTGCAGTTGTGTCTGCAGGAGATGAGGCCATCCTCTCAGTCTCTCCAGCTGTATCTCTCTCACTCCTGTTGGGGCTTGTAATTGTGGAATCACTGGGGTGAATCCTTGACAAATTACCACTAAGACCTTTTGCCCTGTATTTTTTTCCACAAAAGCACTGTAGGAAGACATACCTGAGGAACCTTGCCTTCCCCTGCCCCATCAGCAAATTCTGTGGTGTGGCTGGTTGCTTTGCTTCAGTTGTTCTGTGTCTACTAAAACAACCTAAAACATCTCAAAGAGTCATGAGGCTCCCAGAGGACGCCATCTCACCCACATGACCCCCAACAAGACTGTAAATAACGCAGTCCCCCTTCCTCCTGAACATCTGAAAATCCCAACTGCCCAGTTTGTCAGCATGAGAAAAGTGTGGGAAGGACTGTTTATGTGGGGAGGGCAGGAGAGAAAAAGAATGAGTCATGGAGAAGGGGAAGGAATTGAGGGGTAAAAAAGCAGGAAAGGGTGACATCGTTTGGAAAAAAATGGATGGATCAAACTTTCAGGGCAATTTAGACTGAGCTGCAGAGAGGGTCCTTGTTAGGTTTCCTATACAGCTTAAATTCTGGATTGCCTTGGAAAATAATTCTGATGTCCATGCCTGCACATTACTCTGCTTCCCTAACAGGAGGCCTGACGCTCTGCTCTGCTCTTTGGAGGCCACTCATCAATGCTATTGCACACTTTGGGGTCTACACTTGGGGGATGTGACGACAAAGGGCTCGTTTGGGGAACCATCCGCAGAAAGGCACTGAAGGCAGCAGAGGCAGCTGGGCAAGCAGCAGGTGAGATAATACAGCAGGCTGCTTTGCCTTTCCTTTCCTCTCTCTCCCCACTGAGAACAAGCTGAGCCAACAGCAGAGGGACACTCGGAAGGACGCACTGCCTGGCTCACTCTGGACACTTGCAGAGGCAGAGGGAATCCAGCCCTGTACCAAGGGATGGAGGAATGGCTTCAGCCTCATCAAAGTCCTCAGTACCACCTCAGTTCTACTTTCCTCTAGGACTAGGTCAGCACACAGATAAAGCACAGCCCTGGTCAGGGTTCTCTGCACAGGGGGAAATTTCACCCTGATGAAGAACACACCACAAAAACACCCGCAGGTTTCAGCAGGATGCTGTCAGCCCAACCAGCACTGAAGTTTTTCAGTTCAGACACACAAAAATGGCTAGTATCCTCTTCAGGGAAGACATTATTTTGTTGTTTGAAATTTATTTTCAGAGAGCAAATGTTGAAAGTGCATCAGCATCACATTTGTGGGTCTTACACCTGCTCCTGAGGTTGTTTCCCCACTCTCAGGGCAGACCCAGATAGAAAGACCTGCCAGTTCTTCATGAACTGATCAGGACTGTATTTTCACTCAAAACAGTACACGGACTTCAATTCCAGTTGTGGTGACTTATGCCTTCAGCCTCCCTATATGGAGGGCTGGTCAGAGTTACCCAAACATCTGGGTACTTGTGTGGCCAGCAGAGAGTTCTGTGTTTGCTGGTTTCATTTCCCATTGCACAGGGCTTTGCTGAACCACCCAGCTGCTAACTGAGGCTTTTAGTCCCATGGAAAATTATATGAACAGGGAGATGGCTTTTGAAGCACAGAGGTAAGTGGGAAGTGACCACCCAGGGGAAGGTTATGAAGAATGATTGTATCCATAGCACTGTTGCAGACCATCCAAGTGTTACACACCCACGGTACAACAGCAAAGGTTCATCAGGCCCATTTGCAAGGCAATGGAGGGCTTTGAGTGTAGCTGCTGAAGGGTTTGGGCACCTCCACCCATTGCAGCACACAAGCAGAGCAGCCTGATGGGTAGCTTCTGCCTGGAGGAGGCTCTCTGGTAGAAAAATTTCTCCTGAAATTCCTTTTCTTTTTTGATATGGCTGCTGTGTCATGTCCAGTAACCACCACAGTCCTGAGAGGGTTCTGAAGAAAGCCGGAAGAGGATACACACTGCAGGGACAGTAGCCTCCCCAAGGCATCAAGCGTCACCTGCAAACAGATGTGTACCTAACAGGACCATCGTGCCTCCAGGTAGGAGTAGTCCCAGGGTAAGGTGTACATGCCGCAACCGACCTTCAGGACAATCATGCCACAACTGAGCAATTTCAAATGCGTTCAGTACTCTAAAGCTCACTGGAAGACTGTTTCTGGCAGCAGCCTTGGCTCCCAAGGGAGTCCAGCATCAAACAAATGCACTTTCTCACCCAGCTGCAGAATTACAGGATGGGACTGAGCAGAAACATCACTCAGAGCCACCACATCTCTCCAGGCATTGCCTGTCTCCAGGCTCTGCCTCTGCCCAGAATTGAGCAAACCCACACTGTGCCTGACTAGGATATCATTGTGCTATTGCAGTGCGTATACTTTCTTGAAAGTATACTTGCTTGAATGTGAAACTTTCAAGACACAATTAACTCAGTAACACATAACTTGAGTGAATTACTGTGTCAGGCCTTCAGCTAGGAGACTCCCAATTTCTGTCAAAGGTACACCCCAAAATAAATAGCAAAATATGAGTTATCCCTCCTCCTGCTCAGTTTGTCCTGCAGAAGCTTTGTCCACAGTTGCTTTCAGGTAGTGAGGGCTGGATGATAAGAAGAAACTCATTTTCACCAACATTCAACACCAGTCAGATGGTGGCAAGAACTCAGCTCCTACAGGTACCATCAATTTCCCTGGCAAGCAAGGCTGGTATGCGGTTTGAGTGACCCCTTTCCTTGGCTACACACTTCAGAGCTAAAAAGGGCACAACTGTTGTTGAAACTGGGCACTGCTTTTTGCTTTCACTCTGTTCTCCATATCCTATACACAAAAGCCTCAGAAGACAGAGTCAGATCAAGAAGTGACATTGCAAGGTGATCCCTTTTTTTCCTGGTCTTTGTTCAGCCTATTCTCATTCAGCTCTCCCTCTTTGCTGGCTTTGCACAGACACACACTCAGCCAGAAGCTGGAAATATTCAGTCTGGTGGTGTGCCTTTCCTTGCTGAATCCCAAACACTTTATCCACCACCTGCCAAAGCAGGAAATAAAACTTAAGATCTCTCTCAGGTCCTCAGATGTGGCTTATTTCCCCTTACCCACATGTGCCCACTGAGATTATTTCAGGACCAGGTAGGCCCACCTGTAGATCACTTGGACTTTCTATAACACTAATAGAATGGTTTATCTTAAACACTGACACAAACGAGAGGCCCCAGTACCAAAAACCTTGCAAGGGCATCACACTGGGATACCCAACAGCACGAGAGGCTCCACAGAGGCAAACCAGCTTCTGGGATCTGTAGGGAAACACCACTGAGGAGCTTGCTAGAGCTGCATGAAAAGAAGCCAAAGCCTACAAGTGTTCATCCCAGGTGTCACACACCACTGATACCGAGGAGTCAGTTCCCAGCTCAGCCCAGCATGGCTGGCTCAAAGAATCAGAGCAGTAACACTCTCAGCATAAGGGCCATTCAAACCAGTGGGAATGTTTCTCCAGATGTGGAAAGGGAGCAAGTAAAAAGAAACCCATGCCTAATGCTGAAGACTGATAAGCAATTAACTGTACCATCAGATATCTTCCAGCATGTCATTCCTCCAGCCGCAGCACCCACTCTGGCTCCTGGGATTTCATGGTGTGCTCTGCTCCATCAAACTGAGTGCCCCACCCTCACCCAAATAAAAGGCACACAATGGTCGAGGCTTACCACCAGGACAAAGGTCCATCCTGAAGAGCACGATATATTTGTAACAAAAGTGTTGCTCCTCCTTGTATTCCGCTTGTTCAGATGCTTCACAGAACCTAAACAACCTGGAGCCAGCGAACAAGACCGCGGCAGCGTTAGAGGGGCGGGCTTCCCTGTNAGCATGTGCGTGTTTTGATGAGCTAACAGGGGCTCATTGGCTTCTTCTGAAATGCAAATACACAAAAGCATTTCCATCCCAGCAGCTTTTTGGGAATCTCTGTTTGAGGAGACTAAAAAGAGCAGTGAGAGGCTTTTGTCTGAGATACTCAGAGGAGAGAGGGGGGAAAAAGGAAGTTCTTGATTCAGAAAATCCATCTGATTGGGGAAGTGGTTTCATTTTAAAGGGAAGATTCTTCCTGTGTTAATTCTGCATCATGTTGGGATGGGGGCAAGGGTGGGGCTGAACACTTCAGAATTGGAGGATGGTTGATGGAGGGGAGAATAAAGTCATCAGACTCTTCTGCATCACTCACTGCTCCGTATGTGACTTTAAGTCTTGCTCCTTTTTTCCTCCCTAATAATTTCTTTTTCTCATTAAACCTGCTAAGTAAGAATAGAGTGAACTAAGAAGAAATGCAGGCCCTCTCTCAGGTTTAGTAATATTCTTGCTGGTGAGAGAGCTGGCCTTAGCAGGACTGTTTTGAAGGCACTTGTGCTGCTCTGTTCCCCTGTGAGGCACAGATGTGCTCTTTCTCCTCCAAGCCTTCCACATAGCTCCAGGAGGTTGTCCACATCCCCTTGAGTTGTTTCTGGTTGCTGTGTGATTTATGTGGTAGACCTGTGCCGTAGGCAATGTAGGGAAAAACGCAGGAGAAGGCCATGTTAGAGCCATAAGAGCTGATGATTGAATAAATAGGTCGAAGTCAAACTCCAAACAGGTGTAATGCCCAAGTGCTCTTGCCTCCTCTGGCAGGATTGAAGCTGTAGAGTGTGGGCTCCTCTCTGTCCATGCATGTTCCTCTGAAGCACTGTACATCCTCAGCTCCCCGACCTGCTGCTGTATTCATAGCAGACCTTGAGTAGCACACCAAAACAAGGCCAGGCGTGTACCTACCATCTTCCCCCGAGACAGCGAGGTAGAGTTTGCAAGAGTATTGTGCTTGTAGAAAAAGAAGAAAAGACCTTCTGGCTTGTTATGCAGTCAGAGCTTGCATCTGTGCATGCTTACCACCACACAGAAGAGGCTCCTGTGAGATTGAAGGTCCTTGGCTCGCTAGGAAGGGAAGAGCTATTACCTTCCCACATTCCTGTTAACTGAGTCTGGTTGGAAGTCCTCTGGAGAGAATAACTGGCCCTTTGGAAGGCTTGATGTGAAAGGTAGGATCTGCCTGAACACTCTGGCTAGGGTCCATTGCTTTAGGGCCATTCAGCCTCACAAAGAAACACACAGGTTGCCCTCCCTTCCTCTCAGCGTCTTGTATTTGCTCTAACCTGCAGTTATGCTGTAAGTTCAGTGCTGTTACTGGACAAGAGCTCTGATGAACCTCCAGTGAAGAGTCGGAGATATCCTCGCCTTAAACATGTGAAGAGGCAGCAGAAATCCAGAATGAATTTACACAGGCAGCTGTAGGCAGGGCCACAAACAACCTGTGATCTTTAGGACTCTCTTTCCATAGCCAGTTACAATATTTACAAAGAAGCAGCTAGAAACTTACTTGGGAGTGAAAAAAGACGGAGAAGAGAGTGAGCTACATGATCGCAAACTGATTTCAAACTGTTTCACCCATGTCTGTCTAGATCTTCATTACACACAATATCCACAGCTAAAAGCTATCAGAGGTCTGTATTTGGGTCATAAATTGTCAAAAACCTACCTCAGTAAACTAAATTTCTGTCTTGAGATTCTGGGCCACATACAAGGAGAATCAACTGCTCCACAATCTGGCCCAGAGCCTGCAATTTCTTCACTGGAGCTGGTTCCGGTGTATCACCTCCAGTCCTTCCTTCCATCACTCTTTTCTACAAAAAAGTAGTTTCAGCAGTATTGTAGCTGTCATCAAGCACACATGTCAGCCTAAAGTACTCTCTTGAAAGATCTGGTCTTGCCTGCCTCGAAGGTAGGAGACATATATATATAGGCAGCTTGATCAGGGCTGCTCTTATTACGTGTGTGTGTGTGAGCAGCTCAAACCATAAAGACTGCAAACACCAAAATGGATGCCCCCGTGCACTGCAGAAGTACTCTCAGCCACTCCAACAGAGTACAAAACCTGATCCTGTGGCTCTCCTCCATACTTCCTTAATCTTTTAGCTCCTTGATGTTTCCGTCTCAAAGCTTTTCCTGCCTGTCTGTTGGAATGCCTGAACACCCTGTTTTGAGACTATTGGGGTTTGGGATCCTTCTCCCTTTTGTTTCTTTCTCTTAGGAATTTTTCTCCACACTTGTTGCTAAGAAACAGTAATGGCTGGGTACTTAAGAAAGATAAAGAGTTGGCTCTGAGATGGGTGTGGCTAGCTAGCCTGTTATCTGAGATTCCCTGTTATCTGAGATTCCCCCTCAGAGGTGGGTGGAGATACTGGGGGAATGGGACTAGTTAAAAAGGGGCTAAGCACAGCTTCAGAGGATTTCACTTCTGGACATCTAGAAGAGAGAGAGAGAGGCTGCTGGAGGTCTAGGGAGAATCTGCCATCACTGTAGGCTTCTGTCTCCAGCTGCTTGCTTCTATCAACCCTCCACCATCCGCTCCCGTGTCTCAAGGGAATAAAACTCGGGATCCCTAAGCCCCT
>VYZT01015815.1:0-10252 GCA_013400735.1 Pomatostomus ruficeps | reverse complement strand
GCCCGCTGCCCCGCTCACCTCCGCCGCCCGGGCACGGCCACCCCGGCCCGCAGCAGCCGCCCCGCCGCCCGGCCCAGCGCTGCCACCACCATGGCCGGGCCCAATGTCACCCGCAGCGCCACCAACAGCCCCGCCGATTGGAGCGGCCGCCGCCGATTGGAGCGGCCGCCGCCTTCCGGGGCGGAGACGGCCCGGGCACCGCGGGATCCCGGGAGAGGGAGGGATCCTAGGGAACGGAGACAGCCCGGGCACCGCGGCATCCCGGGAGAGGGAGGGGTCCTGGGGAACGGAGACAGCCCGGGCTCCGCGGGATCCCGGGAGAGGGAGGGATCCTAGGGAACGGAGACAGCCCGGGCACCGCGGCATCCCGGGAGAGGGAGGGGTCCTGGGGAACGGAGACAGCCCGGGCTCCGCGGGATCCCGGGAGAGGGAGGGGTCCCGGGGAACGGAGACAGCCCGGAGCACAGAGATATCCCAGGAAAGGGAGGGATCCCGGGACACGGAAACAGCCGAGGGCACGGAGGTGTCCCGGGGCACCGCAGCATCCCAGGAAAGGGAGGGTTCCCGAGGAACGGAGACACTTCGCTCTGTCCCCGCACATCTGTCCCTGTCCTCCTCCCTCCCCACCGCACTCGGGAGCGCCGCGGCGGCACCACGGGCGGGTTCTCCGTGAGTTCTCCCAAAAGTTGGCGTCGCCCACGGGGGGCGCAGAGCGGGGTGCCCTCCTCAGCCAAGCCGCTCCTTTTTGGGGTCGGGGGGAGGAGGTGGCTCCAGCTGTTGGTGTTTGGGGAAGGGCTGAAGGCGAAGCGCGTCCCTCTTTCCGAGCCGCTCCAGCCCAAACAGAGCGGTCGCGCAGCAACGGGGCCCGCGCGGTGTCCCGGCGGCTTGGAGGGTCCGGGATGCGGGGAATGACCCTCGGGGCCGGGATGCGGGGACTGACCCTCGAGGCCGGGATGCAGGGACTGACCCTCCGGCCGGGGTGCGGGGAATGACCCTCGGGGCCGGGGTGTCGAGAAGGAAGCAGCCGGTGCGGAGCCTCTTCCTGCGAGCTCCCGGTCGCCTCGGCATAGAAATATCCAACACAGAATTCCCACTGGCCCCACCTCAGCGAAGAGCTGCGCGTTAGAGAGGGGATTTGTTCTTCTTTCCCTTCTTCCCTCTCCCACAGGTGTTACGCTGGTGCACTTTCCTGGTCAGTGCTCACTCGGCAGCGTTCCTGGAGCTGCAGCCTGGGTTCGGTCCCGACGCTTTGATCCTGCCGGAGGGTGGATCTGCTCACCGGCATATGCCAGAGCAGGGCTCGGAGGAATTCTGCCAGTTTCTCGTGGAAAACCAGTTGCAGCCGGTAGTACATATGGTGTGCATGCTGGGACATTCAGGTGATCCCGAAGGAAGCAAGCAAAAGAGAATGGAGAAAGGAGCCAGACTATCAGTGGGATCCTTTCAAGGAAACCAACACTCCCCTACTCCTCCCGACAAGGTATGCTGCCACTGTAAAATTAATCCACACTTGTTAGTTCCTCTTTTTTGGATAAGACTCCACAAGGAACTGGGGAGGAGTTTCTGTGACCCTCTTGAAAGTGTTTTAAATAAGTAACAGTATCTTTTCATTCTGTTAACATCCCAAACATCTGACGTCCTCACCTGAAACACCAGTGGATGGTCTTGTAGTTAAGGAATTTTAATTTCCATGCTCATCTGGGCCTTGTAGCAGTCCTAATGCCTTTTCAGCAGCAGTTTACAGGAAATAGCAGCAAACTTTTCAACCACTGTTTTTACTTACCATGTTGCAACCTTGCAATGTGCTCCATCCCAAGTTTATGTTTTTCCATAAAAGCTGAATGTTTTGATATAAAGTTCATAGTTTTATTGTCAGCTCCACCTTCCAACTGCCTTGTATTTTGTCTTTCTGCCTTCTTGCAGTCTCTGGCATTCTATTTCCTGTGTCCTTGTTTATCACATAGTTCTAATGTTTTATTTTTTAACATTCCTTCTTTCCAAACTTGATTTCTCAAGATCAAAACCATTTGTGATGAATGTACAGATAAGCAGCGTAGTACCACAAGATATGGTGAAAGAATTATAGAGAGAAGTAATAAACTGAAAGTAAATTTCAGCTTTATAAACAACATTCCTGTTTAAGGACTTAAGTGTTCAAAAATCATCCTCATTTTCTGCTTCCGTCTCCTCCTTCTCCCTTCCAGGTGAGCTCCATGTCCATCTCACATGTCCAGTGCTGTTACACAGCAAATAAAGATTCCTGTGGCTCTCTGCTGTCAAGATGTCCAGTAACACAGTAAGTTTGTAATCTCTAGATACATCACAGATTAAAAAAAAAACACAGAGAAGAAAAAGCCAGGAAACAAAGACAGTTGTTGCAGGGTGGGTGTGTTCCATGTTGATTTAGTTTGTGTTCACTGCAGTAAGTTGCAGAAGTTTTGTTGCCAAGGTTTTTTGTTGCTTCTTGTATTTTTGTTTTCCACAGCTGTCCTGTTTGTGCACGGAACCTGTGTCCCTTTGCCATGCCCTTGGTATCCTCAACAAAAAGAAATTTCATTCATTCATCCCTGGAGGCTTCCCGTGTCCTGAGGGGGGCTCGTGTGCTGGCAAGGAGAGACACTGATGGCTATTACTACCTGGGCCATGTTGTCCAGGAGGTGAAGGTAATTATTTTTTGGGAGCTTGGCTGTAAGAGCATCTGTGGGTTTTTTCTGTGCTCTTCCCATACCTCACCAGTCCCATGCCCTTGCTCTGGGGTGGCCCTCTGGTGTTACAGTGCCCTTCATGGCCACTGGTGCCTCCCCACATCCTGTTTTCATCTGTCACCTGGTGCTGGCTGGCAGTTTGCTGTGAGGAGCCCTGCAAGTAAGAGCAGCCTGGAGATTAATCCTTTTTTCTGGTTATAATGAGTTTTTATTCAGAGACAGACAAAACATTCTTCCCTTATCTCTACTGTCTACTTTTGACCAGTCTAGCAATGAAGTTGGTTAGCTGAACAGCAACTAGTAATTCAAAATGTTTGCCTTCCTCTTTGCCAAACTGAGAGCTTTCCTCATTCTTTTCTATCCGTGTTTCTGGGAATTGTGAGATGGTTTTGGATGCCAGACGGGAAATCCCCCCTGCAGGTTTTCTTTTAAAATCTAGTTCATTTTAGGTTAGTTAAATAAATTTTGGTGCTAGTGTAGGTGAGGATGTCTGTGAGCTCCAGTGTGGGGTAGAACAGATGGGAACAGCTATAGGCACGAGTGACATCAGCTGGAGGAGGAGCTGACAGTATTATTTGTTTAAGTTCACTCAAAGATCTGCAGTGAAGGCTCAGATTTTGGCAATAGATCTTGCCTTTACCCTCTACTGAAAGCTTCAATTAAAGCATTTAAATTTGTGACAGTTGTGACTCTTTACTGCTTTGTTATCCTTCTGATTGCTGGAAGATTGTTTGTTATCCTTTTGACTGTAGCGAACTGCATCATACATAGTTTCTTTTGGCTGCTCTTTTTCTGATGGGAGGTTTTCCTGCAAGAGTTCTGCCTTAGCCTGCTAATTGTGTTCTTACTAAAATCTAAGTCCAAAGTGAAAGGAAAGAAAAGGTCTGTCAGCCCCTTAAGCCCCAGCTTTTTATTTCCTTTTTAAAGTGGTATGGTCACAGTACAGTGAAACTCTGGCAGAAGAGGAAAGCTGCATTCCCAGATCACGTTCCACTTCCTGGGATTTCTGCCCCTTCCCTCTTAGCACTTAAGCTTGGCTGTTTATTTGGAGCCAGCTGCCTGCCTTGCTAACCACATGTTTTACTCTTGCAGGGCTCCAGGGAATGCTTTTTAATTGAGTTTGACCACAGTGGTGCTCGGAAGGGCAAGGTGCAGCCTGGCCAGCAGGAAACACCTCTCTACGACATTCTCCACTACGAGGACGCCCGGCGACGGCCCCTTGCTCCAGGGGACAGGGTCTTGGCACCTTGGGAGGCTCCAGCCAAACGTTTTGGCCCTGGCTCTGTGCTAAGGGTTGTGGAGAACAAGGAGGCACCTTTAGGTACTGGGTGTTTGGGTTTTCTTAGCAGCGTGGGTGCTGGTCACTGTGCATGGAAGAGAACAGGCTCCAGCACAGAGAATTCACCTCCTGCTGCTTGGGGTCTCTTCATGGTGTTTTTATTGTCAGCACTTAGCCACTTTTTCAGCGTCAGAATTAATGCAGCTCACAGAACTTGCCTTTGTTTTGTTCTCTGGGTGAAAACTTCCTAAAAAGTTAGGGGTTGGGGGTAGCATCCTCCCAACACAAGGCAAAAAATGTTCCTGGTTCTCCTGAATATTCGCCTGTTAGTCTACTTTCCAGCTATTTCAGGGTAAGATCCCACCCACTGTGACAAGTGAGATTGTTTTTCTGTCTGCTGTCTCCTCATAGGAAATTCAGAAGAAAGGCAGATTTCAAACCTATAAAGAAGAAAATCGTGGAAGTTATCACAAAATTGTCTGAAACAGAAGTCATTATTTTACCTCCTGCTCTCTAGGAGATGAGTTACACAAATTGACATGCTGCTAATACATTACTGCCTTTTTTGTTTTTATCTTTTTCCCCAATATGCACAGCACACAGTGGAAGGGGGGTGCTTGTGAATTTCTGGAACGGGCAGACAAAGGAGGTGCCTTCTGCCCACGCTCTGTGGATTCCTCTGCCCTTGAGCGAACGCCTCATCCTGGAGCTGCAGATGCCCTTAGCAGCCAGGCAGATGGTGGTGGAGTCAAGCTTGGATTACCCATACCTTGTGACACCGGGTTACCGAGCCTCAGGGCACCACAGACAGGGTCAGCTGGACCTGGGCTGCTGCCCAGGGCATCTGTGCTCTGCTCATCCCTGTGCAAAGTGCAGCCTGGGGTGTTCCTCGCTTCCCCAGGGCTGCCTTGGAGCCTGGGAACTCACACGGCCTGCAGGGTGCAGAGTGCAGCTGGAAAACGCCTTCAGCCCAGGAGTAAGCCTGACTGAAGAAAAACTCAGCAAGAAAATAGAAAAGGAGCTGTCTGAACTGAGGATTGCGTCTTCAGAAAGTGTTTCCAGAGAGGGAGAGAAAAAGGAAGGGAAGAGATTGGAGACAGAAAATGTTCCAAAAGATGTTTGGTCTTGTTTGGAAGAGGACCATGAGGTTGTAGAAACTGAGAAGGTAAAAAGTGCTTCAGACTGGCTCTTCTGTTGGTCTGCTATTTGTATAAATATCTTCTTTGTTACCTCAAATTCACTGCCCTTGGTACCAAACAATTACCAGAGGTTTTAGCCTGGTCCTTATGCCTGCCTGCTAAAGAATGGAGAGACTTTGCACTGTCTGGGAAATAGATTATAATCTGTCACTGTCCCTGGCTGGAGCAGGCTTCTAGACCCTCTTCCAGGGATGCAGAGTGTGAGAAATGTTGCACAGCCCAATTCCTCTCTATTCTGCTTCTGTGTGAAGGGAGGTGAAGGTAGGAAAGGAAAACGTGTCAGAAGACCTGGCACTGGGTATGGATTACAGAAAGGGCTATTCCGTGCCGAGGCAGTCCCTTGAATGATTCTGTTAAGGTACTTCTCCACCCTGTTAGAGGTGTCTCTCTCCCAGTCAAGGACCACAAGAGCCTTTTGTAATCCTCAGCAGCTGATTTGGTGCTTTTGAGGGGGCACTGGGTGAGGATCAGTGAGGAGGAGGTTCATGTGCACCAGCCACTGCCACACTCATCTCCATTGCTCTGCCGGGGTTAGAATCCAAGTTCTGGCACGGGCCAGAAGCAGGGCTCTCTTTCAGCCAGAGCTCCTCTGGCCTGATCTCTTTCGTACCAGCGTGGACCCTTTCAGGCAAAAGTGCTTTAGGTCATTTGAAGACACAGAGAAGCTCACAAAGTGATCAGAAATTACCTATCAGTTGTTTCTTGTGTAAGGAACTCCCCCAGAATTTGGTTTTTTTCATTCCCTCCTAGACTTCAGTTACAACTTTAAGATCTAATGCTGTAAATTCCTTGATGAACCTGTTATTTTCCTCATCAAGTCTGGATTATGATTACATTTCTTGTTACTTCTAGGGCCTTCAGAGGGAGATGGCTCATGCTATGGCTGATGCTGCTGTCAACACAGACAGCTGGCTGATAGAGACAGATCACAAGGAAGAAGCAGACAGCGGACAGCAGGATGCTGAAACTGAAGCTAATTTTGAACACAAGCATGGTATTGGAACTGCAGCTCTTTTACCCAACATAAAACTTAGCACATGATATCAGTGCAGGATGGCATCGTGTGTAGGATCTGTTACCATAATTCTTGGTATTTCACAAGAAAATGCCATAATGCCATCTTTATATATAGGTATTAGTGATGCTGTGGCTTGGGAAGTTATTCATCTTCTTCTCAAGGTGAAAGAATTTTCAAATGGAAGTTGGGATTTTTTGGCTTTTACAGCTCAGCTACTGCAGTAGCAGCTTTTGGGGTTTCTTGACCTCTGTCATAGAGCTCAGTATAAATAAAAATTTCCTTACTTTAAAAATTAATATGTAACATTAAATGTGACTGTACAGCAACAAGATTTCACCAGGACTGTTCTGCAGAACAATCCTCTTATCTGTGCTGAAAATTATTGCTTTATAATGTCACTGAGTAAAATTTTGTTCTCTTAACAGCCAAAAGGGGCTGGATCATGATTTTAATCAATTTGTTGCTGTTCTCAGCTTTGTGACAATTGCAGGCATCTAAGAGAGGATTCTGAAAGCCTAAAGCTTTCTCTGTTACTGCTTTGTGACACTGATGGAAGAGGGAGAATGCACAGTCAGACAGGAGTGCACATTTCCTGCTGTTCAGCCTCATTCCATGCAACAGCTGCTACTCAGGTCTGCAGTGTCTTTAGCAGAAAGGTGTGAGCAAACTCTGCTCATATTCTCAGTCACCCAAAAGCTGTGTTAGCGGGGTTGTGCCCATGCTGACGTCTCCTGACTCTCAGCAGGATGTACAGCTCAGGCTATCAAAGAATTTATCATATTTACTCATCTCAGAGCAGCTCATGCCTGTCTGTGAGATACTACATAAACAATCCCTTAGCCTGAGTAGCTGTGAGAAGAGTCAGGCAAAGCTCTTGCCTAAATGCAATGGGAAGCTTGTTTCTGGAAAGCTGGAACTTGTGGAGACCAAGAAATGTCCCATTTCCTCAGAGGAGAAAGTTATAAAGTCCTTGCTTGAATATATATAAGCAGACCTTTTGTTCTTTTAATTTGCTTCCTATATTCTCACGTGTCCTTGCCCTAATTTATTTGAAAGGCCCTTTTGAGTCCAAAGTGGCAGAAGCTGCAGTCCAGCATTCCCAGAGGAGCCCTTCCCTGGGCAGCAGTGCTTTGGTTCCTTTCAGGCTCCAGAGCTTCTTTGCCCAAGTGAATCAATCACTGGAGAAAGACAGCCTGGCCATCAGATCAGCCCTTCGTGTGCAGAGACCACACAGCAGCACCACTCTGCTGGCTGGGACATCCACACATCTCCCAAATCTTCTGAAAGACAAAAGCACCACAGTAAGTGTTTGGTCCAAACCAGGTTTAGCTCTGAGGATCAGGGGATTTGTTTTTGTCACATGAGAATGTTCTCTCCTTTGATGTTTCACAGAGGTTTTTTTTGCTGCAACAGAAATTACATAGAATAATGGTTATACATAAATAGAAACTTAAGGGCTGCACTTGGGACCCCACGTTGTACAGGACACAACACTTCTGGTGGTTTTGCTCAGCACTTTTGACAGGATGGTTTTTTTATGTTGGATCTAATCTCTTCTAAATAAGCTCCTCAGCCAGCTCTACTAGATAGCAAAAACAATTATTCCTCTTTTACAGATACTGAAAGCAAAAAAAGAGAAATCTGAGTCCCATAACAAAAAGTACATGTTAGAGCAGAGGTGGAACTAGAAGTCTCCTCATCCTTAGGCCAGTACTTTACCTGCTGGAAACATAATTTGTTCACCTCCCACCTATAAAACACCTTTGATTCTTTCTTTGATCTCTCGTTCTGTGTGTCATTAAACACAAACACCCACAAGGTGCATTTTTTTTGCTAAGTATAGCACTGCTCTGGAGAACAAAGCTGTTTACAGCCCCTGGGAGGCCATACAGATCGATGTGTAAAGAGAAACCAGTCAAAACGCTCTGTGAGACTGGCAGGGGCGTTATTTGAAAGTCCTGTGGTGTTTTCCAGCTTGTGGTACTCGAGTTGTCCCTAGGAAAGCCCTGGAAGGACACATTCTGTTTGCAGAGGAGCAGCTGACAGCAGGAGCATGATGACTGCACCTGGGAATAGGAGGAAGGAGGATGCTTTTGACAGAAGACAATATTTTGTGGGAACTCTGTTCCAGCCCCAAACAGCTCCAGCAATGTAAACTGGAATATACGTCTAAAGTGTTGGTGGTGTTTACTTGCTCCTTCCCTCATGAAGGGCACTGCAGGGAGTACAAAAACAAATAAATATTTCACTATGGCTGTGAAAAGAGGCCTTGCAGGTGCTCCTTCATCTCTGTACATGGCACAGTGCATTTAAAAACACAAATCAGCAACACTACAGCGTTGAAATGAAGCTACTACCGCAGAAAACACAAAAAGACTGCTTGGGCATAGGTAGAAGTCTCAGAAGACAGCAGGTGAAGAGATGGAACACCTGCAGAGAGCTCCGGGAATGTTCTGGGTTTGGCCAGAGGGGGGCAGGCATTTCTCTTGCTAATAAAATCTAGTAAGGAATGTATAATGTGTTTTGTGGTCAGAACCTGGATTTTCCATCCAATCCAGAAGCTCACCCAAAGACTGGGGAGTTTTAAGCATTGGCTCAAAACCAGAACAGCCAGAACAGCACAGCCTAGTGACCTATGGAGAACTCTTAACACTGGATTTTCAGGCACCCTTTTGTTGGTTAAACCTAATGTTTTCTACAGGTTTTTGCATCATCCTCAGTGTTTTCATGGGAATCAATAGTACAGTATTTGTGAGCCTTTGTTGCTTCCAGGCCTCAGGAGTGACACTGGAACTGGGCTGTCCTGGTTTTGTCTGTTTACAGTTTGTGTTGGAAAAATAATGCTGATGGGACTAAAGGTTCAGTTTAGGTTTTTTTCTCCTAGAAACCAATCCTTAGTGGTGCATCTCAGGAGAGGTGGAAAGAGATGGACTTCAGCAGAGCCAAGACAGAGCACAAGAGATGGCAAGAGGAGCAGAGGCAGCTGAAGAGGGAGCAGCAGCAAGAGGCAGACGGCATCCGGCGCTGGCTGCACAGGGACAGCCAGAGGTGATGCCTGGGAACTGACTGCTTTTTGTGCTAAATGTTGGAAGGCTGGTAAGATCTGCTCCCTGCTGCTCTCCTTCAGCCCCTGCACACCCCATGTTGTGCTTTTTGCTGGACTCTGGAGAGGGGTCACAGTGGTTCCCTAATGGGAATAAAATTGGTGCTTGAGGTGTGAGGGAGTGGGTGCAGAGCATCATCTCCAGGGGCAAATTCCCTCCAATCCTGTGATCCGTCCAAAAGTGCTGACATCAGGCACCAGCCCTTTTGTCTGCCTCTGTTTGGGACACAGGTTTAATCCTCATAACCTAACAAAGAGTCCTGGAATATTAACTGAGCACAGATTGCCAGAGTATCTGCTTTGTGTCTTATGCGCTTAGTTTTTTTATTGCTCTTTCTTTATGAGAAATTTGAGAAATTTTGTTTTGGAAAGCAGGCAGCGATTGCATCAGAGAACATTGCAAAGACTGGAGAAACAGCTGGAGCACAAAGAGAGAGCTTTGCAGCACTTGGCACTGCTCCAGACTGCTGGGGCTGAGAGGAGCAGGAAGGAATCCTTCCTTCGAATGGAGGAGGAGAGGAAGGCCAGGCAGAGGCTTCAGTTCTTAAAGACACAGCATTTGCAGAGAGAGGAGTTGCAGGCAGAAAGCAAAGAAAGGAGCTGTCAACAAGAGAAAGAAAGGCTGGTAAGGGCAATTCCAGAAGTTATTTTCCTCTTCTGCCATATTTCCAGCAGTATCACTATCTGGAGTATTCGTCTTTCACTAGTTTTACATCCAATATAACTGTTTCATTTAGAGATTTAAAAGGGTAACATTTTTTTGACATGTGTATAAAGACGAAAGGTGGAAAGTAGAATTCCCCATCTCTGCCATAAAAGTCTTTCTGCATGCAAGGAATGAATTTGCATATTTTATATCAATTTCTGACTTCTGTTAGTGAAAATCATAGCATTGTAAAATGATTTGGGTTGTATTCATCTAATCCCAACCACTCTGCCATGGGCAGG
>VYZT01015813.1:0-13011 GCA_013400735.1 Pomatostomus ruficeps | reverse complement strand
GACTCTTTTTATTGTCCCCCACACTTCTGGCCAGCTTCAACTCCCGTTGAGTTTTGACTGGACGAATTTTCTCCCTACAATGGCAAGCAGCTTGTCTGTATTCTTCCATGACACCTGATCTTGCTTCCACTGGTCATATATCTTCCTTTTTTTTTGCCTTATTTCCAAAAGAAGATTTGTGGTCAACCAAGCTGGCTTTTTGCCTCACCTGGTTGACCTCTAGCCTTTGGGAATTGCCTGCTCCAGTGCCNAGCCTGTGTGATCTGCCTGCTCCAGTGCCCTTGGGAGGTAATACTTAAAAATTGACCAGCACTTAATGACTCCCACACCAGCAAAAACATTTTCCCAGGGGACCTTACTTAATAATCGTCTGAGCAGGCTGAATTCTGCTCTCCTCACTCCAGAGTTGAGGTTTTGCTGGCACTTTTCCTCCTGTCAACAGAAATTTTAAACTTAGTCGCTTTGTGGTTGCTGTGGCTAAGATGGCCACCAATCTGCACTTCCCTTATGAGATCCTCTCTGTTGACAGGAAATAAATGAGGGAGGGCATCTTTCTAAGCCAGCTCCCTTAGGACCTGTTCCATAAAGTTGTCATGCAGGTTTTTTTAGGAATCTTCTGGGCTGGGTTGTAGTGGCTGTGTGGTTCTCCCAGTTGATTTCTGGCAAGTTGAAGTCCTCCATAAGGACAAGAACAGCTGACGTGGAAGCATCCCTTGGTTCCTCGTAGAATAATTTGTCAGCGTCATTGTCCTGGCTGGGAGGTCTATAGTAGACTCCCACAATGACATTCACATGATTTATTTGCCCCTTGAGTCTTATCCAGAAGCTCTCAACAGAGCCATTGCCAACCGTGAGCTCCATAAATTCTACCCCTTCTGTTACATACAGTGCCACCCCTTCACCTCTTCTTCCATACTTACTCCTCCTGAAAAGCCTGTAACCGTCCAACGGGGCACTCCAGTCACAAGCCTCATGGGACCAGGTTTCAGTTATGCCAGTGATATCCAATCTGCGACTTGGCCAAACCCTCGAGCTCCTCGTTTGCCCTTCATTCTGTGTGCATTAGTATAGAAACAGGATCTCTTTGCTCTTCCTTACCAGATACAAAGTCTGTTTGCAGCCTCTATTGTCTGCTCTTGGCTGGTCAGAAAGGAGCCCTTTCTGCTTCCCCCACCTGCACAAAGAGCCATGCAAAGTGCTGTGCCATGTCCTCACTGCCATACCATGCCCCTCTTTGCCTGCTCCTCTTGTGCCACACCCTCACCGCTGTGTCGTGCTCCTATTCGCTGTGCTTTGGGCCACTCATGCTCCCTGGAGGGATATAAATCTCCCTTGGATGCTCTCAGCACCACCGTCTCCTTGGCTGGTTGGCTGCTGGGGGCCTACAGGTTGTCATAAGGCTTGGGAATGTTGCTTCAGTTCCTGAACTTGGGAACCCTCCTGTGCAGAACAAAGTAATAGTAATAAATGAAAAACAGTTCCATTTTCAATGTAATCTTGCCAGCTGTTATAAAAGCTTTTGCAAAACCACCTGATTTTTGGCATGAGACACTTTCTACAGTTCAGACATTTTAGTTCTCTTGGCAACCCAGTTTTGGTTTTGGTTATAAATGTTGAAATAGAAACTGCAAAGCTGGCGCAGCTCTACAGAACAGTTCAACAACATGTTCACAATCTGCAGAGGTATTATTAGATCCAGAAGAAAATAGCAGAATCCTGTCTGAGAGCCAAAATTAGATGGTAGTCTCTATTTTTCAAAGAACGTTGAGTTTGTTCCTGTTAGTTGCTACCAAAATGAGAGGCCTGTCTCTGAAATAAATGAGGCTTGTCTAGTGGATTGGGTGGCGCTTTTAGTACATGCTGGTTATGTGCTCCAGAACTCGGGGCTGCTTCTCTTTTAGTTTCCTGGTTTGTCTCATTTGTCTTCTAGAAGGTGATCTGGCATTTTCAGAATTTCTTTAACTGGCATATAAGCCCTAAATTTCCCTACTTGCCTCAAAAGTATTATTCAAACTGTCTAGCCACCCAAAATTATTTGCTTTTGACCTGGCCTCTGCTGGCAGTTTTATGTACTCAGCAAATATCTACTTGTACATAATTTCTGCTCTACTTTCTCACCCTTATGTCCCTGCTTTGAATGGCATGATGGCCCTTGTAGAGAACACCTTAATCAAATCACCCCTGACACCATTGTGCTCTCAAAGCATCTTCGAGACAGACTTCGTTGTGAACACAGGACTCATGAGGGGTTCAGAGAGGTACCACACACTGGTCCTTTCTGCAGTGAGGGGAGGACAGTCTGTCAGGAAACCCACTAGAGAAAATCCCCAAGGTGAAAAGGAAGAACTTGAATTGTTTCTGTGTAAAGTGTCATGTTTCCTATGTTCCATGTGCCTACCACCAAGCAGAAAGACACAAAATGGAAAGAGGTGAAAGTTAAATATGATACAAAAAGGCAGCACTTGATTATCCAGTTGAAGTAACTGAAAGCTAACAAAGTCTCAGTTATCTGGCAATATAAATATGTAGAAAATAAAGTATCCTAGATAGTAGTCATGCATTGGATTGGTTGCAATGAAACAATTGATTTACACAGGCTGACAGATCAACATTTGAGAAAACGAAAAAGGGAAAAAAATAACAAAGTGTTCTTAATTCAGTATTAAAAGCAATATATAATGTCAAAAATGGATAGTCTCTATCACTTTCATAGATATTTGGAAGGACTTCTGTAGCAGTACTTGTGTCTGGTGTTTGAAAATATTGAGGGAAGTTTCTAAACCCCCTCTGCTATTGTTCATCTAATCCATAATAGCTCTTTTCTTGTGGATGAAAAACTTTTATCAAAATATTTTCAGCACAATGGACTGCATATCCATGATTTATTTAAAAGGCACAGCCTTGGGCACGGTTAACAATTTCAGGAAATGCATTCAGGGCATAAATACATGGTGAGTAGAGGTACCTCCCTGCATTTCTTGGTAAGGTATCTTAGGAGCCGATACTCATACCCCCAGTGTTTGCTATTAACCAGCTGGACACTTGGCATGCTAGCAGTACTAGTCACGCCATTCTCAGGTACTTCACAAGAGTGGAAGACTAATTATTATTTCTTCTAAATATAGACCACTTGAGTAACTAGACCTCTATAGAGAANGTCGGTATTTGTGTAACTGTAACACACGGTGCCAGTGCTTCCCTGACACAACCCCAGTGCCGAATAAACCATCTGAGAAAGCCCCTCCGCGTGTCTGTTCTTCCTGGGCGTGCCTGTACCATCGGTGGGTTGGGTGAAACCTTGCAGGAACTTCGCCAGCCCTCCCGTGCCTTCGGAGCAGCCCGGCAGCCCCTGGAGCCGTGAGCAGATGCCTGGTGCCCCCACCAGAGGCATTGTGGCAGAGAGATTCAAAACAATCTGAGGAAGACTAGCAGTGATTATCTCTGGGTGCTGCACAGTGTTCCACAGGAAAGCAGAAATTGTAAACAAAGGCTTAGGAACAACCAGATCAAGATAGAATGAGAAAGCTTAATTTGTTTCTTTGATTTGCAGTCAAAATTACTGGAGGTATGACTAGTAGAAGTTGCTATAGGAACTGTGGAAGAGAAAGAATTTTGGAATGGCAGGACAGAGACGGACAGATGTGGCGGTGACATTTGCTCACAAATTTTGCATTACCTTAAGAAGCATGTCAATACCACAAATTCTAACTGACTCAAATGACTTATTCTTTATGGTAGACTCTATACTATAAAACCTTTAAATATCTAGTGTTTTGTGAGTTTTAGAGGCTGCACAAACTGTGGCTTTCCTGCAACATTGAATAGATACCATTTTGTTACAGCAATCTGAAAAAGAAGTAATGTCTTTCACACTCTTTCAGTGAAGCTCTTCCTTTATAAACTTCCATATGGAGTTTTAAAAGTCATGGTGGTGGAGCATTCAACTCAGTGGGGACCGCTCTGTTATGTCTTAGAACCATATGTCTTATTTAAACCCCTTGAATCCCATTTTACCTGCTTACATTCTTTATTGAATCTGACTTACGGTATTTTCACAGATGCTTACAGCCTTACAAGACTCAAACTTATTATTTATTGATTTTTAGAGACACAGACATTCACTGAAGCTGCTTTTATTGTAATGTCTTATCAAATGAATTTAATTTATTTCAGAATGTGAGCCTCCCTATTAATTTCTTTGCAGTGAAGGGATTTTGTGGCAGAAGAGGCTGCCTCTGAGTTTTCAAATACATCTTCCCAGGCTTATTGATTTAGGTTTTCTAATATTATTCTTCCTTTTTTGATTATGACAGTTAAAAAATCACAGCAAATAGAAACAATTATTTTTCAAAGCAGCCCAGGAGTTGCTATACTCCCCTTTCTACATGATATGTCACAGCTTGAGGACATGTTCAGAGTAGATTTTAGGGTTGCCAGAGAAAAGAGATGAGGTTTTGCTGTGGATTGAAAGTCATCAGTATGGTTTCCAAGGAATATCTTTCATTTGCTTGCATAATTAATCTACAAATTAAATCTTCAGACAGCCTTTTTCAATCAAAAATCTTTATGAGAAAGATTTCTAATGCGGAAGAATGTTTGGTGGTCAACTCTTTCTCCTCCTTCCTCTTCCCCACCCCAAATTCCACTATAGTATACCTTCTGCTCTTCCCAGCAGAATCTACCAAAAATGATGATGTTTCTACAACAAGAGAAAGTGCATGAAACACATTTAGAACAAGGAAAGAAGATGAAAATGCAAATGATGCCTGTTTTGTGTCAGCACTTCATGAAAAGCAGTGGATGCTACTATCAAAGAAAGTGACAAAATGATGGGCACTGTTACCAATTTGAATAAACCCATAATTTACAGGAAATAGGCATGTTTCTCATGCTTATATGTAGTTCTTTCACGTTTTGCACTCCTACGCTCCTTTTTCCTGTATTTAGCAAAAGGCGTTAAATTTCTGCTATATTTGAAAAGTGAGAGGGAAACAGCATGCACAGCTCTAGCAAGGTCTTATTGAATCCTGCATATCTCGAGAATCAGAGAACAGTTAAATCATCAACGTAATCATGTTTTTATTGCAATCACTCCTAACAGCCTTAGAAATTTGTATCTTTGGGTCAACTAATCATTTTCATTAGTCACCATATCAACCATGTCTTGCTTTATAAAAACTCAAAAAATCTGGTGAATTTCAAGTAGAAAGATGTAAAACTGAATTAAGAATGGCTTTTTATTTTTGTGTCAACAACGAAAAAAGAAAGGACAACAGCTAAAAAAGTAAAATTTTATATATTTATTGAAAAAGAAATCTGCCAGTTTAAATTTGTTTATGTTTTGTCTTAATTCGGAACAGGAAGTTTATTTTTCTGAAATAAAATTTTTGAGGATCTCAAAATAGAATCATAGAATCTCAAAATCACAGGATCAGAGTGATTTGGGTTGAAAGAAACTTTGAAGATCATCTAGTTCCAATCACCCTGCCATGGGTGGGGATGTCACCCACTTGATGAGGCTGCTTAGGGCCACATCCAAGCTGGCCTTTAACACTGCACAACCAAAACTTATTTCAAAAATTTTAAAGCAATGTTTACAACAATGCATTTGAAATTATATCCGAGTTTTTCAAAATTTATCTTTCTGGTTTTTTTCCTATCCAGCTAAAAATATTTTTTGTTTTATGTTCAAATTAACAGATGGCTTTTGCTGCTTAAGAAGCTTGAAATTTGGGAGAAATGCTTATCCTCAAAAACATTCCTTACAGCTAGATCTCTAGATATATCACATGGTTTTCAGTTGACTAGGGTTTAAGTGTTGTTAAGACAGGTCAAAATTAGTTTAGAGGAAGTAATTTAATTAAAGTTTTGCTGAGTTTATATTTACAGTTAAAAATTCTGGTATTACAATAGTGCTCCAAGATTGCAACCAGGCTCTTCTTGTGTGGGATTTTGTTGTGCCAGATGTAGCTGAGAAACCACAAGCCACATTCTGAGCAGTTAGGAATCAGAAACTTTTCAAAATCTTGTGCAAGGGGTGAACAAATCTAAATCAATGGTAAGAGAGGGTAGTTTCATTATGCTATACCTTCTGTTAGAAGTAAGCCAAGGCTATGTATTAATTTGTGCCTCTGACTGTTGTCAGATTATCACTCTCTTGTTTGAAAGATTTAAAAAATGGAGAAAAAAGTTTTAAGCTGAACTATTAATGACTCAAATTTTGAGGCATTTAATATAAGCACAGAATGCACAGTTCTCTGAGTATATTTCACTAGAAAATGTTATTAAGCTCCACTTTGGTAGTTTTCATGCATGGAATGTAATAGTGAGAAATAAGGTAACGTAGGAAAAAACCCTTATTTTTTCTATTAAAATATTAAAATAGAGGAGATATTAAAATAGATGTTTATCTTCCATCAAAGAACCAAATGCACTCTATAGTACAGTACAACTAAAAGTTTCACCACTGAATGTGCCGTACCTTTTTTACTCTTGCTGTTGTAAGCAGAGGGCATGAAGAGTATTATTTTTATTTAGTATATAAATTGAAATGATCAGAGAAACCACACTAATTTAAAATTTTTATGTTCTATAAAACTATTGATTTTAAAGTTTCTCATGCACAAAGAAGTCCTATTCTTTAATAACCTCTTGAGATTGAGTATTTGTTTAATAATTAATACAATTATAATAAAGTATTATTTACACTAATTAGTAATTACTTTAATTATCAGTAATTAGCATTAATAATAAATATTAATGAAATAAATTTTAAAACTGTTAGCAATTCTGGTAGCTTTACTTAGAGGAATATACATTTGTTTGTTTTGAAATTTTCCTGAAGCAAGTGTCCAGTGTCTTAATGAGTCAGTGGAGAAGAGTCCTAATTTATGAGATGATAGATATTATAATATCATTTAGAAGGATCATTTATTCTAAACATTTAAAACACAATGACCATCTGCAGAATTATGTATGCAAGCAACTTTACTTCAGGAAGGTTACATGATTAGGAGCCTAAATTTAGCTAGTAAGAGTCAGGCTGGGAGGACTGAGCCAAACTTTTTATGAAAATACATTTGTGATGAACATTCACAAATCAGTTTTATATTTAATACAGTCCTACATAGATCTTCATAGAGCAGTTATCTATATGATAAATTACTCAGTCAGAAAACCGGTTAAATGTATTGGGAAGAATTAAACATTACTGATGTTGTATACAGAGAAAAATGTCATTCCCTCATGAGATCCTACAAATTAATCATGTGAATTTAGTCTGGTTTTGAAGAGATTCAGTCACATTTGTAGAATGTAGACAACTTCTCTATATACTGGTGCTTCTAGCTACTACAGGCTTTTCCTTTATAGTCCAACATAAAATTGTTAAATTCCTCCCTTTGTTTTATGGAGAGGCTATGTAGTGACACTGTCATGAAGGAAGTGTGCTTGTGTTTCTTCGTGATATATAGTTGTGAAGCTCAGCAATCTGTCTCTTTGACTGGCAGGTCATGAGCAGAATATTAGGGCAGTCTATTCTAGGAGAGATAAAGGCTTGAATGAGTTTGTCTAAATTCTACAGAGGTATGCTTTAAATTCCAAAATATTTATCAGTCGATAATAGATATTCTTAATAACCGTGTCAGTGTTCAGAAAATGTACTGGAGTCAAAAGCCACTCTGCAATGTTAACCTAGGCATTATATGTATAGAAAAAAAACCCCAACCAAAACGTGCAAAAATTTCAGGTAGTTTTGAGTTGCCCCTGAGTTCTTGAGGAAACCCAAATACAATGTTTTCCAAATTAGCTCAAGAAATGAATGTTCATCTATATCTAAAAAGGAAAAAATTATCACCAACTTAGTATGGTTTGGTTTTCTATTATGAGTAAAACACTGATATTTGTGGTACAAATTTAAATCATCTGTCTCAAGTATAATATTAGTTCATATAGGCAACTTAATAGCAAATTATTTAACAATGAATAAGAAGAGACTTTGGAAAGCAAATGAGTTAATAGCTTTTTTTCCCTGCAGTTAGTAGAAATAAAAAACCTCATCTACATTCTACAAAAAACCTGCATGGCACAGATGATGTTGTGTGTTGGTTTGGCATGGCCTAGTTTTTGATAGTGGGGAGGCCACAGAGGTGGCTTCTGTGAGAAGCTGCTAGAAGCTTCCACCATGTCCAACAGAGCCAATTGGCTCTGATGGCTCTGAGGAGGGGTGTGCTGCTGGCCAAGGCTGGGCCAATTAGAGAGGTTGGTAATGCCTCTGTGATGACATATTTAAGAAGAAAATCAAAACAAAGGGAGCATAAGCAGTTTCTTCCCAATCAGAGAAGGAGGAGGATGTGAGAACATGTGAGGGAAAACAATATGGAGACACCAAGGTCAGTGGAGAAGGAGGGAGAGGAGGTGCTCCAGGCGCTGGAGCTGAGATTCCTCTGCAGGCTGTGGTGAGCCCATGGTGAGGCGGGGTGTCCCCCCTGCAGTCCGTGGGGTCCATGAGGGATGCAGAGCCACCCACAGCCCATGGGGGAGATGCTCACACAGGAGTGGGTGGATGCCTGGAGGAGGCTGTAACCCAGTGGGAGACCATTGGAGAGAGGGGACCCTGCTCCCAGGCTGGAGCAGCCTGTCCTTGGAGGACTGCACCCCATGGACGAGTGACCCATGCCACAGCAGTTTTGGAAGGACTGTGTGCCCATGGGAGCGACTCACGCTGCAGAAGTATTAGCAGAACTTCTGCTTGTGAGATTGGAGCCACTCTGGAGAAGTTCGTGGAGAACTGTCTCCTGTGGGAGGGACCCCATGGTCTCACAGGGGAAAGGACTCCTCTCCCTGTGCAGCGGAAGGAAAACTGGGGTGATGAACTGACCAAACTCCCATGCCCTGTCTCTCTGCACTGTTGGTGGGAAGGAGAGGAGCTGGGGGGAAAAAGGGTGTTTTAAGGGCTTATTTTACTTCTCATTATCCTCCTCTGATTCTGTTAGTAATAAATTTATTTTGTACCTTTAAGTTTTGAGCCTGCTTTGCCCTTGGAGTATTTTCTCCTGGTCCTTATCTCAACTCATGAACCCTTCGATAATTTTTTTTTTCTTCTCTCTTCTGCCCAGCTGTGGCAGGGGAGGGTGAGCAAGCGACTATTATGGGTGCCTGGCCTTTGACCAGTGTCAAACCACGACATGTTGTTTTGACCTGCTAGCATAAAAAAGAAACATTAAGGAGGAAGAAGGATGTTCTCATAGATTAGAATATGTTTTCAGCTCTAGTATCTTCAGTATGCAACAGTCACGCAAGTTGCATCTGATGGTCAAGCCAAAACTGTGATTCTGGCTGTGATCCTTTTTGCCAGTCATGATCCTCAATGAAGGTAACACAGAAATATTGTAGATAAGCTGATAGAGGGAGATACCCAGTGAAATGGGAGAGTACTTTAGCTTTATTTGTGATGTAAGATGCATTCTTATCTCAGGTAATGAGATCTGCTCAGAATGGTCTTTGAAAGATCCCATAGAAATAAAAAAAATTTCACACATAGCATTCCAGTTTCAGGCATAGAAGTGTGCAGAACCTTTTTGGGTTATAATATGGAAACCGTTATTTGGGTAGAGGGGTTGGGCTTTTTTAGACATATAGAGAATTTTTACTATAAACCCAAAAAGCTTGTACAGCAGAAATATGGTTCCTGCAAGCAGGAATGTACTCTATTTCAATACTGTATAAAACATGTTCACTGCAATCTGATACTTTGCAAACTACAAGATAATTTATACCTAATATTTTATTTAAAAGACTCTAAAAGGTTATACAGGTTTAATATTTTTTCATAAATTTTGGCAAAGAAATTTTAATCTCCCAAAAGTGCTGTTAAATTTTTGCTGCCTAATAGCAATTTAGTGGTTTTTGTTATTCAGGAGGCAAGCTTTTTGTTTAAACCCATTCCTCCTACTTGCTCTTGTGAGTAGTCCATCTTTTTTGTAGCCTTATGCATCCTACAGGTCACAAAACACTAAAGTTGAATAAGGAAGGTTTTGTGCTAGATTATAAATATGACGAAACAGATGAAACAGATGACTGTGCACTATGAATTAAGAAAAAGTTACAATCACATGGGTGCTGTAATAAATTTTTAAATTAACATTTCTCTAATTCCAATATTAATAGGAGATGGAACATGTGTGTGGTGTCATATTTTCCAATTAAGAAGCAAACAGTCTTCAAGTAATGAAAAGCAGATTAGTGACATCCAAATTATATCAGAAAAGTGATATCCACAATGAGGATTTTTTTAGTCAAATCTAGGGGATATTATTGAAAATAACTGCAGTTTATCAGAACTATAAAATAATAAGCCAGAAGAGAATACTAACAATAAAAATAGGGTCATAAACTTCAAATAAATAGCACAATAATGTCGGGAACTTCCAATAAAACCTTTGAGATCTAAAGATAGAATTTTACCTTATAGTTTATATCCCAAGGTCAGCAAAGTAGAGTACTTTGTCCTACGTTCCAGAAGTGGTCTCTTTACTCATTTACAGTAGGGAGCCATTTAAAGTGACTTACAAGTAGGTACAAGGGTTGGTTCTCATTTAAACCCATGAAAGAAAACCAGTATTTAATAAAACATGGCATTGTTTCCTTTTATTCAGTAATCCTACAAAACATTTATGGCCTGGAAATTCAATATAAAGTGTTGATTTGACTAAGCTTTTTGTATGAAAGGCAAATGAAAGGCAGGTAGCTTGAATGGCAAAAAAAAACCCAAAGCAAACTTTATCACTTTTACATACATACATACATACATATAAAAATAAACATGGAAAGTGACTTCTTTATTCAAATTGGGGTTTTTTTGATACAGATAATGAGCCTCCTAGTAAATGAATGGGTTTGCATTATAGATACCTGAGTCAGGATTCAGTTTCTCCTCCTGATCTAGTTAATATCAAAATAATTTTTTGCTAACAGTTGAAGTCAAAAGCGGGAATCATTCCTAGCTAATTGAAACATAATTATCCAAGCTGCAGTTCCTGTGGCCCATGGATTTAGCATATAATCCTTTCTGTGGCAAACCCCTGCCATTTATTATCAAGATCTTAGTTTTACATTACACAGAAAGGAAGCTTTGTGATCTAGTGCCACTGCTGATAAGAGAAAGTCACTGTTAAACTCATTTATACAACATACAGCATAAAGCAACTTTTATTGCAGCTTGTAATGGTTCTTTGGGAAGTGAGTATAGATAGAAGATAACCTCTAATCATATTATCACATAGTAGGGCTCATAAGTAGTTTTTCAGCTACTGGACCAAAATATCCCCTACCCATATTGCCTGAAATAGAATAACATGAACTAAAAAGAGTTACTGGTCAGTAATATGTATTTTTTGTTTCAAACTTCCCTATGATAGAAATACGCAATGTAATTGATGGGAAAATTAAATTCAGTAGTTTTTTATATTCAGAAAAAAAATCTTTTGGGTTTTGACATAGCTAGATTGTGACTTCACTAACAGTAATATGTTGTAGAGGGACTAGGATAGTTTTTTAATAATAAGCTCTTGTTTTTATTTATGTCATTTGAAGAATGGGAATCTATGAGAATACATATGTGATTTGGATGTGAAACAGAAAATTCTTAGTCCAGTTTTAACTTTGTGCCATGAGAAGGTAATATGAGAACTTGATGATGACTTTTAGCTTTTTGAGTGCCGAGTTCAAACAATAATTTAAAAATTCAGCACTGCTATGCCAATGTCTTCACTAAGGATTAATCTATGCTATCTTTTAAGAAAATCTGTCCTATACCTGAATTTCTGGTATTCTAAGAAATCTGTTTAAGTCTGTCATTAGCTTGGCGTGCTTACTTATATGAAGCTGTTTTTCTAGGCTGCTCAGTTCCTTGAATTTTTAAAATTCTCTTTAATTCAAAAAAGAGTGTTTTCAAATACAATTGTGCAAAATAAATCCCGTCTAGTAACTTAGGTTTCTAAGTACATCAATTTTATTTTTTTAAAAATAAAATATTATCACTTATATTACCTACCTGGAAGAGAAGAATACAGCAAACATGCAAATACAACCTTCACATATGGTAGGTATAGTTAGTATAGCATCTTTGCTTTTAAAAGTTATTTCAGGAATTAAGAATTCAAATGCAATAAAATATAAGTTCTGTGGGTGTCTTTCATTTTTTAGCCTATATTGCATGAATCATGGCAGTGTTGGTATGTTTGTGTTTAGCAAGTTTAAAAAAAGACCAATTAGCTCATCCCTCTAATTAAAGTATGTTTCAATGATATTTAAAGTGTCCTTGGATAGTGTTCTTTGCAATCCTGATTTTTCTAATCTAAATATATGCTAGAAATGAAAAGGAAATAAAAGTCCTTTTATTTTGTCAGGCAAATTAAATAGAGGAAACAGCAAAACTCCATTGTGTAAATGGTCAAAATTCATAAAATCCTTCTGGAAACTGGCATTCCTTGTGCTAAGTGTGGAAAATACTTTGAGAGTAGATGAAATACCTGAAGATTCCTATATTAGCCTGATGCAAACTGCAGAAGCTACTTAAGCCACCCACAGTGCAGCTGACCCACAGCAATGCAGAAGTGGACGTGACAGATCGTGATGTTTTCTGAATGTTTTGTTTAACAGTTCCAGTACCAACTTTCATCAGAATTTTTTTTAGAGGAGTGTAAAATAGTTGTTGTAAAAAGATTGTGACTTGGGAACAAACTTTGTTATGCAGCTTATTTTTGCAGGATGTGTTTAAAACTTCTGAAAACCTTTAGATTTTAATATTTTTTCAATTTGTTGTTTCAAAATGCTAACCTCTCAGGTTGGGAGCTCACTTTGAGGCTGTAGTAGTACTCTTATTCCTTCAGATAATAATTTCAGTGAAAAACAAAGAGCCAAGGGGAACTAACTGCAATCTCATCAAAAAACAGGAGCTATTCATTATCCACTAGCAAATAGCGAGAAAGGGTATTGCTTTCTGGGGTCCGC
>VYZT01015812.1:0-77288 GCA_013400735.1 Pomatostomus ruficeps | reverse complement strand
GCTGCTCTGGCAGAGGATCCACCCGCCTGGGCACAGAGCTGGCTCGGGGTGAGCGTGCAGAAACGAGAGCTGAGCTCTGGAGCCGCAGCCCTGCCATGGGATGTGGCAGCCAACACTTGGATTGTCCTGAACTGCCAAAGACCCTCAGTCAGGGAAGCACACACGCTCCTTTCATCAGCGCTGGCAGTGCCGGTCGGGCGCTTTCTGAAGAAGAATTGCCATCAGTTGGGTATTCAGGGGAAAAATGACTGTTCAAAAATGACTGTGCAAAAAAGCAAATTTTCATTGTACCGTGGTGGGGACACTCCATTATGAACTTCTTTGCCTCTCTGTGCTCAGACAGAGCAGGGTTTCTGTGCGCTTGATTCATCACACTTGGCTTGAGAGACAGCACAACATCTCCAGATATCGGAGAGGCTGATTTTGTGGTGCTTCAATGTCGCTTTTATTCTGCCCCTACTCAATAGAGCTTAGTGTTCTCCCTGCTCCTAGAGATTGTAACTGCTGCTGTGGAGGCAGGAGTGACGGGGAAATATGGACCATAAAAAATATTGGCAAACTGGTGTTTCTCAGAAATATGACCTGTGCTTAAACCAACAGCAAAATCTTTATTTGACTTTTAAATCATGGCTTCTGATTGTCTTTTGATTCTTGGGAGCCTCTAAACAAAAGGGTGATGTACTGCAGCTCGCTGGGAACCGGGGATTTAAGGCATGGCCAACTCACAGGGAAACTGCCCGATGTTCAGGCACAGTCCCTGTGTGAGAGGGTGCCCAGGGCCAGCTGTTTGCTGGGGCGCCTGGGCTCGGGTTTGGGGGCAGAGAGGAGGAGCAGAGCCCTGGCTCAGCTGGGCCCTGCTGCAGCGTTGTGCAGAGAGCTGGAGACAGCCTGCAGCTCACCCTGCATGTGCAGAGCCTGAATCCCAACCTGGAGACAGCCTGGAGACAGCCTGCAGCTCACCCTGAGTGTGCAGAGCCTGAATCCCAACCTGGAGACAGCCTGCAGCTCACCCTGCATGTGCAGAGCCTGAATCCCAACCTGGAGACAGCCTGGAGACAGCCTGCAGCTCACCCTGTGTGTGCAGAGCCTGAATCCCAACCTGGAGACAGCCTGGAGACAGCCTGCAGCTCACCCTGCGTGTGCAGAGCCTGAATCCCAACCTGGAGACAGCCTGGAGACAGCCTGCAGCTCACCCTGTGTGTGCAGAGAGCTGGAGACAGCCTGCAGCTCACCCTGCGTGTGCAGAGCCTGAATCCAGAGCTGGGGACAGCCTGGGGACAGCCTGCTGCTCACCCTGCGTGTGCAGAGCCTGAATCCAGAGCTGGGGACAGCCTGGGGACAGCCTGCAGCTCACCCTGCGTGTGCAGAGCCTGAATCCCAACACGAGTGGAAGAGAAGCTCCAGGAGCAGGACACAAACATTGCAGAGAGCTGGCACAGTTTGCTCCGTGTTGTCGATGCTGCACAGACTTTCTCTCAACTTCAGTTTGGTTTCCTCCCAATCTGTGCTGTCACATCTGTTTGCTCGCTGGTTCTGTGCTGGAAACACCTCTCCCCTTGCCTCCCTTGCTTTCCATCTTGATTTGGAGCTGCAGGGAGGAAGAGGCCGGGTGCTCTGCAGTGGGAATTTGTGTTTTGCTCCCCAGATTGATCATGGGATTGATGAAAAACGCTGTTCAAGTGTAATGGCACGTGATTGATGATTTGCAGGGCAGTAATGTATTCTGTGTGGGAACATCTGCCGTGAGGGAAGGGCTTGGGGAGGGGGAAAGCGTGTGCTGGAGCTGCAGATACTACTTCCAAATGACTTATATGGGTGCAAAGAATTGTTTAATTAAAGGCAGAATGGAAATTCCCCAGCTTGTCGAGGAAAGTATCTGCAGAAATGTGGTTCAGGGTGTTCCTGAGCAGCTGCTGGCTCCTGGGGGTGCTTTCATGGCGCATTTGCAGGGGGCTTTGCAGGTTGCTGTGCCTCTGGAAGGACAGTGCTCCGTGTTCGTCTCAGCTCACTTGCTGCTATTTTTACAGCTTTCTGTGTTCAAATGGCTCAGAATAACATGCTTGTCATTCACCTGTCAGCTGAGAAATGTAACTTATTTCAGACTTCCTTCCCCTGAGAGTAGCTCCGGGATGAGGAATATCTTCAATTACCAAAAAGTTCTGTGCTGTCCCCATCCTCCGTGCTCTCAAAAGGCAGCTGTTTACAGAGGTCTCTGCTCCAGGCTGACCTAGTTAGGGGTGATGCTGTGCAGCAGGTCACGGTGGTGGAGGAAAGTTTTTAGCATCACGAGAGATCCTGTTCCAATTCTGGAGGCCCGTGGATGCCTCTGGAAGCTCTCCTGGCCTGGTTTGGTTTGATGAACGGCAGCACAGCTGCAGGGCTGGGGAAACACCTGCCAGGCTCCACCTGCATCAAACCCGGCTCCTGTCCCAGAGGGGCCTCGTGGGCAGAGCAGCTCGAGCTCCGGGGGGTTCCTGCTGCCTCACCCCAGTGGGGCTGGGCTGTGGGACTGGACCTGCAGCTCTGCCAGGGCTGCTCCTGTGCATTTTACTGGAGAGAGCCTTCCCTGGCCAGGGCTGGCACTGATGTCTGCCCTGTCTGACTGCCTGGGGTGAGAGCAGGACCTGCCCCGGGCTGAACCCCCTGCCCCTGTGCTCAACCCCCTGTTCCTGTGCTCAGGTGAGACCCCACCTGCAGAGCTGCCCCAGAGCGCTGAGACCCTGGCACAGGGTGCCCAGAGCAGCTGTGGCTGCCCCTGGATCCCTGGCAGTGTCCAAGGCCAGGCTGGATGGGGCTGGGAGCACCTGGGACAGTGGGAGGTGTCCCTGCCATGGCAGGGGTGGCACTGGATGAGCTCTAAGGTCCCATCCCACCCAAACCATTCTGGGATTCCGTGATCCGATGTGTTACGATTTTGTGTCTACAGAAGGACCAGGTGCCATTGGTGGTTTCAGACTCGGTTAGAGCAGAATGAATGTGGGCACTTCATGTTCCGTGATGGGTCACTGGTCGCTGTTGGGATTAAACAGAAGTTTTTCTCCAGAAGGAAATACCCCCGGTGCTAACAGCTGTGTTTGTTTCCTCCCACAGGTGGCCAACCTGGCCTGCTCCATCTCCAACAACGAGGAGGGAGTGAAGCTGGTGCGCATGTCAGCCAGCCAGCTGGAGGCCCTGTGTCCCCAGGTAAGGAGGGGCACCCCAGCAGGGGACAAAGCCCAGCGTTTGGGTAATTGGTGCTGCCCAGGACGTGCTCTGCTCTCCTGGTGGCTGTGACTGGCTGCAGAGCTGGTTCTTCCCTCTGTACATGGAGAGGATGAAATGCAGCGGGGGCACCAAGGCTTAGGAGGTTTAAAACCCGTGGCAAAGGAGTCAGGGATGTGAAAGGGCCGTTCTAATGTCACAGCTGTCACTCCTTTGGCCAGGACATTCCAGTGACCTGCAGGCAGTGGCTGCGGGAAGCTCCCGTGGTTTCCTGTGCGCACCGGTGCTGCGGAAAGGTGCCTGTGAAGGTGCCGGCACTGCTCCTGGGCACGCTCTAGGGTGAATTATAAAATACTGCTCTGCCTGAGCAGAATATAAACATGCCAAAAAACCTTCCCAATGGAGGAGGATGAGAGGAAGGTGGCTGTGTGTGAAGAGTGTGAACCTGGCTGAGACTGCCTTTTAATTAATAACTTTTTAATGGAAACCAGGAAATTAAGTTTATATGAGCACCAGACCATCCCCTTCCTTTTTGACAGGCTGATGTTTGAAATGTCAACAACTCGATACTTGCAGGAGCCCCTGAAGACTACAGGGTGCTGTTGATTTGTGTAATTTACATTTTTTAAAGCAACAGGAAATTCAGATCTAAAACATCCAAACAAGCTGTTGTTGGTAAGGAGGAACTAACAGCAAACATGCACTCAGAAAACCTGGCAAAACGGCATTTTATGAAAACAAACTGTATTGTCTCAGGACTACTTGGAATTTCTCCAGGTTTTCCCATCTCTTTGGTCCTCTTTAAAGCCAAAAAGGAGGAGAGGTGCTCGGCTGTCCCCGGCTCAGCAGAGGGGGTTTGGGGAGCAGGTGAAGGCAGTGCGAGGAGCAGGACTATTCCACCTTTGTAACAGTGCTGGTGACGGGTGCAGACAGGCTCTGAGTGCAGGGATCCTGCCCAGGCAGCCCTGGGGCACCCCAGGGTGGCTCCTGTGCCCCCAGCCCTGCCCGGGGCTGGGCAGGGCTCTGTGCACGGCTGCTGGAACCAGAGGTCAAGGTTTGCTCTGGAACAAAGCACGTGGGAGGAAGAGCTCTCAGAAACCCACCCTCCCTGAGCCGAGGGCTTGCTCTTCCCTGGAGGAGCCAGCGAGGCTGATGGGAGTTGTTTTATTATCTCCCAGAGTACGGGTGTCTAACGCAGGGTGTTCCAAACAAACGCTGCTGCTCTTGGAAATAATCATCTGAGGAAAGTGAGGTTCTCTGAATCTGAATGTTTCTGGTGGTTGTCCAAGTCTGCGGGGGTGTTTTCCTCTCCCCACTGCTGAAATTGTATTTCAGACTCTCCTCTCTTTGCTGTTCCGATGACTGCCTGTTTGAACAAACCTGCTCCTGTACAAAACAAGCCCCTGGCAGTCAGGAAATAAAGCCCCAGCTGGAGTCCCCAGGGCAGCCCCGTCTCCCGAAGTGCAGCCGTTACCCTTTGACTTCGGGATTGTGGACAAGATATTGAACGCACATTGGAACCTCTGGGTATCCATAAATGCACAAGGGCTTCAGCTGATGGATTCTGGCTTTGCAGAGGTCACATCCCTGCAGTCCCAAGCCCCAGTGCAGAGGCTCTGTCTTGCCTTCACTTCAGGGTCGTCACCGAGCGATCGGTAAATGGCTCTGTAGATGGTGGGAGCAGTTGGAAGTGCTCTTATGTTGCATTCCGCGTTCTCAGGTTGATTCTTTAATGCTCTAAGAGTATTTAAGCGTGTTGTGAATCCTGAGAGGTAATTAGGGGCACTTGGCTAAGCTGTCTCACAAGTGGCGTCTGTGTTTGCTGGTGACAATAGAGCAGCACAGCTCTCCATCCTCCTCCTCCTCCCCAGCTGCCTTCCTCAGCTTGTCCCCAGAGCTCGGGTGTTCTCTGCAATCTCTAAAAGATTCTCGATATCAGGAAAAGCAAAGGGGGGGTTTTATTTCCTTTTTTAGGAAATTTTATTTATTTTGCAGTTGATTCCTGATGAGATTCACGGCTGCTGCTTGAATCCTCTTAGGTGAACAAATGTGTGAGTTAGGCACAAGGTACAGGTTAAACCCAACATCGTGTGCCCCGTGGTTTGGGGGTTTTGTGCCTCAGACGGTATTTTTTCCAGGAAGATGCTGGGTTCAGAATGAATCAAGTCAATCAGCAATTACAAAAGTCTCAGAACCTTCAAGATATCAATAGCACACCAAAGAACGATGTATGAAATGTAATTCAAAGTATTGCTGGGCTTGAGAGATGAAACTGAAATTTAATGCACTTGAGTCCCAGGTAACCTCTTAAAGAGTTTATCTGAGTGGAGGCCATTCTGGGAGCAGGGAATTCCTGGTTGAAGAATGATTTCTGCAGAAATCAATCTGCAGAGTTAATTACAAAAGCTGTGTCTCAAACAGAGCCGTAATTTGCTCCCTTGCCATCGGGAGCCATTGAACGGGCAGCAGGAGGAGGGAACTGCGACTCCTCAGGCTGCCTGGGGAAAACCTGGCAGTTTTGTTGGTGCTCACAAGCAGCCAGTCCTTGCCAGCGTCACCCCTGGGTTCAGACGTTCTCAGGTTTGACGTTTTCTGTGAGGAAAAAGAAAATGCGGAAAACTTTTCACCGACAGGTCTCGGCAGAAACGAGCAGTCAGTTTGTTCAGCGTGGTTTTGTTACTGGAAATCAGCTCTTCCTCAGGGGTAACATCATCCTTCCTGCTCGGGGGTCCCCAGCCAATTAGCACAGAAATTAGTGGGAAGCTGAAGACTTAATGGGATCTTCAGAGCTGCCTTCCGAGGGTGCAGGAGGAGCTGTCGGAGGAGCTGTCGGAGGAGCTCTGCTGTTGCCAGCTGGGTGGTTTGAGTTACTCTGGGTTTACAGGGCAGGAAGGAGGCAAATTCAGGGGGTCACTGGTGTGTTCTCCCTCAAGCCCTGCCTGAATTCCATCTTTTGAGAACATTCATTGCTGGAAGTCTGTGCGTGCAAGGAACAGCTTTGTCCAGCGCCTCACAGGAGTCCCCTCAGCCCTCGCTGGGTGTGGGCAAACAGGCCAGGCTGGAGGGGGTTAACACGAAGGAGCAAAATTCTCCATCATTACAGTTAAATTAAAAAAAAAAAAATGCTTAAACTGTCTTTCTTAATGGAAATGGAAAATTACTGCTGTGAAATGCTTGGAAGAGCTGCCTGTGCCTGCCTTTGCCTCGCGGAGCGCGGGGGGAAGTTGTCCTTGCCTCTTGCTAAGCACACAGCTTGCCAATGGTGAATTAGGGAGAGATTTTGTTTATCTCCACTCAGAAACCTGGATCCTGGCTCCCAGCTCGGTTTCCTTGCTTTGGGAGCCTGCAAAGGCTGGTTTGGAACAGCGTTTTGCATTAAAGATGTCTGGGAAGGGAGCTCGGACCATCGGAGTGTTTCTGATCCTGCAGGCTGGAGGTGTTGGAACCCAGCGGTGAGAATGCCCCAGCCCAGCCCCCGAGAGGAGGGAGAAGTGCTCCAGCCTCTGGATGTGCCAGGCTGTGCCACTTTTACCAGCCCTGCGTTGGCTTGCTTGGTTTTTGCAGCCTCTGTGAAGTTCCTCTCTAGACCCCCACCCACCCTGCGTGCCCAGGGCAGGGGCTGTGGGTCAGACCTGCCCCGGGCACTCCGGATCTGTTCTGGTTCCCTCTCCCTCCTCAGCCCCCAGAGTTCACCCTCCAGAGAGCGCAGGTCCTTCCCTGTCCCACCCTCACACCGGCTGGAGCGTGCCTGGATCGCTCTCCACGCACGCCCGAGCCGGCGTCGCCCGTCAAACCGGCTCCCGAGAATTCTCGGCTCAAATTGCACTTTTAATAAAAATAAATTGGCTCTTCTCATATTAACATCTTGTTTTAATAACTGCTTGTTCACATCCTTCTATTCCAATTTCAAGCTGCTTGAAAAGCCATTTGCTGCTTATAGATTTCTGATGAGGCAGATGGCTCTATGTGATCACACCTACTGACACACAGACAAAATACCAAAGCAGAAGGGATCCCGTGGAGACTTCCAGAAACTTTTGTTTAAAAGTTGGAGTATCTTAGAGAGACAAAGAGCCCCTCCAGGCCACCTCTCAAATCAACCAAACCCAGGTGTGACCAGCAGACTTTGTTCTCCCCGAGTCCCCAGTCACCGCCGGTTCCCTGGTGGCTGTTGGAGAAGGAGAGAACTTCATTTTCCTTGCAGCAAAAACTCAACATCAAACAATTGTCCCCTTTTTTCATGTCTCTGAAAGACTGTCAGATTTTTTTGAATGTTCTAACGAGCAGATCTGTCTCCAGACTGTTTAATTACAGGTGCTTGAAACATTTTATTGGCAATGAGTAGAAATGCTTCTATTAAAAACTTAACACTTGGGTTGCAGATTTGGATCACCCAGGCTCGCTGGGAGGAGCTGCCAGCACTGGCCAAGGCTGACCATAACAGCAACAATTTTAGAAGCTCAGACAGTTCCTGGTGCATAAAAATGAGCAGAAAACGGGGAAAGGATTGGGTTCTGTAGGAGGAGTTGTGTTAGTGAGTCAGGGCCCTGTGTTTCTCCACAGGCACAGGATCTGGGGAGCACAGTGCTGGAACAGCTTCCAGGGGGGACACGGAGTCCCTGAGACCCCCAAAGCTTCAGCACTTGGAGGCAGGAAAATGCAAAACGGAGCAAGACAAATGGCAGCAAAATTCTTGCAGCTTTTTGTGGACTAGTACCACAAAATCAGCCCTCGGCTCCAAATGAAAACGCTTTTTCCATGGATGGGGAAGCTGATAGGACAATTGTCTATACACAGCATGCAAATAGTCCTTATAGCAAATAGCAAATATTGCTGTGAGTGTGCATCCTGACCTGGAGAGGGGCTTTTTGCTGAGGGGACTGGAGCCAGGCTGGAGAGCTGGGAATGTTCCCCTGGAGAAGGGAAGGGTGTGTGGAGACCTCAGAGCCTTTCCAGTGTCTGCAGGGGCTGCAGGGAACCAGGAGAGGGATTCTGCATCAGGAACTGGGCTCCCAGTGCCAGAGGGCAGCGATGGATGGGAGACTGGGAGGAAATTCCACCCTGTGAGGGTGGGAGGCCCTGGCACTGCCCAGAGCAGCTGTGGCTGCCCCTGGATCCCTGGCAGTGCCCAAGGCCAGGATGGACGGGCATGGAGCAGCCTGGGACAGTGGGAGGTGTCCCTGGGCCAGTGGGAGGTGTCCCTGGGCCAGTGGGAGGTGTCCCTGGGCCAGTGGGAGGTGTCCCTGGGCCAGTGGGAGGTGTCCCTGGGCCAGTGGGAGGTGTCCCTGGGCCAGTGGGAGGTGTCCCTGGGCCAGTGGGAGGTGTCCCTGCCATTGGGAAGAGATGAGGATTAAGGTCCCTCCCAACCCAAACCATTCTGTGGCTCCCGGTTCCTCCAGTACGAGTGTGGGTCTGTGGGTTGTGCCAGCACTGCCACAGGACGAGGAAATATCTCTGCAGAGATCCCTGCAGCCACTCCGTGCAGAACTTGCAGGAAAGGAAAGTGCTCAAAGTGCCTTTTATAATGGAACAAAGTGTTGGGAATCAAAGGGAACTTTTCCCTCCTCTTTGGGCGCCTCAGCCTCTGTTCGTGGCCGGTCGCTGCCATTAGAGCTGTGAGGGTGTAAAACAATCCGCTGCGTGTTTTGCTTGCGGGCATTTCAGCTCATCAGAGCTGCAGAGTGCTTTTTGCTGTTCGAGGGGGCTGCCACACGCGGGCCTGGGCAGGCAGACCTGCCCTGGACGTAACTGGAAGTGACTTGAACGTCCTGCTCAGAAACCATTTTAACACTGGGAGCAAAATGCAGCGAGGAGCGGGGAAGGGGGGCGAGCAGGGCGAGCACTGCAGGCAGCTCTGGTGTCCTGTGTATGTGCGGTTCAATCATGAGGAGCTGCTGGTAAACGAGCCATGCTTGCTTTATTCCAGGAAAATATGGGATTAAAACCCCCCTGGGCAAGGGCAGAGAGGCTCGGTGGGCTGAGGAAAACTGATTTCCCATCCCCACTGGGGCGCTGCCTGTGTGTCGCTTGTTGTGCCCCTGAGATGAGAGCTGAGGGGTGGGAGATTGCTTTATTAGCTTTTCCTTCTTTATAAATGCAAAGTGCCCTGGATTTGAAGGCCACGGAGCTGCTTCCCAACTCGTTATCCAAATGCCACAAGAAATCTGGTGAGTCGAGATCTCTGTATAAACCCCAAGCCCAAGTGAGTTATTTAGATGTTTGGATTGTAAGGAAATGATGTGTGGTGAGGGGAGAGGGCTGGGGGTTCCCTTCAGAGCTTCTGAAACTGAAAACTCCTCCTTGCTGGGGCACAGAACATCCCAAACCCCATCCCACAGGAACCAGGGACAAGCTGAACCAGCTGCAGGAGGAACAATCTCCTGGAAGGAGCAAAAGCTCCCGGGCAAAAGGACTGAGGCAAAAATCAAAGCCCCTGAAGTGGGTGTGGGTGAGACACGGTGTGCCCTGAGCCTGGAGGGAGGTACAGCAGGCTGGGGTTGCAGATGGGCGATGGTTTCCTCTCCCCAGTGATGGTTTCCTCTCCTCAGTGATGGTTTCCTCTCCTCAGTGATGGTTCTTCCTTTGGCCATGCCAGCCAAGCGCTGAAATTGTTCTTTGTGAGAAGCACCACGTGTAAGAGCTCTCCTCTGGCCTCTCTGACTCTCACACGGGGTGCCACAAAGCTGAGGCTGGAACGCATCCTAAATTTAACCTGAAAGGCTGAATTCTGGCTGACCCAGTGGCCGTGATTTCCCCCCAGGTTTATCTGAGGTCCAGGTGTTCTCTGGCCAGAATAGCTGAGCTTTGTGAGAGCGTTTCTGGACAAAGCAGCTGCAGGGCTGTGACCCGGGCAGGAGTGACCCCGCAGGGAGCCTGGGACAGCCCTGCCCCAGAAAGGGAAGGACACAGCCCCTGTCTGACAGCTCTGGATTCAGCAGGGAAAATAAAAACAGGGAAAAGCAGCAGCTTCTGCCCGTGGAATGGCTGAGGTGCAGATTGAGCCATCCATGGCCAGGCTCTGGAATCTTGAGCCCAGGGTGTTGCCCAGCCCAGGCTGCTGCCACGGGAGGCTGGGAGGTGCAGGAGAGGCTCCAAGGAGCTGGCTGGAGGCGCCATGCGGAGCGTGGAGCTGTCTGATTGAACATTGCAATCGCCACATGAAACAAAGCACCGATAAAAATAGTGTGTTTTCTTGCCATGCTTCATTTCCTTCTGGATAGGCTCAAAATGTCCCCGTTTGATTCTCCTCTTTGTACAACTTCAGTGAGTCACTGTGATCACAGCGCTGTGGCAGCGTCTTGGAAAGCTCTGAAATACAAAACACTTCCCTGAAATTGCCAAATGTTTTACGTGGAAGTGGCTACATTTCAGATAGTCTGGTCATGATCTTCCTGGGGCTTTAGCTCTGTCTGCCTCCATCCTGCGAGTTACTGGTATTTTAAAGTAATTGCCCAATGCTTTATGTCTCTTGGAGAAGGAATAGTGGATTGTGGTCCATCCCTTCTCCCAAAAAAGTGTTCCCTCCTCCCCCGAACGCATTTATTTTTAGGTAATAAAGGGATCATAGTCCTACTATTTACACAGACTATTTAAGATCCAGCATCGCTGTCATTTTCCCGTGTGTCTCTAAGCATCTGTTGGAAGATAAATCACTGTGAGCTGGGTCACAGAGTATTCCCTGGCACAGGTCATGTGCGGGGTGTTGTCGGTGCTCCCGGGGACATTTCCTGCAGCAGAGGTGTGAGCCGGGGCCGGGATGATTCCCCCTCGAATGCTGAACTCTCCAGAGAGCGAAGGCTTTTATCAGCCCTGCCAGGGCTGCGTGTTGGGGCCACTTTGCACGAGGAGATGCGGAGAGTGTGCTGTGAACAGGGAGTGCTGAGCCGTGGCTGCTGCCCTGGGTTCCTCCTGAGCTCACACACACTCACACTCACACCCCTGCACAGCTCTCCTGAGCTCACACACACTCACACTCACACCCCTGTACAGCTCTCCTGAGCCATGGCTGCTGCCCTGGGTTCCTCCTGAGCACTCTCACACACCTGCACAGCTCTCCTGAGNCCCTGGATCCCTCCTGAGCTCACTCACTCACTCACACTCACACTCACACACCTGTACAGCTCTCCTGAGCTCACACACGCACACACACACACACTCACACCTGTACAGCTCTCCTGATCCATGTCTGCTGCCCTGGATCCCTCCTGAGCTCACACTCACTCACACTCACACACCTGTACAGCTCTCCTGAGCTCACACACTCTCACACACCTGCACGGCTCTCCTGAGCTGTGGCTTTGTCCTCAGCTCCATGGATGGATAACCTTTGCTATCCCCGCCAGGTCTCCTCCTGCCCAGCTCTGCTGGCTGCTTCCCTGCTGCAGGAGTGTCTGTCTGTGAGGGACATCACACTCGCCAGTTCTGCTTCATCATTTTTATAAACACATTCACGTGCATTTTTGCTGTAATGTATAAAACAAACACGCTTTTTACAGTTTCCTGTTGTNGCACTCTCACACACCTGCACGGCTCTCCTGAGCTGTGGCTTTGTCCTCAGCTCCATGGATGAACAACCTTTGCTATCCCCGCCAGGTCTCCTCCTGCCCAGCTCTGCTGGCTGCTTCCCTGCTGCAGGAGTGTCTGTCTGTGAGGGACATCACACTCGCCAGTTCTGCTTCATCATTTTTATAAACACATTCACGTGCATTTTTGCTGTAATGTATAAAACAAATACACTTTTTCCGGATTCCTGTTGCGAGGAGGGTGCTGCAGCCTGTGCCTGCTGGTTTGGGTTTGGGTTTGGGTTTGGGTTTGGGTTTGGGTTTGGGACGCAGTGGGGCTGGGGAGCAGTTGCAGAGCCCCGTGTGTGACATTACCTGGGACGAGCTGCTGAGCGGGGCAGCTGGGCTGGACGTGCTCTGCTGGCGAAGATGAATTGTCCGGGCAGATGTGTGGCCAGACAAACACCTCGCAGGTGCCCGGGCCATATGTTCCCTCAGCACTAACGCTGCCCTGTCGCGGTGCCTGGAGGATGTTCCAGACCTGATACGGGCCCAGGCAGGGTGAGGGAAGCAGAGGAGATGTCCTGACCCCCGGTATCGCCTCCGTCTCCGTCTCTGCAGTGACATTTCCAGCAGGATAAAAGCTGAGAGCAGATTTCCAGAGCATTGTCTGGTTTATCTCTCCTGTTCCCAGGACACTTGTTTAGATTCATCTTCCTGAAACCGTGGATATCTAGATTTTGATTGAGAGCTGGTTAATTCATTACCTCCATTAGTCTGGGGCAAGAGGTGGCCGTGGCTGGACTGCAAATCAGGGCTCTCGAGCAGAGGGTGGGTTTGCCTTTCTAAAACCTCCATTTCTGCTTGATCTGAAAATTTTAAACATGATTTTCCTGGGCGTTGCAAGGCTTTTTGGGGCTTTCAGGGCTTCCAGATCCATGAGTGAGGGCGGCAGAGCAGCGGGGCTTTTCCAGAGGGACACCCCGGCTCCTGCAGGTGCCACGCAGAGATCCTGGGCTGGCTGGAGGGGCAGGAGGGCAGCGTGGGGAGCAGCCCAGCCTCCCTGGGGGTGTTCCTCAGCCGCTGCTGCCTCCTGGCACCCCTGGGTGAAGCAGCCTCCTTCCCCTGCCCGACTCACGCGGTGCCTCCCAGTCTGACATCGCCACCGCTCCCACGTTCAGGGAGTTCTGTGTTTTCTAAATGCTCCGTGACACTTGCAAATGAGGCAGGTAGGGAGAGTAGATTTTGGAAAAGCGGGAGCATCTGGTGCTTGCGTGTTTTGGTCGACGACTCTGTGAAATGAATACCATCCTGAAGCAGGGAAGAAAAATGGCACCTTGAAGTTGTGAGTTAATGAGCTCTGACTCTCGGGGGCTTGGGGACCAGGCTGGGATTGTCACGGCGCTCTGGCTGCGGGGTTCTCACACCTGGCACGGTCCCAGGTCACTCTGTGCAGTGGGAGCGGGGCCAGGCTGTTGGGCTTGGCTTCTCCCCAATTTCAGAGGCTTTTGTGGTCATTTAAATGACCAATTAGTGGACACAGCGTAAGCTGTGTGACCCAGCAGTACCTGCAGCATTCGTTCTGCCATGAAAAACAGGATCTGGGGTAAATTCTGGCTTTAGGGTTGGAAGAAAATTAGGAGGGGATCTTCAGAAGGAGCATCTCCTCCTGTTCCATGGCTAACCTGGCTTGTTCACAGCCACAGCAGAGATCTGAAGTCATTACAACAATTACTGGTGAGATCCAGAGCAAAGCTTCAAGGAAAAAAGTAATAAATCAACATTTATCTTTAATTTTGTATTTGCATATTGTTTCTACTTCAGTCTGTACAGGATTAATCCTTTTCTGACCTTTTTGCGGAGGTTCTGGCAAGTAGCAAACGCAGCCTCGAGTGTACTAAATGTCATCCTGTCTGAAACACTTAACAACACAGCCTGTGCTGGGAAAGCAACACCTTGTTACCAGGAGCTGTGAGACACAGGTGAAACCAGCTCTTGTGAAACCTTCCAAGTGATTCTGCTCCTCGTAACTACCCGTAATAAATGTGAGCAGGTATGAGCTGGATGTGAGAGCGCAAAATTAAACACTCCTGTGTTCAAACATCGAGTTCCTCAGAACTTACCGAGCTCGCGTTGGCCGTGCTGCGTTCGCTGGATGAACCCATGGCAGGTGATGGTTTCACCGGGATGTGTTTTAACAATCCCGAGGTGTTTTACAGGTCATCAATGCCGCGCTGGCCCTGGCTGCCAAACCGCAGAGCAAGCTGGCCCAGGAGAACATGGATCTCTTCAAGGAGCAGTGGGAGAGGCAGGTGCGGGTGCTGACGGACGCCGTGGACGACATCACGTCCATCGACGACTTCCTGGCCGTGTCAGGTAACCCGGGGAGCAGTCCCAGAAATAATCATCCTCCTAAAGCCTGGGAATGGTTTGGACACGGGCTCTGGAGTCTGGGAGGGTTTTGGAAGGGTTGGTGCTGTCCCACCTCACCTGGTGTCCCCTTCCGCCCAGCGAGGTGTGGAAGTGCAGCAGCTCTGGTCTCCAGGACACGACTCCTCCTGTCCCAAGGTTTGGAGCTGCTGCCTGAACTGAGGCTGAGCTACCACTGAGCTCCTGCAGCCGATCCTCACAGGAACTGGGGGAATCAGAACGTGTTTGTGTCCAGGGTAGGAGCTAGCAGAAAAAATCATCCCTCAGCTCAGCTTGGACTCTGCGCCGTAAACAAAACTGAATTCAAACCGTGGTTGTGCAAGTTAATTAAAAAAAAACCGTTCATACCACGTCAGCTTTAGTAAAGTTTTAAGAGTTTTTTAAAAGAGATTGGATCATTATAATAGATTAATAATTACATTTGGCAAAGCGCTTGCCAAGATAATCCCTTTTATCAGCATCTCGATAAAGACCCACTATTGGCTCTGTGACCTAAACATAACGGGGCCATTTTAATTTCCACATCCTTTAACTGTGCCCTGGTCAGAGGACACGGAGAGGTGACCACGTGAGTTGTGTCTGCAAGGGGGTTCACAAATCCCCAGCTCCACGTTTGGCACCACAAGACTCCAGTGAGTTGTGGGCAGGGCAACCCCATCTTCTGCAGGGATGCAGGTTAGAACACAAGTGGGGTTTTGGTTAAATAACCAAATTATTGCACGGCTGTACCCTGGAGAGCTCGGCTGCAGCAGAGAGGGTTCCTTTCCTGGGCTGGAGGCAGGTGAGAGTTCACCACCCAAAATGGAGCCAAGGAAATGGAGTTTGAGGCAACTCCAGACATGCATTCAGTAATTATTTATACGTCTGTGTTATGGAAGAGATGGTAGGAAAATATTAAAGCAATAAATACTCTTTTAAATATTATTTGTTCGAACTTTGATAAATGTTTTCCATATAAATGCCACAACTCCAATTCATCTGCTGAAGGCCTGAACTTCTCTGTGGGTGAAGCTGGGCGGGTGTGATTTATGCCGAGTGCTGTTTGGGGTTATTGGGATGTTTGTATCCGTTACTGGCTGCGATGTAAGCGGAATTTCAAGGAGTTCTTGGGAGCGCACGAGGGTGTGGATGTATAAATATGGATCCCAGGCATCCCACATCCCCGCAGCGTGCTGTGCTGAGGCAAAGGCTGCACTGCTCAGCTTCTGCTGCAGAATTGTGTCGGTTATCCATGAGGAAAGGCTTGGTGGGGAGAGGCTGGGCTTAGGGAACGGCAGAACGCTGTAGAAGAAGGATCCTCCAGTGCAGCGTTGCAGCTGAGCTTGCAGGGCACAGCATTTGCAAAGGTTCGGCTGCAGAAGGGCCCTGCTGGGTCAGGGCAGGGCCTGGGGGAGGCAGGATGGAGAGGGATGGCACAGGAGCCCGGAGATGTTGTCCGTGTGCTCCCAGCCGTGAGTGATGCGCAGCTCAGGGAGCTCCAGCGTCAGAGGTGCTATCTCCCGAACAGCCCCGGACAGATTTTTCTCATTTAAGCTGGTGTCAGCTGTTCTCTCGACCATTAGGAACTGCTGGCACCTCCTTCATCCTGTGCAGGATTCACAGCCGCAGAGTGCTCCGTGTGAAGACCCTGCTTGTTCTGCACTGTCGCCTCTTTGCTTCATTTGCTGCCCCTGCTCGTAGCAGAAGATGGTGGAGGGATTTTTTCCCCCCTCTTCCCTCGTGCTCTTTACAAACACACAGAGCTCTGCCATCCACTCTGTCAGTCGTGGCTCTCCTGGCTGCAGAGTCTTTGCCTGTTTCATCGTTCCTCATTTCAGAACTCTCCTGTACCCTCTGCAATTCTTATCCCTCTTATCAGAGCCTTCCCCCGGCGCTCTGGGTGTGTTGCTGTGCCCACTCTCGCTGCTCTTTAGAGCGGTTGCTGATAGCACCGTGTAATTGTCAAATTCACTGTTCCGAAATTACCTGAATCTCCTTTGGAACCCTCTTAAAAACCCATTCCATTTGCTGCCTTCTGTTCCTGTGCTGCTGACAGAGGTTTATTACAGAGATTGCCCATCTCAGTGGAACTGTTTTTCCTGAGGAGCCTCGCGGTGAACGTTGCCAGGCTGAGCAGAGTATTTACCAGTGTGGGAACACTGCTGCTCCGTGTGCCAGCGCTGCCGCTCGCCCTGGCTCCTGCGGGGCCCCTGGGCAGCACAGGCTCAGCGTGGGAATTGCTCTGGACCTCCCTCGGGAGAGGCAGCAGGGAGGCTCCGCTGTGTTGGTGCGTCTGGGGCTTCATCTCCAGCCTGCTGCTCTGAGGCTTTGCTGTCCTGCAGCCCTCAGATCCCTCACAGGCTGTTTGGAAAAGTGTTGCTTAATCCCCCTGACGCGGAGGAGGGTGGAGGTGGAAGGTGTTGGGTGGGGGTGGATTGAGGATTGACAGTCGTGGGTGACTTTTTTTTTTATTCTGTAGCTTTTCACAGTTTAGTGTGTTCCCTTGTTTGGTCTAAAAATCATTTCTATGGGAAAAATACCTTTCCTCTTACCTTGCTGCCCAGCCACACCATGTTCCCTGCAGCTGTTTGGTGGGACAGGATCCCTTTGCTGCTGCCTGTGCTGAGTTCTGCTGCTCTGGGATGTTTCTCCTGTGCTCCGAGTGCCAGTGGGATGGGGAGCACTGGGTGCACTTACAGGAACTCAGCAGTGTCAGGTCTGATCTGTCATCATCCAGCTGGAGAACATCACCAGAGCAGACAGACCTGGCAGCCCTGCACCTCCCTGGGCCCTCTGCAAGCTGCCCCCTGGGTCATCTTCCTCTGAAGGAACTTTCTGACCACTTCACGTCTGCAAAAGGCATGGAATGATCAGCAGCCATTTAAATATTCACCTTCATTTTGTCCATGCCTTTTATTAAAGTTCGGATAATCCAAAGAGGTTTTTAAATGGTCTGTGGCTTAATTTATTCATTTAGGAATTGAAGCAATAAACAGTCTGTGTTTTGGCCTGGCGCCGAAGCTTTTTCTTTGGGCTCTTGCAGCTCCCAGGGCTGTCTCCTCTTTAAATCCCCTCTGTGCTCCTGTGCCTGCTCACTGACTTGTCAAATCGCTAATGAACCTGCTCTTCCCTCTCTCAGGGCCACATTCTGCCCTCAGCTGAACCTGCTCAGGCTCCGTTGCTTCAGAGGGATTGCACAAGTGTAATTTTTGCCCGGGTTGCGCACAGAAGTCTCGCAATATTGCACCTGGCTCTGTTCATTTTATGTAAATCGGGCGTAACTTCCCGCAGCAATCCTTTCAGGCAGCTCCTCTCCCAGGCAGCCCTGTGAGCCCCTTGTCTCCAGAAACTCTTGCAAAATGGCTCTTTTACTACCTGCAGAGGGAATAAAAGCCACTTGCCCGGGTTGGCAGACTAGAGTGATGAAGTCAATGGTAATTAACACTGGGAACTATTTTAAGGGACAGAGCAGAACTGTTTCCAAGTTGGTTTCTTACCAAGCAGCCCAAATGCTGCTGTTGGATGAGGATATCGAACACTGGTCCTGATACATTAGAGAGGCCTCTAACAGAGCTTGGAAGGCTCTGAGAACAGCTGCGGAGATCTTTAGGGTAGGTTTCCCAAATAAGGATCCCAACTTCTTTAAGCATCTTCAGAAATCTCTTAGAGGGTTTTACCCATTTTGGGCTTCTTGGACTTGACGAATGGAGAAAATCTCTCTTTACAAAAGCAGAAAATGTATATTGAAAAAGCACGAGGTTTGGCTTTTATTTGTTTTGTTTTCTGAAGAGGCAGCGAGCGCTGTGTGGCTGGAATGCTTTGCACATTTTTCACTGCCTACGTGATGTGTCTCAGATGGGGACGGGCGACTGACGGTGCAGTGTCTCTGACGGAATGTGTGTGGCTGGAGGAAAACGCTCGGAGGAAGCTGGAAACCTGCACCAGGCGTGTGCTGGAGTGTTGGGTGGAGGGGGTGTGGTGCTGGGGAGGTGCCCGTCACCCCAGGGCCGTGACAGGGGAGTGGTTTGCAGGTGTGTGGAATAAGGGCTGGGGCAGTCCAGGGCAGGAATATGGGAGAGACCAGGGGAGAACTGAGCAGAACTCAGCTTTCCTGTCGGTAAAATCGAGTGCAAACAGGGGCAGGACGTGTGGAGGCAGCTGGTGGAGGGACTGACGGCTCTCTGAGCCCTCCTGTGCAAGGGCAGCTCTGTGCTGGCTGCAGTGACCTTCCCATTAAAGCCTGACAGCCTCTGCACGGAGCTTTCCTGCATCAGTCCCACCCTGAGCAGCTGCCGTGCTGGTGACCGCGGCAGGAAAGGAGACGTTACCCTCTAAACCCTCCCTCTTTTGCCACCAGAGAACCACATTTTGGAAGATGTGAACAAATGCGTCATTGCCCTCCAAGAGAAGGACGTGGACGGCTTGGACCGCACGGCCGGGGCCATCCGGGGCCGCGCCGCGCGGGTCATCCATGTGGTCACCTCCGAGATGGACAACTACGAGCCCGGGGTCTACACCGAGAAGGTGCTGGAAGCAGCCAAGTTGCTGTCCAACACAGGTGAGGGGGCTGGCTCGCAGGAGCTGCTCGGAGGCTGCGGGAGCCGGGTACCAGCGTGCCCGTGCAATCCGGCAGACGCCGTTTGCCGCGGTGCGGATCAGAGGGAGCTGTTGGCAAAGCTGTTCCCGAGTGAGGAGTGCGGCTTTGCTGGGTGCCTGGCTCACAGCTCGGCGCTGCTCACGGTGTCCCCGAGTGTGTTCCTGTCACGGACTGGGCTGGGGCAGCACAAACACCGGGAGCGAGTCCCAGACATGAGTGGAGGCTCGAGAGTTGTGCTGTGCTCGTCCTGGAGTGTTGCTCCAGGCTCTGCAGCTGCTCAGGGCCCAGAAGGAAGATCCCATTCCCCCAGCTGAATAAATTGGGGGTAATAATTATTTGGTGCAGTGTCTTTACAGCTGTTGAAAGAGCAGTGTAGGGTGTAGTGCCCCACACGTAAACACCAAACCCGAGTTCCTGTGAGCCGCCTGGTGACATCCACCCAGGCCGAGGGGTGATTCTGGTTGCTTCAGCGCCAGCCACTGGCCGTTGGGTTTGCTTTAATTACTCTGATGAAGCATCAAGGGTGACACTGGAGGAACAGCAGACTCTAACTGGTTCTGGCATGTTCTTCCTGGGGCACCGTGAGTCACTGATGCAGCAGTGCAACCTGCCCCCTTCCAGCGCTGCTTCGGCTGCAGCTTCCTGATGGCAGGATGGCTTTTCCCCCCTCAAAAATTCATGTACATCTGCAGGGAACACCACACAAAAATCAACATTTTATCCCATAGTTTCTAAGGGCTTTCCCAGGGGTTTTCTCCTTGTCCACTGGAAGGGTGTGATAAACTTTTCACTGTCCAAGGGGACAGCACCGAACAGCAGCAGCGTGAGCAGAATCGGAGGGGGACTGAGACTTCAGCTGCTGTGCCAAAGGTGGTGATTTCACTGCACAGCCTCCAGGGTGGTTAAGGGCCAGGCTCTCGGGGCTGTCACAGGAGCGGGGAGCAGAGGGGCTCAGGGGTGGGACTGAGTGCCCTGTGCTCTGAGTGCAGTGATGCCGCGCTTCACCGAGCAAGTGGAGGCTGCAGTGGAGGCGCTGAGCTCCGACCCTGCGCAGCCCATGGACGAGAACGAGTTCATCGACGCGTCCCGGCTGGTGTACGACGGGATCCGCGACATCCGGAAAGCCGTGCTGATGATCCGGGTGAGCAGAGCTTCCCTCGCGGCTCCCCGGGTGAGCCGACAGCCTCAGGATAACCTGAGCACGCAGCAGAGGGTTCTCACTTAGCTCCCATTAAGATTCCGAGTCTTAAAATCTGCTAATCGCTGTGGAGCACTTGAGCGGTGCGCTTGGATTCAGATTGATTAAACAGATCCGAGCACCGATGATGGCCCGGGCTGCGATGCTGAATACCCTTCACGCATCTTTTGTAATCTCATGGTAATGCCTGGCTCGTTAATGTGCTAAAATCGGTGACCTTTGAGTTAACAACAGCAAATTAATTCAGAACTATAGATGCTTGTTGATGGTTTGAGAGCTTAGAAATAAAACCTAATGGCTCTTCATTAAGTAAATTTGGAGAATTAATGTTAGTCAGTCAGAAGGAAGCTGAGGTGAGTTTGGTCTGGAGTTCCTGGAGTGTGTAATTTGTTAATTGGCTAACCTGGGCAAACAGGGGCAGCTCACGGAGGCTTTGTCTCCTGGGTGCCTGCGTGTTTCGGGTGCAGAGGGTGTGACTTGGAAGCCCTGGTTTCTGGTAGGTCCCATGCAGGGCTCCTGCACTTGACAGGGATGCAGAAAAGGAATTCTGTTTGAAGCTGATCCATGGGCCGATTTCTTGGCTTAGTGAGGCAAAAAATGGGCAGGAGCCAGACACAGCAAAGACGACTATAAGGATTTTATTCCCTTTTTCCTCTTTTCCTTGTACTCCTTTGGCTCTGAGGGGCTGTGCTGGTGTTTCAGCGTGGTGCCCACGGCAGGTGCAGTTTGGTGATCGGTAAATCAGGGCTGGGCAGCCCCAGAGGAGCTGTGATTACAGGAGCTGTTGCAACAGCAGCTCCTGTGTTGGCTGCGTGAAGCCGAGGCTCGGATGAGAGACCGGGAGAAAAGCTGACAGCCACATCCGCACTCCCCGCGGAATTCTCTTCAGACCAGCTCGGGATTTACAGACAGCCGGTGCTAGATGGAGATGTCAATGCCTTCCTGCCACGCAGACAAACGGGTGTGATTCCCCTGCTGCTGCTGTTACTCAGGACAGGAGCAGGGCTGCCAATCCCGCGGTAATTACGGGGCTGGCGGTGCCAGGAGCGCCGACGCCTCCCCTGTGCCACGCTCCGGGGTCAGGGAGCCACGGCTCCGCTGCCAGCAGCCAGCAGCAGCTCCCTGGCGACACAGCAGCCACCCAGAGAGGAGAAAAACATCAGCACTCAGTCCTGAGGGTGCATTTTGGGATGAAAGAGGCATCCGGACGGAGATCCCAGGGCAGCGCCTCTCCAGGGCTCGGTGGCACCCCTTTATGTTTGCTCATTTTTTAAGGTATTGATACACCGAGCTGCTTCTCAGTGTGAGTCCCCCTGCTGATTTTGTGGCCAGACCCTGTTCTCCAGGGCCTGGAGGGGAGGCTGGAACCCCCAAATCTCGATTGTCACCCTCCTCACCTTTGCTTTTTGGCAACTACTTTGCCTGTCCATCTCTATTTTCACTGCATCACTGAGTGTCTGTACTGAAAGACAAATCTGCGAAATTCAAATCACAGCAAAGGAATCCAAAGAACAGGGACTTTATTTGCATTTTTATCTATTAATCACAATTTATTGCGTTTATCAGTGAAGCTCTTTGTTGACCCAGCTTTGGAGAATCGTCGAGATGGTCGGAGTAGGGGCAGGACTGGGGTTGGGTGGAGGGGAGGAGTAAGGTTAGGGTTGGGATTAGGGTTGGATTTAGGGTCAGGGTTGGGTTTAGGGTCAGGGTTAGGATTCCTACACTTCAGCAGAGATGTACTATTTTGACAAACACGCTGTTTAAACTTGATAAGCTTTATAAAAAGTTTTCCGGCTACAGACTGGCAGCAGCAAAAATAAATCCGAGGCAAGCAGGAAGTAGGTCAGATGTGTTTAGCCTACAGCATAGAAGCTGGCCCTTACTCGCTAGAATTTTCCAGCTTTTCCTGAGGGATGAGGATAAATTTTGAGATATTTTATCTGCTGTTAATTTAGTCAATGCTTTGATTCGTAATTGTGCTGGAACATTGTCTGTGCTTCTGAAGCAGCCCTCAGAGCTGTGTGTAATTCCAGCCTCGCAATCTCGAGTGAAGCTCTTACATTTAACCAAGTTGCAGGAACGCTGTTCGATCTGCAAGAACTTTTTCCTGGCGTTCAGCTGCTGAGGGCATTACTGTCCTGGCAAATCTCAGCTGTTCAGTTACTGCTGTGTGGTTTTGGGGATCCCCATGGTGTTTAACGGGAGCAGCCAAGCGCATAAAATCACATGTGTTCAGAGCTGGATGCACTCCCTGGATTTACCTTTGTGTTGAAAACACGGAATAATTTTTACCTCCACTGATTTCCATTCTCTCTGCCTGAAAAACAATATTCTCGTTGATTTTCCGAGCCGTGGAATCTGTAGTTTGGCTCTGACTGAATGATTTTTCCTCAGACTCCTGAAGAGCTGGATGATTCCGACTTTGAGACCGAGGATTTTGATGTCCGGAGCAGAACCAGCATCCAGACTGAGGATGATCAGCTCATCGCTGGGCAGAGTGCGAGGGTAAGGCAGAAACCTGAGCGCTGTGAAGCGTCAGCTCCCTTCCAGAAACCCTTCAGCCTGCTTTGAAAGCCCAGGGTAAATTTAGGGGATGGTGATAAAAGTGCTGGATCAGAGAAGTGGCACTTTCTGTTTCCAGCATCGTCTGAAGAGGAGGCTGAGTGAAATGCAGTTGGTCTGGTGGATGTGAGAAACGTCTGTGTTTTATTTTGGGTGTTCTGAAGGATCAGAATCCTTTCAGTGCCAAGGAACTGGGGCATTTGGCCATCAGAGACACGGCAGTCGGGTGAGCTGCAGGGAGGCACAGGGCAGACCGTGCCGCTGGATTGCCGTTATTTTCAACAGACAAACACCAACTTTGTGAGCAAAAACCCTTCACAAAATGTCTCCCCGCACGTGTTTGGTCACTGAGCATTTATCAAGGAGAGGAACTCTGGAATGAAATCATTTCCACTAACTGCGTTTCCTATGAGTTAAAAATGGAAGCGCTGATAGGCAATATATAATCATTACGAGGAGAAGCCCTAAAACCGGAGCACTGGAGGCAAAGCAGCCTTGCCCGTTGCCGCTCCGTGCCGCGGCCCCTCCGGATCGATAACAATTTACACTCTTGGGAAGGTGCCACGGCAGGTTTTTTGTGGAGGCTCTTCCTGCCAGGCAAGGAGTAGCCAGCCCTTATTTATCAAACTCCTGCCCCGCTGGCTGGGGAATTACCCCAGCCGAGAGGGTTTTTACGCTCCCCTCCCTCGCTGTCCGTGGCCGGACCCTCGCCCCCGGCTCTGTGAACGCAGACATTGCTCATTTCCCTTCAGCACAGCTGCTGCCAGAGGAGGTTTAGTACCACAGGCTCCTTTTTGCCTGCTCCTGGAGGCATCTCAGCCGCCAGTATTTATGGAGGCGAGGGCACGGAGCCTTACCCAGGCTGTAAACCCAGCCTGAGAGGTTTTATTTGGGAGTAAGCACATACTCTTTATTTTCACTTACTCCCTCCTCAGCAGACATGTTTCAAAAGAGTGCAGGCAGCTCTTTGCAGGGAAGAGACTGGCAATATTTCTCATTATCCTCAATACCCAAGTGGAACTTAATTTTAAACCGCTGAAATTTCCCATAAAAGACAAGTCCTCCTTCTTCATGCAGTTTTATTTTGAGGGATGGTAATATGTGGCAAATTTGTTTGGAGTCTTAACAGCTTTATCATGCGAAGGCCCATATTTTAAGTGTCAACTTGTCTTTCTGGGCACTTTTTCTTTAAAAAAGAGTACAAACTTTGATTCAAAATGGAAGCAAATGGCTCTGGAAAGCCTCTAGGTAGAGGATTGCTATTAAAGTTTTATCCCCCATCTACATGACTGAAATTGGTTATTAGTGAAATGTTCCAAAAAGCCTCTACAAGGCAGCAGGAGGCCATGTGAGAAAACTCTTCTCTTGCAGGCTATCATGGCTCAGCTCCCTCAGGAGCAGAAAGCCAAGATTGCTGAGCAGGTCGCCAGCTTCCAGGAGGAGAAGAGCAAATTGGACGCTGAAGTGTCCAAGTGGGACGACAGCGGCAATGACATCATTGTCCTGGCCAAGCAGATGTGCATGATCATGATGGAAATGACAGATTTCACCAGGTGAGGCTTTTCGTTCGGGCTGGGCTGTCAGCGAGGCACGGAGCAAGTCCTCCTCCGAGTCTTCCTCGTGTAATTTCCTTTAAGTGGTGCCCTGTTGCAGGCTGCGTATTAACTGGGGAGATGCGTTATTGTGTGCTGGCTGGGTGGTAATAACTGCTCAAATTGATCTGCAGATGCACAGCGGTTATTGCCTGTCTTTCTCTCTTTCTTTCTTTCTTAAGGGTGATTCTTGTCCCCAGGAATATATTTATATATATATATATATATATTTGCTCAGTTCTCTCCAGCATTAAATTCTATGGCCTTCTCAATATTGCCATGGTGCAGAAATAGTTCCTAGTGCAGTTATTTGCAGAGGAAGGAGAGGTTTCCTGATGCCTTTTGAAATTAATTTACCAGATTTTATATAACGCTGTTTTTTAAACTTCATGTTCCGTTCCATAAAAATTGCAGATCCGTCTTCCGAAATGTTATCTCTTATCATCATTAGGTTGCTCAAAGCAGTAACATTTAAGATGTTTTTATTCCTGGGTTTGAGCTGAAGGTGGGGAGGAGCTGAAGGGGGTAACTCTGGAGATGGAGGTGCTGAGACGCCTGGTCCTGCCCTGGGGGTGAGGAGTCAGCGCCAGCGCTGCGAACAGGACGGGGAGGGGGACGCGGAGCTCACCGCCGTGCCGTGCTGGGGCTAGCAGGGAGCCTGGGCTCTGTCTTGCAGGGGCAAAGGGCCGCTGAAGAACACGTCAGACGTGATCAGTGCAGCCAAGAAGATCGCAGAGGCCGGCTCCAGGATGGACAAGCTGGGCCGGACCATCGCTGACCACGTAAGTCCCCGTGCCCCGAGTGAGCAGCAGCGGGGAGCAGCAGCAGCAGGGCTTCCAGTGCTGCAGGCGTGGTGAACAGACAGAAACGGGCTTGGGTTTGGGGTGCTTTAACTGCTGCTCCAGAGCTGCTGCTGGAAAATTCCAGCCTGTTCTTCCCAGCAGCTCTCAGCCCACCTGAGCCGTGCGGGGAGCTGAGCGTGGCCAGCAGGGACACAGCAGCTGAAATCAGCACCCAGCGTTTGGTGCCAGCCCTGTGGGGGTCACTCAGAGCCCCTGGGGGTCACTCAGAGCCCGTGGGGTCACACAGAGCCTGTGGGGTCACCCTGTGGGGTCACCCAGAGCCCGTGGGGTCACCCAGAGCCCGTGGGGTCACACACAGTCCCTGGGGGTCACCCAGAGCCTGTGGGGGTCACTCAGAGCCCGTGGGGTCACACAGAGCTCCTGGGGGTCACACAGTCCCTGTGGGGTCACACCAAGCCCCTGTGGGGTCACACAGAGCCCCTGGGGGTCACTCAGAGTCTGTGGGGGTCACCCAGAGCCCGTGTGGCTCTGCTGGGCAGTGCCTGGGCTGGGCAGGACCCAGGCTGGGCTCAGGGCACGCCCAGGACACTCCTGGTGCTCCCCAAAGCACAGACTGCAGGGACAGCACCTGCACAACTGCACCTGGCCCGTTGCACAACATTTAATATTGCTTTTGAGGCAGCTTTTGAAAATTCAGTTTCCAGATGCCCCGCAGACCGAGCCGGGAGGCTGGCAAAGCTCTCGGGTGGTTTTTTTACTGACCAAGACCTGGAGCCCGGCCTGCAGTGGCCCGAGCGTGGCTGGGCTGTCCCGGTGCTTGGAGGGATTCTCGCAGGACTGAAGGAGCAGGGCCAGCTCAGGGATTGATTTATGCAGCGCCTGTCCTGAGCCACTCAGAAACGGGGCCAAGCAGCAGCACCTCTGGCCTCAGCCCACACCCAGACTGCAGGGAAACACCAACATGAGCAACAATTCCACCCTCAAGAGAGGCTCTCAAACGCAGGGAGGTTGAGTGTGAGATCATGGGCCAATCTTTGTTTTCTCCAGTTGTCTCTTGCTCTCCAGGCCTCTGCAGGATGGGAACTTGTCCTGAGGGTTTTAACCGAGCCCGTGTCGCTCTGGGAGCGAATCATGGCAGTGCAGGGCTCTCTCCTGGTGCTGCACCCAGGGGGGCTCATCTGCACCCTCCTGTATTAACGATGCAGTGAGGGATGCTCAGCGGGGAGATCCGTTTCTAAAGTGGTTTTTGGAGTGGCTCTCCGTGCCGTGGCACTGGGACAGCCTTGTTTCTGCAGGAGCCAGGTGTGCTGCTGCTGCAGGTAAACGAAGCAAGGAGCAGCTTGCGTTACAGGTCTCGGGGGAGCTCGGGCTGAAGGTTTACAATGCTTTTTTTAATTTCTTTTTTTAAATCCCCGTGTTTTATGCAAAGTCGGTGTATGGTTTTTCCGTACCCAGCCATTGCAAAACATAAAAGAAAACTAAATGGCTCCTTTTAGTAGCAGTGAGGTCCTTAAAAATGTAACAGATTAAGCACATGTTTGAAGATAAATACGAGCAGCGCTGTACAGTTAGTCATTTTGACAAGAATATAGCTTTCTCCTGACTCCATACTCTGCTAATACTTGGAGCCTGCATATTTCATTAGCTGTGCTCACAGACCCCTCGGAAACGTGTTAATGTGGAGCGGGGTGACAGCTACGGGGAGGAACAGCTCCGAGCAGGGACTCCTGGGAGCACACGGGGGGTTTGTGTCCCCAGCGCTGGGGACAGCAGAGCCCTGACCCTCCTGTGGGGCTGCCAGGGGCTCCCAGCTCTGCCCTCCTGCAGGACATTCCCCTGAAACTCCGGGAGCTGCTGTCCCAGGAGTCCCCAGAACCCGCAGGTTCTCCCCAAGGTTTCCATCCCCACCCCAGGCAGCTGCTGCTCGCTGGGAACGGGGGAATACGGAGCCGTGGTGAGCACAACACAAATGATTTGCAGCAGGACGAGGCTTCTCTCCGTTATTGATTTGTTCAATGTCCAAACACCTACGAAGCCAAAGAAAATTTCTGTTGCTTTTTTTCCCTTCCAGAGCAGTGGGAGGCTGAGGCTACACCAGCTCTGATCATGCAGTGGGAGAGGCCGAGGGACGGAGAAACTCTGCAGGGGTGGGCTGGGTGCTGGTCTCCATCAGCACACCCCACCAGGGCTCTGCTGTCCTCCCCTGCCCCTTTTCTTGGGAAAAAGAGAGAAAAGGGGGGTTCTGCTGCTCCGCAGGCTCAGCTGGGGTGGCAGGGAGTGAATGGGGGGTGTTTGCTGTGCCCAGGATGGACCCTGGGTTTGGCCTGGAGGAGCCAGCTTGGCTTGTGCCAGAACCTCCCCTGAGTGTGCAGCAGCTCGATATTTATATATAAAGGTGGGGTTTGGAAGGTGGGGTGTCCCCCAGCATCTCCATTTCCCCCTGCCCTGCGCTCCCTGCTGGGCTGGGCTGCGGGAATCCTCCCCTGGCAGCTCTGCAGAGGGGGGCTGTGCATTAATGCAATAATGTCATCGTTCTTGGTCGGTGTTAAAATTGTTGCCTTTTGGGTTTTTTGATTTTTATCCGAACGCTCCTGCCTGGGAAAGGACAGGGCTCCTGCGGGCACCCGCAGTGCCTTTTGCTGATGCTCTTTTTTATCCGGTGTTACATCTCCATTTAAACCTCATCCGTCTTTGAGCTGAGCCCTGGATTCTGCCCGCAGAAATAGCACAGGAGAGGCTGTGGGTTTGCAGCTCACACGGCACTGCTGCACACAGCCCAGCCCTGATCCCATTCCACGAAGGGTTTGTGCTTCCTCAGCTCATGGAGATCGGGCAGCAGCCTCCTGCCTTGGGAGTCTCTCCTGAAACGCTTTCCAGAGCAGCTGGGATTGCTGAGCCGTCCCTCCGAGGGGCTGGGCTGGGCATTTGCAGCCCTCCAGCCCCTCCACTCCCTCGCCGTGTTAGATGAGCTCTCTGGGAGATGGAGAGCCATTTCCAGGATGGTAATTGGAGCTTTTCGTTAGCTCTTTGGCCAGGGCTATTTGTGGACTTGCTCTAAAACATCTTGTACCGCTGACTAATATTGATTAGCTTAAAAAATTAACCTGCAAGCTCTGCTGCTTCGTTAGCAGGGCCTCGCTGCGCTGACGGACGCCGCGCGCCCGTGGTGAGAGCTGCAATTCCTTGGGGTGTTCCATCATTTTCTGTGGGATTGAGAAGGGGTTTTGTGTCTGTCGGTGGGGTCAGATGCCCATGAGGCCACGCAGATCTCCACAGCCTGGTGTGCTTATGCCAGCCGGGCACCAGTGCCACCCCAGGGCCCCTGTGTGCAGCTGAGTTACCTCTGCTGAGCACTGACACCACTTGGGCTCAGCAAAACCTCTTGTCCTGGCCCTGGAAAAACCCAAATGTGTGTGTCAGCTGCACTCCCCGTCACTGCAGAGGGAAAGGCCCGTTCTGGCAGATCAGGAATGCTCCATGTGAGCGGGACTCATCCTGGTGTGTGCACCACGGCCTGCTCGGGAGCCTCTTCACACAGGGAACAGAGTCCCTGCTTCCCCCTCACAGCCAGGCAGAGAAGGGCTGCAGGGAGAATGGGGGCTCAGCCCCTGCACGGGCAGCCAGGAGGGGATTTTTGCCTCTCCGTGAAAGGGGAGCAGAGGCTGCGTGGCCAAAGCACCAAACCTCAGCTCGAGGGAAGCGTTGGGTAGTGAAGTGGGGCCACGTTTGAGATTCATTTTCCAGTCCTGCCATGTCCATTGTGAATCTCCATCAGATGGGCCATTGCACAGGGTCGGGGTCCTGGGTGAAATGGGGTTTTGCTGAGAACGGGGGTGTGTGAAAAGGGCTCTTGAATCCCTCTGGATGGGCTGCAGGCTGGAGAGCACTGCAGGGTGTGCCTGCAGTCCTGTCCCTGGGTGATCCAGGTGAATTCCACTGCCACAGCTGAATTCATGCTGGGCACAGCGCAGCCTGCCTTCAGCAGAAAATGAGGATCAGAGTGAGCGTGATGACAGCTCTGTCCAGGAGATCTGTGGCTGCTGGCTGGGAAGCTGAGGTGATGATGGCAGAGTGGCCATTTCGGTGGCACAAAGAGCAGGAGCTCTCTGGGGTACAACAGTGACGCCACTCTGGGGTTCAGAGCAGGGCTGAAGCACCGGGGGGTGACACAAAGGGACGTGAATGACGTGGATGTGGGGAGCAAAACCCTTCCCACAGCCTTCTGTGTGACAGAGCCTGCTCGGGGCTGGGGCTGCCCCTCGGCCGGGCTGGCAGTCCTGGCTCATCCACGGCTCATCCTCGACCTCTCTGCTCAGCAAAGCCAGGGCTGCCCCTCGGTTCTGTCCCGGGCAGTGACGCAGCAGCCCCCGCGGAGGGACTCCTGCCGAGCCTTTTGTGCAAAGCTGGGGAGTTCCTTTATCTGCTGGGTGAGTGCTGCAGCAGCACCTCAGAAATGGCATTTGGTGCCTGGTGAGGAACCTGGTTTCTCCACTGCCACGAAATGGGAGCAGAAGTCAGGGAAATCTCTGTTTGCTGCACGTAATTGAGCAGCTCTCGGGTTTATCATTTCCGAGCTTGGAATGCCTAAGATTGAGGACTGAGGGAGGAATTGGTGACGTGTGCTGGCTGCAGCTTGAGATACTGGGTGCTGAACCATTGCTGCTGTGTCCTGCACAGGACAGGAAGGGCCTTTCACGGCTGACAGACCTGCTCTGGGGAGGGCAGATCTCCTCCTCCTCCTCCTCCCTGGGAGGGCAGCTGGAGGGAGCCCAGCAGCCTGTGCAGTGCTGCCCCTGGTTTTGGTTTGGGATGGATTTCGTGCTGCCCCGCAGGCAGGGGATGCTGTCCCTGCCCGTTCCCTTCCCCAGGGGGAGGTGCCTGGTTTGTCCCCCAGGTTATGGTCTGAGATGGATTTCACGCTGCCCCGCACGCAGGGGATGCTCTCTGGGCCTGTTCCCTGCCCCAGTGGGAGGTGCCCGGTTTGTCCCCTGGGTTTTGGTTTGAGATGGATTTCCTGCTGCCCAGCACAGGGGATGCTCTCCGGGCCTGTTCCCTTCCCCAGCAGGAGGTGCGTGGTTTGTCCCCTGGGTTTTGGTTTGGGATGCATTTCATGCTGTCCCTGCCCGTTCCCTGCCCCAGGGGGAGGTGCCCGGTTTGTCCCCTGGTCCCTGTGCCAGCCGTGCTCCTGCTGAGCCCTCTGTGCCCTCTGTTGCCCGCAGTGCCCGGACTCAGCGTGCAAGCAGGACCTGCTGGCCTACCTGCAGCGCATCGCGCTCTACTGCCACCAGCTCAACATCTGCAGCAAGGTGAAGGCCGAGGTGCAGAACCTGGGCGGGGAGCTCGTCGTCTCCGGGGTACGTATGGCACCGCCTGCCGCACGGGGAGCGGCGATTCCGAGCTGAGCTTTGCTGTTGAACAGCCCAGAACGCAGACAGGAGATGCTGGAGCGCTCAGAGCTTTAACGTATGCGGAGTTTGTGTTGCTGCCTCGTTGTTCCGGGGAGGAGCGCTCGCCGTGAAAATTCAGACTTCACATTTCCTTACTCGACAGTGTTTGCAGACAGATTCTCTTCACCTCTGTGTAATCCCTTTTCCAGACTGCTTTCCACTCTTAGTGAGGTTAAATCACTTTATCAGCCCAGCTAAACCTGCCCCAGCCTCTGCACAGCCCTGGAACGCGCTGGGGTCCTGCAATGCTCCGGAGATGTTAACGTTTCAGGATAGCTGTGCCCTGAAGAGTGCTGGGATTTTTAGTGGCTGCTCTGGTTTCTGACAGCTGGAAGCTGCCCCAGGCCAGCCTGCTTCCTTATTCCAGCCATTACTTGGCAAATAATTTTTTTCACTGTAGTTCATGAAATGTTTCCTCCTAAGAGGATTCTGTGTGACGGGTATTTGGGGGGAGGGAAGTGGAGTTAAATTCCTAATTTCCTCCGGCAGACCCTCCCCTGCCCTGCACGGGCACGTTTGCTCACTGGTGCTTTTGCCCAGCCGTGGCAGGACTGAGGCAGGAGCTTTGAGGAAGGGACAGAATCGGCTGATAGTCCAGTCCTGCGCCCTGAATCCTGCACACCAAATGGAAAAAACTTCCCATATAACTTAGTAGCCCAGGTTTCCCCCCAAAAACCAGGGAGAGCTGTGGAAGGAGAGCTTGGGGCAGCAGCAGCAGCAGCAGCTCAGCAATAAATGTCCCTGCCCAAGCTGAGCCTGTCAGGGGGTGATGGGGCTGTGCTGCCCCTCCTGGTCCCTTTCCAGCCCCTCTGCTCCCTTTCTAGCCCCTCCTGCTCCCTTTCCAGCCCCCCTGCTCCCTTTCCAGCCCCCCAGCTCCCTTTCCAGCCCCTCCTGCTCCCTCTCCAGCCCCCAGAGCGGCTGCAGGGCTGAGGTGGGAGGTGCTGCTGGGTGCTGCTGTGATGTCCTGGGCGCTGGGAGGCCGAGGGCGCGGCGCTGTCAGAGCAGGAGATGTGTTCCTCTGAGCAAGCCCTACCCCAGGGTTCCAGTGCAGTTACTCAGTGGCTCCAGGATTTACATCCCCTCGGCCATAAATCACTTACGGAACAGCCTGGCCCCTGTGCTCCGATCTCCCGGTTTTAGCCCCGCTCCCGAGCCTGTCCGCGGGGCTGAGCTGCCAGCAGCGGTGTCGGGCTCCGGGGGATGATCGGATGAAGAGCTCAGGCAGCCCAGAGCCATCACGGGTCTGAGAGGAGAGTTCTGTGCGGTGCCAGCGCCCTGCCCAGGGCCCAGAGCGCTGTGACAGCAGAGCCACGGCCCGGGGACACCGCTGGCACCTGCACGGCTGGCAGCTCACTCAGACAGCACCTCCCTGCTCCCCTGGCATTTAGTGACTCTGCCTGCTGAGAGGGGTCATGGGAACGCTCTGGGGCGCAGGAAGGGTTCCCAGGCTGCTGCGGAGGAGGGCGGAGGGTCTGAGGTGGCACTCGGAGCACAGTGGGGTACAAGGGAGGGGACACTGCCCCAGAAAAGCCACTAGCCCCTGCCTGGCTGGGATTGCTGTTTGTCAAGCCAAGGTTTTGAGGTGTTCCCCAGAACCTCCCTCAGAGGTCTGTAACTGCAGGGTTTAAGTTTGCAGAGGCAGCTGAGTTCTTGTGGGAGTTCAGCAGAGGTGCTGAACCCCTGCCCCAGTTCAAACCCTGCCCCAGTTCAAACCCTGCCCCAGTTCAAACCCTGCCCAGGACCAAACCCTGCCCCAGTTCAAACCCTGCCCCAGTTCAAACCCTGCCCAGGACCAAACCCTGCCCCAGTTCAAACCCTGCCCAGGACCAAACCCTGCCCCAGTTCAAACCCTGCCCAGGACCAAACCCTGCCCCAGCCCATTTGGCCTCGACGAGCCAGGGGTCCCACCCAGAGCAGGACCCTGGCCCCTGCGGAAGGGGGTCCCAGCTGAGCTCACCTCAGTCCTCCTTCCTCCCTCTCTGTTCCCCCAGCCCTGCTCTCGGCTCTCTGTCCCCGCTGTGCCCTACAGCTTTGACAAATCCGTGTTTCCCCTTCTCTTGTACACCAGGAACCAGCTGGGAAAGGGCTGCAGGCCTGGCTGGCGATGCCGTTGTGTTCCCTCCTTCCCAACACAACTTAGTATTCCAGGGCGATTTAAATATTTATTATCAGTGATTAAGATATTACTACAGCTTTATTAATTTCATTAGAGAACAAGCAACTGTTCAAGCTTAGTCACAAAAGCAAAGGGCAGAATGCAAATGGTTCCCGCTGCCATTAATATGAAAAATGCAGACGGGGGGGCAAAGTCTGCGTTTGTGTCGGTGGCACAAGTCAGGTTCAAAGAAAGAGAAAAATCCTGCCTCAAACGGGGGGGAGAGAATATAAATCAGCTCCATCGATCAGATAAATCGGTTTTCACGCAGCTCTGCCCCCCAGGCCTGTTGTTTTCCATGGGATGCGGTGCTGGGGGCTCTGTGTGTGTAACCCTGTGTGTCCCCGGCAGGTGGACAGCGCCATGTCCCTGATCCAAGCCGCCAAGAACCTGATGAACGCCGTGGTGCAGACGGTCAAGGCCTCCTACGTGGCGTCCACCAAGTACCAGAAGTCGCAGGGCATGGCCTCGCTCAACCTGCCGGCCGTCTCCTGGAAGATGAAGGCTCCGGAGAAGAAGCCCCTGGTCAAGCGGGAGAAGCAGGACGAGACGCAGACGAAGATCAAGAGGGCGTCGCAGAAGAAGCACGTGAACCCCGTGCAGGCCCTCAGCGAGTTCAAGGCCATGGAGAGCATCTAGAGAGGGCCCAGCCTTGGGGGGGCTTCTCTCCAGCCCACCCCTGCCACTTCCAGAACTCTGCTTTTAAAACCCTAAGGATTTTCCAGAAATTCACTATTCCTCCAAATGTATTTACTTAATATAATTTTGATAACTTTGTTTAGATTTTCCTGGAGAGATACTCGGATTTCTAAGTCCTCTCAGTGTACCCTCAGCCTGCAGGAGTGTGGTAATTTAGATGGCTTTTAGATTGCAGGGGTGGATTTCTAGCTGGAAACTGTTTTTTATAATCTCGCTTTAAATTAAATATTCTTTAACCAAAGAGGATTTCACAGTAACACTAACGGTTAACACTAATACTGGATCATGCTACTCAGAGACTCAGTTCATCAGGGCGATCAAGAGAGAAAAAATTAGATTTTTTTACTCAGAAAAAAAAATAATTAATGGAAGTATTGTATGTGATAGTGTATCTCTGCGGGGAAAGTGTGGAGAGGGAGCGAGCTCGGAGTTTGAAAATGCAGCAGGCGCCGGCTGCGTGCCCACAGCTGGAAAACAGCTGGAAAAGCGACCCAGCCGCGCCGGGCCGGGCTCTGCCGGGATCGCGTTGGGAGCGGGGCTCGGGGCTGCGGTGCTGCTGTTCCTGGGCTGCCCGGGTGCTCCCCGGGTGCTCCCCGGGTGCTCCGGGCCCTTCTCCCGTGCCGGGGGAGCTCCCGGCGCCGGTCCCGCGGGGAGCATCCCCGGCGTGGGCGGCCGCTCGCTCCTGCGCACGGGAGTTTAATGCCTGCTTACCAATTACTAATGGATTTTGCTGCGGGACACTAATAAAGTTGCTTTTCCCAGCTGGTGCATTGTGGTGTGTGAATGGGGGCCGCCCCGCGCCCCCCCCTCGCCATTCAGATGCAAATCAGCTTTGTGCTCATCGCTCGTAATTGCTCCGCCGCCCGCCTTGGGCTTCCAGAGGCACCCAGGAAATCGTGTTTGCTCAGCCTGCAATTTAGACTGTACATTAGTTGCGATAACTGTAGCTACGAGGTGTAATTTCGCTGTCTTATTTAAATTTTATGAATTTCCGAGTGTTCCTCACGCGTCCCGGGCGGGGCAGTGCCCGGGCCCGGGCTGGAGTCCGGGGCTGAGCTGCAGCTCTATCGCCGAGCTCAGCCTTGGCACCGCAACGCTGTAATTTTATTTATCTCAATCAGCTTATAATTTAGTGTGTTAAGGTTATTGCTGTCATGTTACTGTAGTGCTGATCGGAATTAAGCTAAATAGTTTGGGGGATATTTTTGCCAAACGTATTATGTTTCCAAGCATTTGGGCCTCCGGAGTACAGCTATTAAACGTGGAATTATCGGCTATTTTCGTACACCCTGAGCGCGCAAACAGGCTCCGAGGGGGAGCTCTGCTCCTCCCCGGCCATTCGGGGGTTAACAGAACAGCGAGGCTCTGGGTCTTTTTATAGATAATTATTAACTGAATTCGTACAATATGAGGGGTTTTATTTTTCTCCTGGTATTGTCTTAAAGGTGCCATTCCCCGGGCTGTTCGGGGAGTACATCCAACGCCTCCCCCCAGCACAACCCATTAATGAGCTTTAAAAAAACAACCCCTTTATTAAGGCGTACAGACAAATTCACGCGTATTTAGCTTTTAAATACATGTTGGTTTAATTTCTGCTACAAACACTGAGCATCAAGTCGGCGAGAAATTAAAATGTGGTTCCCCTGGTGAGAGCTGCAACCCCCGGGGCTGCGGGAGCAGCGGGAACGCGACGGGGACAGGAGGCCAAAAAACCTCAACTCTCACTTTGTACCCAGGAACTGCTCCTCTGGGGATCGCGATTGGGTTCGGGGAGGAGAAGGGCAGCGAGGGCATCATTATTGGGGTCCCGTCTTTAATTGCTCTGGTCGGGAGGGCAGGGGCAGCGTCCGGAGGGGAGCAAACGCCTTTCCCCATAGCAGAGGGGGGATTTAGGGTCGTGAACCCCCAATTTCAGCGGCTGGGGGGAGCAAACTCCTCTCCCCATAGCAGAGGGGGGATTTAGTGTCCTGAACCCGCAGTTTCAGCGGCTGGGGACGCGCTGGGGACACCGGCGCTGCTGCTGCTGCCCAGGGGGACCCGGCAGCCCTCGGTGCCCATCCCGGGACGGGAGAGGCTGCGGGGACAGCGGGGACACCGGGGCAGGGAAGGGCAATTCCTCATCCCGGAGCGAGCCCAGCCCCGGCTCCCGATGCCCGAGCGGTGCCCCCCGGGTTGTTCAGCCCCAGCCCCGGGTGGGTCCGGAGTTCAGAGACCCCAAAGCGGCGACCCCGCCGTGCCCGGCAGTGCCAGCGCCGCGTGTGACAGCGACAGCGACAGCGGCTCGGCGAGGGGGTCCGGCCGCCAGCGGAGCTGTGACTTTATTAGGGAGCCAATTGAAGAGAATTACAGTAATTACTGCTCCCTGTAATTAAGCGCCGGGAAGGGCTCGTGCCGTCGCTCTCGCTGCCGCTGCCGGAGGACGATGCTGGGCTCGGGAGGGAGGGAGCGCACCGGGAACGCTCGGGGGGTGAGCGAGGAGCCAACCCCAATTCCCAGCCCAATTCCAATTCCCAGCCCAATTCCCAGCCCTCCACGGGGACTGGGAATGGGGGGAGCCCACCATGGGCAGGGAAGGGCTGTGGGATCCCCCTGCCCGCCAGCTCCCCACGGCTGCTCCCCAGGCACCGCCCAGAACACACCGGAGTCCTTGCCGGAGAGGGTTTGGGGGTTTTTTGCAGTGATTTGAAGAGATTTGGGGTTTTTTTGCAGGGCAATGGGACAGCAGCTCTGACAGCGCTGCCAGAGCCCGGCAGACCTGGCAGAGCAGGGATCTCCGGAAGATGAACCCGCGTTATCTCCTGAAGTGTATTAGTGCAACCACATTAAATCCCCAGGAGATAGCCTTATTCCCGATTTCGAGTGCTCTTAATTCAATTCCGCGGTGAATGGAGCCACGCTGGATTTATGCCGCTTTAATTGTGTGTGAAGTTTCCGTGCCACGATTTAATGCCCGCTAATGAGCGCCTTTCCCACCCTGCGCTCTCCCCGCCTTTGGGATGTGTCGGAGCGGGCGGGGGCTCGGGAGGGGACAGGAGAGGGGACCGGGGCACCTTTTCTATCGCAGGTGCTGGGTCCAAAGCAGGCCAAGGCAGCCAAACCTCAAATACACAATCCGAGGAGAGAGCGGAGAGGGTGGGGAGGGCCGAGTGTGTCCCAAACCCCAACAAATGGGTGAGAAAAGGAGAAATCCATTCGGGCACCTGAGCGGCTCCAGCCCTGAGGGCTCAGGCCCCGCCCGTGCTGTGGATGTCGGAGGCTGGGGAGTGTCCCAGGCTCTGCTCTGACCCCCACCCTGCCCAGTGGGATTTGGGGAGCTCAGGCTGAGCCAACCCTGATGCTCTGGTGGGTGCACGGGGAAGGAATTGTCCCTGTCCCTGTTCCTGGCCACCAGCGTGACTCCAGCTGGGGCTTTAAGACTTTCAGGAAGAACAAGGGGAGTTTTGGCTTTGGGGTTGGACAGGGAGGGCTGCTGGTGGTTTTCTCCCTGGCTCAGCCCCTGAGGAGGTGTTGGACAATCCCCACCCTGTTAAATCCAGCTGTGAGACAGGGACAAGGCCAGGCAGGCCTGAGAAATTCCTGTGCTGATCCCTCCCAGCTCTGCTGGATCCCTGCTTCGCCTGGCATCGCTCCAGAGGCTCAGGGTTGCAGCAGAAAAGCCCCTTCCCATGCTTGTCTTGGCTGTTACCATCAGGTACATATTTTTTTTTAAACCTACAAAGCAAAGCCCTGGCAGGGCTGGGTGGGAAATGCATTTCAGATAAAACTAGAAAAAAAAAAATTTATGCCAGCAAAACAGCCTGAACAAACCCCAAAAGGAGAAAGATCCCTTTCTGCAGATCCCAGAGTCCCCAGCTGAGCCCCCACCTTGTTCCCTGCACAGTCCAGACATCTGTTTTCCAGCAGCATCCCATGAAACAAGACATGCCCTTCATCCCAAGATACTTTAATAACGATGCTGTTGGAACCCAGTGCTGGGATCCCGTTAGTCCGGCAGTTTATTCCAAAGTGCACCCACACCAGTGCCATCCAACCCCGCGCTGTCACCCCAAAGTCCCTGGAGCTGAGCTCAGGGCACAGTTTCACCTCAGCTCCTGGAGGATGGTGTTGGTGGAGCTGAGCTCGGGGTGGTTTCACCTCAGCTCCTGGATGATGGTGTTGGTGGAGCTGAGCTCGGGGTGGTTTCACCTCAGCTCTGGGGTGATGGTGTTGGTGGAGCTGAGCTCGGGGCACAGTTTCACCTCAGCTCCGGGGTGATGGTGTTGGTGGAGCTGAGCTCGGGGCACAGTTTCACCTCAGCTCCGGGGGGATGGTGTTGGTGGAGCTGAGCTCGGGGTACAGTTTCACCTCAGCTCCTGGAGGATGGTGTTGATGGAGCCCAGCAGCTCCCCGAAGTAGCCGTCCTTGTCGCCCTCGCTCTGCTCCTGGGCCGCCAGCTGCTCGTACTCGCTGCGCAGGAGGCTGAGGGCGCTGCCCAGGGCGGGGTCCCCCCGGTAGTGCTCCCTGCAGAAATCCATCAGGGCCCCCACCAGCTGCAGCACCTTCTCGCGGGCGTCGTGCTCGGGCAGCGCCAGCAGCGTGGGCACCGCGGCGCACCAGCCCTGCTCCACCACGGCCGGCTCGAGGCGCACGCGCCGGTACTGCTGCAGCTTCTCCTCGGGCTGCTCCCCGCGCTCCGAGCGCTCCAGCAGCTGCTGTGGGAGTGTGGGACAGGATTAATGTCCCTGTCAGAGAGGAGCTGCTCCCGGGAGGGGACAGAGCAGGATGAGCGTCCTGTACCACCTGCCAGGACCTGCCCGAGGCTTGTGTCCCGGTTCACTGGCCACAGGGGCTGCTTGTCCACCCTGGAAAGCTGCCAGGGATTGGGGGTTCTGTGTCACACACCTGGGAGGGGACTCGGGGGCAGGAAGCTCAGCAGGGCTCATAAAATCTCTGCTCTGGTGCTTTTTGCTGCTGGACAGGCGCCTGCAGCACCCACTGAACGTCATCACCCGGCTGAGGCTGCTCCTGCAGAGATGGGGTCTCAGCCTCCCCCAGCCACAGCCAGACCTTCCCTCCCAGCCGGGGGCAGAAAACCCCGGCACGGAAATCCTGCAGGAGCCGAGGGGAGGTGGGGGCTCCTGGGCAGAAATCCAGCCCTGGGGACAACCAGCAGGGACAGGAGCTGCCAGGAGAAGCCTTGGGACAATGCTGTGGGTTCCCTGGTCACCAGGGATGATGGGCACTGCCCTGGGTGCTGCTGTGAGAGCCTGGGCATAAGGACTGACAGGAGGGACACAGTGGGGACATCGAGGGACAACTCCAGGAGACCTCCCCTCTCCTGGTCCCCCAGGAGAGCTGCCTGCTGAAGTGCGGGCAGGATTTGGGGTGAAAAGGAAGGAATTCAGAGCCCCAGTGACTCCTGTTTCACGCTCAGAGCTCCCAGGGTGGTTTATGATCCCAAACCAACCCATCTGAGCCACCCAGCCCATCCCAAACCTGCCACCCTGGCTCGGAGCAGCCCCCAGCACCCAGGGTCCGGCATTCCCAACCCAAAGAGCAGCTAAAAATCCTCGTTTTAACATAAACCCCCGAATCTGCCGGGCTGGGCCACGGCAGCCGGGAACAGATGGGGCTGCCGGAGGGGGCAGCTGGAAAACGGGCAGCAGGATGGAGCGGGAATGCTGTGAGTCAAAATGCCCACGGCTGCTGCTCTCCCGTGGAGCTGACGGGATCATGTTAGAGTCAGCACCTGATAAGATTTCAGACCTGCTAAAATAATTTGCACCTTTACAAAGTCTCCTGGAACATAACTGATTTAACAGAGAGGTGCTGCTCTGCCGTGCCTGCAGCCCAGGTATTAGAGCAGCCATAATCCGCAGGGCAAATTGGCCATAAACGGAGCCAGAGTGGATTTAATTCCCATTCTCTGGAGCCAGGGAAACGCGCAGACTGAACAACAAGCCATGGCGAGGAAAGACAGGCTTTAAACCGACATTTACAGCGGTAATCCCAGGTATTTGAAAATAAAGCACGGGCCGTGGCGGGCTGGGCTCCAGCGAGGGACGTGCAGTGGGCACAGCGCTGCGGGGACACGGTGGCACTGGCCTGGCACTGGCCTTGGCCGGACACCCAGCCCAGGGCCCGCCTGCCCCACTCGTGTCCTGGTGCTCTGCTGTTTAACCCCTCCGGAGGGAATGGTGGCCGTGGCTGAAGGCAAACAAAGGATTCAGCCCCTCTGGGTGTTGCAGGGCACTCACGGCTCTGCTGCTGGGCTGGCTGCTCCTCATCCTCACCCCGTGAGGACGCTCAGCCCGGCCGGGTTTGGGGGTGCAGGAGGGGAGTACCGGCCCAGGTGCCCCCCAGCCGCTCACCTTCTCCATGACGAGGTCGTAGAGCAGCGTCACCACCCGCACGTGCAGCGGCTCCATCCCCGGCTGCCGGAAGAGGCTCCGCAGCACCTGGAGGCCGCCCAGCTTGAGGAACTGCTGCTGGGCGTAGGGGAAGTGCCTCAGCATGGAGGACAGGGCGAAGAGAGCCTGGTGGGGACAGACAGGGCCGTCAGCACGCTGGCCATGGCCACCACACGGGCACGGCCCCTCATGGCACCCCTGGGGACAGCAGAAACACTCCAGCCCATTCCAGGAGCCCCCAGAAAACGCATCCCAGGCTCTCCTTGCTGAAGGGCATCTCCAGCAGTGCCCTTGGCAATCCCAACCCTCCCCAGCACTGAGGGGCTGCCCAAACCTGGGTATTTCCATGCAAACCCCACCCCGGGCTGTCACTGAGGGGACAGACCCAACTCCATCACTTCTCCTCCCTGGAGAAGAGTTCACCCCACGCAGGCCAGAGCCCCGCCATGGGCTGAGGGGTGTCCAGCAGCGCTCAGCAGAGCCCATCCCTGCAGGTGGTTTGGGTGCCTGGGGTGATGTCCCTGCAGCTCCTCGCTCAGAGGACACGGCCGTGACGTTCCCCAGCACCCCCGTGTGCCCCAGGGCCGAGCGGAGCAATCCGGGGCCTCTCTCCTGTCTGGCTGTGAGCCGTGGTGGCGCGGGGACCCGCCCGGGGCAGGGGACACGCTGCTCATCTGGGCGCCTGCCAGGGCCGGGCCGAGGTGCCGGACGGATCCGAGCTGACAGCCACGTCCTCCCCGCTCCCATTCCCGTTCCCCGAGTTGCCGCTGGTGCATCGGAGACGCTGCTGTCTCCGTTTTTAATCGCAGGCCGGGGCACGGCGGAGGGGAGGGATGCACTTTGGGCCTCACTGCTGTGCAGGGAGAGCAGCGGGGCGGAAAAACCACCCGAGCGGGAGCCCGGGGCTGCAGGAAGGGCTGGGGCACCGGCCTGGTCTCGGGAGCCAGTCTGGAGAGACTGTGCATGGCACGGGAGCTGGGAATGAGAGCCTCTGTCCTCCTGGAAAGGGGGCTCAGCCCTTGGAGGGTCTGAGTGTGAACGTGGGCAGCACTGAGCCCACCCCTCTCCTCTCATGCACCGTGCACTCAGGGTCACTGGGAAGAATTACTCTGGGGAGAGCCCCTCCATGCCCACCCCTCCCCACCCCAAAGGAGCTCTGGGTTGAGCCACGGCCACTCCTGGGAGAAGTTTCTGAGCGTGGCATTCCCTCACATCCACGGCCACATACAGCCCACAGCCCCTCCTGTGCCTCTCACCCGCTGCAGGGCTCTTCCCAGGGGTACAGGGGTCCCACAGCCCCTCCTGTGCCTCTCACCCGCTGCAGGGCTCTTCCCAGGGGTACAGGGGTCCCACAGCCCCTCCTGTGCCTCTCACCCGCTGCAGGGCTCTTCCCAGGGGCACAGGGGAATGGATTTTAGGGAGCTCGTTACAGGAGAATGGAAGGGCTGGTGGTGTCCCCACCCTGCAGGAGATCCCCGTGGAAATCGGGGCTGGGGTTTGGGGGCAGCCCGGTGGTGTCACCGAGGTGGCATCACACGCTGGAGCGAGGGTAATGGGATCTCATGCTCCAGGGAATTCAGCAGGGAGGGGGCGAGGGGGCGAGGCAGCCCCCGGCCCGACGGACAGCGCTGCACATTTGGCTGGGGGCTCTCGGAGCTGCTCTTGGCTCCAGAGCCTCTGCCAGAGGCAGGACACGGGGCTGGCTCCGGCAATTAGCTCCTTCCGAATGTCATTCCCGGGTTTGTCACCCTGTCACAGCTCTGCTGCCATCCCGGGGGACCCTCGCCTGGGCCCCCCGAGGAGCTGTCCCCGGGGGCTGTCCCCTGGGCTGGCAGAGCCACCGCACGTGCCACTGGAGGCACCAGGGGGACACCCACCAGCCCTGGCACCCACAGCCCCCCTCCTGCACCCCTGGGAGAGAAGCCCACCCAGCGTGGGGAGCAGCGGGGGTCCCACACTCTCCGGGGGTCAGTGATGTCCCCAGCGGTGCTGGCACAGCCCCAGCTTTGCCCAGAGCTGCAGCCCCATCCTCACCTTCTTCCTGACGGGCAGGGGCTGTTCCGTGGCCAGGATAACCAGGAGCTTCTGCAGGGCCCCCCCCTCGATGGCCTCCACCTGCACTCTGGGGTTGCTGCGGGGACAGAAGCAAAAGGTCACCAACAGAGCGGGGTGGCAGGGTCGGGGGGAGCCTGGTCTGGCTTCACCAGCCCTGCGGTGGCAGCAGGAGCAGGGCAGTGCCCGTGCCCTGTGCTGGCACTGCTGGGGGACCTCAGGGCTGTGTCCAGTTCTGCAGCGAGGACACAGAGGGGCTGGAGCGTGTCCAGGGCAGGGAGCGGAGCTGGGGAGGGGCTGGAGAATTCCTGAGGGAGCTGGGGAGGGGCTGGAGAATTCCTGAGGGAGCTGGGGAGGGGCTGGAGAATTCCCGAGGGAGCTGGGCAAGGGGCTCAGCCTGGAGCAAAGGAGGCTCCAGGGGCCCTTCTGGCTCTGCACAACTCCCTGACAGGAGGGGCAGCCGGGGGGGGCGGGCTCTGCTCCCAGGGCACAGGGACAGGAGAGGCTCAGGGCGGACAGCAGCAGGAATTTCCCCAGATTTTCACAGCTCTCAGAGCCCCCTGTGCTGGCCCTGCAGCACCCCTGGGAGCTTCTGCAGTTCCTGGGGCAGGAGACACCGACCAGGACGAGTCCATCCCCAACCTCCCTGCGCCAGGAGGTGCAGAAGAGCCTCCTCCTGCACAAACAGGGTGTGATTTTCCACCTCAGAATGGTGTGCAGTGACCCATTGGTGGCATCTCTGAATGGCCTGGGCTGGGCACTGGTTTGGGGACCCAAGAGAGGCAAACAGGACCTGCCCTAGAACCTCAGCTGTCCCCAGGCCTCTCCTGGGCCCAAGGCTGTTTCCCCAGCTCACACTGGGGCTCTCATTCCCCTCCAGCCAAAGCTGCAGCCTCAGCCATGGCCAAAATCTGATCCAATTTCACGTGCAAGTCCCTCTGGGCCATGGAGACCCCAGCACGTGCAGAAGGAAGGCACTTTGCTGAGCAGAGTGCCCTGAAAGGACAATCCCCTGGGCTGGAGACCTCTTAGTGCCACTCAAGGAAAACGTGTGGGACATCCAAGCTCTTTTGTCACATCTCTCCAAAATAAATAATAAAAACTCTCCCAGCAAGAGACACGACTGAGAAATTGGTATGCCTTTAATGCTTGGCTGGTCACCTGGAGGATTTGATCTAATTAAAATCTCTGAACCGTGGAGCTCTTGCCAAGGAGCAGCTCCGGGGGCGGGAGAGCCTTCCCGGCTGGCCGGCCCCGCCGTGCTCCTGGTGCTCTGTCTCTGCTATCAACAGGCCTGGCTTCCAGCTCACAGAAAAGCTCCTTTGAAGGGTCGGAAAACTCGGCGCAGATCTGTACAAATTACACTGTCGAGCGCAGGGAACAGCAGCCTGAACCAAACAAACACAGCGAGACGGACAGGGGAGCGCCCGCACGGGGAATTCAGCGGCGCCGATCTGCTAATGGGGACAGGCTGGTGGCACCTGCAGGAAAACGCGCTGGAACGGGGCTCTGAGGCTGGGCCGGCCTGTGATGACATCCCACGATGACATCCCACAATGACATCCCATGATGGTGCAGCGTTGGCGCAGACTGGGGTGTGCTCCACTGGTGAGATTAACCAGCCCCCAGCCCGGGTGAGGCTCCGGGGACTCACCCAAGCGCCGTGCTCGGGTTCCAGCAGCTTCCCAAAGGAGACCCTGTGTGCTGGACAGCCCCAGCTGGCCCTGGGGGTCCCAGCCTGGCCGTGGGGTCACAGCGCAGCCCCTCCAGGGGAGGGGAGCACAGGAAATTGAGCTGTGATCAGCTCTTGGGGTGAAACCCAAAGGAAGCTGAGGCAGATCCCGCTCAGCAGCGGGTCCTGCCTGGGGGTGAAGGCACAGACGGGACCCAGCAGCTTCCCCAGGCTGCCAGGACAGGATGTTTGTGCCTTTCTTCCTTTTTTCCTTCCACTAAAGTTCCCTGTGGAACCAGCAAGGCCCCGGGCTGTGGATGGCTGGCCCGAGGAGCCCCAGGGATGACAGAGGTGTCCTGGAGGAGCCGCGGTGTCACAAGCGGGAGTCAGAGCCCCCCAACAGCCTCTGCAACCCCACACCTCCCCAGGCCTGGCTGGCAGGGCCCTGCTCCTGCCGTGGCTGCCCTTTATCCCGGGATGCTGGCTTGGGAATGCTGTGGAGCAGCAGATTGAAAATCCAGCAGGGATTTCTCTGCCATTTCCAGCGGCAGCTCCCGGCACGGGAGCAGCTCCCACTCCGCAGACAAAGGGGGTTCTGAAGAGCACTCCCTGAGAACAGACACCCTCCTTCCACCCCTCCCAGGACGACCCCAAGTGCGCAGATCCAGGAGAGACTTCTCGAAGTTTTCGCAGACCGCGCACGCGATGGGGGTGGGAAGACTGAAAAGCAGCAACACAGCCCCGAGGCGACAGCAGCTCCGGAGTTAGGTGGGAACTTACAATAAGGCAGCAAAATTAGATTTAAATTAAAAAAAAAAAAAAAAGGAAGAAAGAAAGAAAGAAAGGCAAGTGGTGCAGAGGGACGCGGGGACTTGGCAGCACAGAGCAGGGCAGGCGGGCAAATGCCCTCGTCTCTCCTCTCTGACAAGGACACACAGAGAATATTTATATATTTATTCCATGGGCTGCTTGCTGGAGAAACTGCACCAGCCTTGGGAAAGGAAGGGTTCCCTCCTCTCTGGGGCATCCTGCAGAGGTGCTGGGGTGGGATGGAAGGGCTGGCACAGCTCCTCTCCTGCCCTGGCACCTCCCCAGGCGCCCAGCCCAGGCCGCAGGGCTGAGCTTTGATGGAAGCCCCGGTGCTGGGGATAATCACCGGCCTGGACAGGGCTTAACGGGTCTCTCCTCTGCTCAGAACCAGCGCCCCGTGGGAAATCAAAGCCGGGGATCAAAGTCTGTGAGGCTGAAACCGCCTAAAAAATTTAGTGTGGTGTGTTTAGCTCGTGCTCCAACCTGAGGATCAGAAACAGGCAGCGAGGCAGCATTGCTTACCTGGCCCTCCCCCTCCTTCCCTTCCCCTCCTCAAAATCTGGGGATTTTTTTTCTAAAAAAAAATCAGTTCTTTGGACTGATTTGGTTTTCAGTCCAAACTCTGTAAATGAAGAAAACACGAGCGAACCAACAGGGCTGAAATGTGCCTTGCCTGGCTCCCGGGGCTCTCAAAGCCTCACACCTGGGTCACAGCTTGACAGGCAACGGAAAAGGTCATTTTTGTGAGTCCTGGAAACAAAGCAACGCAGCCAGGGTCGCACTTGAAAAGGCCAATGACTTCTTCATCCTTCCCTGTGTTTGGAGGGTTTCTGACAGCTCTCGTAAGCCCAGTCATGTTGGAATTACTTGACAAATAATAGACAGAGAGATAAAACAGATCATTAGAGTGTCAGGAATGCCAGCCTGAACCAGAGCTGTAAATCTGCGACTGAACAAGGGCAGGACAGAGAGGCAGGGGGATCAGCAGCTCGTTAGTGCCTGCGCGGCTGAATTCCAGATTGCAGTTTAAGAACGAAAAACCAAAAGCATTAAAACAGCTCAAGTGAGAGGTGACACGTGAGGAGAGCAGGGATCCCTCCTGTGCTCCACGCTCTGGCTGTGAGCTGTCCCCGTGGGAAATGGCCACGGAGCAGCTGCAGGGAGCCAGATGGCTCCAAATCCACGGCTTCCCAGGTATCTCCACTCCTTCCAAACTTCCTGCCTTCCTTCACGAGCAGGATAACTGGGACAACTCGGTGTCACCAGCCCTGCAGCCCCCTCGCCCTCCGGAATGACCCCTGGCCCTGCCAGCAAACCACACTCGAGCACAAAGGGGTGAATTCCTTACAAAACACGAATTTAACCAAGGTTTTCCACTCTGCACATGCCCAGCTATGGAAAAGGACGTTTGCATGCACAGAGTGAGGTACAGGATAATGATGAAATAACCCCAAGCCCAGCAAGGCTGCCTGGGACTGTTTGGAGTGAGGGATGAGGCACAGTCACCCCCCAAGCCCGTCCCCAAGCGCTGCACGCAGCAGAACTGGCCTAAAAATCCTCTTCTCGAGCACCAGCTCAGGCCTGGGTTTATCACACACAAAGGCCTTCAGAGCTGCGACTTAAGGAGATTAAAAACCACCCAGAAGAATGGAGCCCTGAGTAGTTACACCGATCAAAATAGAGCGCAGAAGAAAGCAGGGGCGAGGGGGGGAAACCTGACAAAAGGAAAACCAGGTTTCAATAGGCAACACAATACAACAATTTCGTATGAAAGATGTGAAGCATAAAAGAGATGTTAGATGTTGAAAAGCCCAGAATATGGGAGAGATATAAAAAAAAATCCCCAAGAAGATGAAAATCTCCACTTCAATGCCACGCTGCCTTCTCACTTTCTGCCAAGCCAGGCGCTCGTCGCCGTGGCGGGGGAGCAGCGGCGTCCCCGGGAGAGCAACACGTCTGCCTGTGACATCCCGCGGTACAGGGACACAGCTCGGCCTTTAATGAGCAATTAGGTTATGGAGTATTTGTTGCTATTAAAGGAGGAGAATGGAACTGCAGAGGATAAATTGGAGCTGAGTACGTGACTCGGGGGTTCTGACGGGCTGAGGGAGCGTGAATCATCCCGGAGATGCGGGAGCAGCGTGGAGCAGCACCTGGGAACAGCCAGAGGAACCTTGGCTTGGCTTCCAACCACGATTCCGTGTCCCAGGCAAGAGAGCTGAGCCTCTTGTGAGCCCTCCAGCATCCCCTCTGACAGCAGCAGGGCTGTGACATCCCCTGCAGACAAGACCGGGCTCCCTGGGGACACAGGGACACCGGGTTTGGCTGGGAAACCCTGCTCTCAGCCACACCATGGAAATGGGAATTACCTCTGCGAGCTCCCGGCCCTCTGCAGTCCCCACAGCGAGCTGGACAGGCAGAGCGTGGCGTGGTCAGGAGCCTCTGGGAGCCCTGGAGCCGCTGGGAGCCCTGCAGGGAGGAGCCCCAGCCCACCTGAGCCCAGGCAGGGCAAGGGAAGCATTGGGAACAGGAAAAAACCTGAGGAGCTGTGGTGCCCTAACAGATGGATAATTAGATTTATACAAAGAGCTGTAAAAGTAAGTAATGAAATAAAAATTCAGAATAACAAATCTGCTGCAGCAAGAGGCTGCAGAAAGCCCCTGCAGCTGGGACCCAGCGCTGCAGGTGTGGGATGCAGGAGCTGTGGGATGCAGGAGCCGGGGCACTTGTGTGAATCAGCAAATCCAGGAATTGCCCAAAGCACAGGGAAAGCGATGGGAACAGAGGGGCTGAGCTGAGTCCCCTCCTCTTCCTCACCAAGGAGCGAACACCAACTCTGGCAGTGAAATCTCAGGTGCCAGAACAAAACCAATCACCCTGGGTTGTTCTGCTGAACACACACACACACCAAACTGCCTGGCTCTGTTTACAGCCGCAGGGAAAAACCGTCCCACAAAACCTCTGAGGGTTTGTCACTCCGCGGTGACACCAGCGCTGGGCCGGGTGACTCGTGTCCCACCTGCTCTGGTCACGGTGGGAGCTCTCTTCCAGCACAGAGTGGTGAGTGACTGATCCTTCCAGGCAGGCACAGGCGAGTGCTCCGTGGAGAAAGGCATCCAGGAAACCCCCCAGCGCTCCATCACCCAAACGGATGCTTTGTTTGTGAGGGTAAATCAAGCTTATGGCTCCGTGTGCCACGCTCACAAAACACTCCCCACGGATCCCCGAGAGCCCGGTATTTACTGCAGGTCAGGCACGGATCGGTGCCGAGGGATGGGCTGTGTTTCATCAGAGGCTGCATTAATAAAAATGAGGAGATGCTCTCCCAGCGCGAGCACAACTCATTTATTTCCGTGCCGTTTCAGCCAGAGCCCTCAAAAACTGTTGATTTCTGTTTTTAAAAAATCCCAACACAGCAAGAAGCAAGAACAATAGTGCAGGATTAATGCCCCAGCCTCGAGCTCATCCCGCGCTGTTCATCACAGAGCCTTCAAACGCCCCTGATTTACAGGCAGGAGACTGAAGCGCTCCCGGGAGCGTCGGCAGCCGCGCCGGGTGCGAGTGTGAGTGCTGCCTCCTGCCTCCTGCTCCTCCTCTTCCTCACACTCCGGCTCCCAGCACGCCCCCAGCCTCCTGCTCCCAGATCTGAGGTGGCCCGGGGCGGTGGCAGAGCAGCCGAGGTCCTTCCCAGCCCTCTGTGGCTGTGCAGGACCCCAGCATCCCCTCGCAGTGGGGCGGCTTTGCACAGAAACCTCCCCAGGAGGCTGCTGGATGGCTCTGGGCACCGTTCCAGGCATGCCAAGGCGCTCAGATATTTCAACAAAACCTATTCACACGCCTTAGGTGAGATGCAAACACTGCGAGAAGCTGTCTGCAAGCAGCGCGAGCAGAGAGCCTGGGCTCGGAACGCCGCAGCTCTGCGGTGCCGAGGTGACACATCCCACCAACCACCCGAGAGATGCTCACGGGGGCCCGAGGCCGAGCCCTTCCATTGTTACTCCCTTTATTTGTTTGCTTGCTCATTTGAGCTGATTTCTCTTTAAGACGAGTGCTAATAATACCGAAACCCCGAGGCAGCCTTCGCCTGGCGCGCTCCTGCCGGGAACGCCAGCGGAGCGCAGGCAGCGCGGCTCCTCCCGAGACACGGAGCGAGTGTGAGAACAGGCATCGCACTCCTCTCCCTTGCAGCAGCAGCTCGGCGCTGCGCCGTCCTATTTTAACCCTGCCATCTGCTCGCGGCTCCTCCCGCAGCCGGGGAGAGAGCGGGCTCCGGCAGAGCGGGCTCCGGCAGAGCCCTGCTTCCCTGGGCTCCAGCAGAGCGGGCTCAGGCAGAGATCTCCTTCCCTGGGCTCCTTCCATGGGCTCCAGGCAGAGCGGGATCAGGCAGAGATCTCCTTCCCTGGGCTCCTTCCATGGGCTCCAGGCAGAGCGGGATCAGGCAGAGACCTCCTTCCATGGGCTCAGGCAGAGATCTCCTTCCATGGGCTCCGGCAGAGCCCTCCTTCCCTGGGCTCCTTCCATGGGCTCCGGCAGAGTGGGATCAGGCAGAGATCTCCTTCCATGGGCTCCTTCCATGGGCTCCGGCAGAGCCCTCCTTCCATGGGCTCCTTCCATGGGCTCCAGGCAGAGCGGGTTCCCGGCAGATCCCTCCTTCCATGGGCTCCAGGAAGATCCCTCCTTCCATGGGCTCCAGGCAGAGCCCTCCTTCCCTGGGCTCCTTCCATGGGCTCCAGGCAGAGTGGGATCAGGCAGAGCCCTCCTTCCCTGGGCTCCAGGCAGAGCGGGTTCCCGGCAGATCCCTCCTTCCATGGGCTCCAGGCAGATCCCTCCTTCCCTGGGCTCCATCAGATCCCTCCTTCCCTGGGCTCCCACCCGCCCGGCCCCAGAGCTGCTGCCCCTCAAACACCGATTCACTCATCACTTGAGAGCCCCATCCCGGCCCATCCCGCTCCCCGGCAGCCCAGGGAAGGTGCTGGCTCCCAGGGAGACTCGCCGTCACCGCAGTGCCAGCCTGGCCCGTCCCAGTCCCGCCGGGTTTAATGGTGCCATTAGGATCATTTCGGTCGGTAGAAGTGGATTTGTTTCACTGAGTCATGACTCAAAACCAAGACTTTGCTCCATTTGCAGAAGCAAATCACCGCCGTGCAAATGCCAAGCACAGATTTCAGCTCCTGAAGCAAAGCCTGGGGAACGTTTCCAGACAGAGAGAGAATGGAAAAGCTGCATCTGCAAAGCTAGGAAACATTTTTTTTAAATTGCTCTTGTTTTGATAAACAGAGAGGATGACCTGTGGAACACCAGCTCCTGGAGAAACCTGATGAACTCATTCTGCATCAAGCGATTTAATCACGGATTAATAGAGGGGAGAGCAACAGCAGGAGATGCCACGGGACCAGGGACTGCAGCACAACCCACGGACAACTCCAGCCAGTTCCTGGGTGGGAAGCCCTCGAGGAAAACTTGGGAGTCACAGAAAGCACCAGCAATTCTTTCTGCTTTCTGATTCATCCCTACTCACCCACCCACACGCCACGGCAGAGGAGGCTGTAACTGCTACATTTAGGATGACATTTAAAAATCAAGGTTGTGCTGCTGATGGTCATTAAAAATCCCACCGCGTTCTTCAGAAACAAGTGGGTACTCACATCAGTGTCCCTGCCAACTATCAGCACAGCAGTCATTCTTCTGGCAACTTCACTTAAAAGATAAAAGAAAACCGTGCCCACCTATAATTACTGTGATTACTGTTGCTGTTGGTTTTTAAACATTCACTGTACACCTTTACCGTTCCTAAATACAAATTAAGAGGAAAACATGTCCCCAAACCTTCCCAAGAGTCAGATTCATCTCTGTTAACATCAGACTGCTACAATGGAGACATCCAGCCCACAAAAGCTGCCTGGGCCCCCTGGGGAACGTGCTCTGACCTGTGGACTGTGCGTCCCTGCAGACCCCGTGCCTGTTTTCCCATGGGACCTGCCCTGGCCGACCCCGAAAGGCGAATCCACTGCCCAGAGCTTCAGGGTCACTCCAAAGGGGGCTGTGTCTGTTCTGAAAAGCATCTGAGGAATTCAAGGGCAGCAGCAGCGAGCAGAGAGGAGGATTTGTCTCGAGGGAGATGCGGCTGCCTCTGACTCCTGCCTCGGCTGGATTTGCCCGTTGGAGGATTCCCCCTCCCCGGCTGGAGAGGGAGCCTGGACAGCCAGCTCAGGGGGACACTCCCGTAGGAGGGCTGGAGCTGGGTGACACAGATCCCATCTTCAGAGAGAGGGCGAAGGGAACACCTACAGTGCCAGAATCGAGCTCTCAAAGAGCCAAAATGATCAAGGGTGTTAATAAAATACGGGAATAACGCAAAGGATTCGTATGCAGGTATGAGAAACACGGCCATGGAAGGTGCCAGAGCTGAACTGGGTGCTCGGGAAGAGTGGGAGCAGGGAGAGGAGCACTTTCAGAAGGGAAGCTTCTGCATAAAAGATGCAGAGGAATAAGATAATTATGCAGGAAGAAGGGAATGTCAGCAGTGTGCCCTACATCGCTGATGGATGGAGAGCGGATACCTTGACAAAGAAAGCCAAGGTGCTAATTAAGATTTAATGACCCTGAAGGCAAAGAGAAAAAAGCCACAGGGGAGGAGGGAGTGGACAGAGAGCCTCGGGCTGGCATTTACAGGGTTAGGAAAAGCCCCTAAGATGGTGAGGTGAACATCCCTGCAAGGTGAGCATGCGAGGCAGGAGAGAAGGGCTCCATCCCAGGGCAGGAGGAGGCTCCGGGAGCCGAGCGCGGCTGTGGGAGCGGAGCCGCCTGGATCCGGGAACAGCTTGGATGCGAAGGTGAAGGAGGAAGCGAGTTCAATTTATTCCACGCTCTGCAACTGTGGAAAGACATACGCCAGGCAAATGGGAGCTGCGATGATCACTTCCCACTGCTAGACTGCGCGAGGAGGGGACGGGAAGGTGGCACAACCAGGAGCTCACACATGTGCTGCGGGGGCGCGGGGGGACGCAGGGCGTGCCAGCAACTGCTGGGGTGGAAAAACCCCGTAAACAAACCCGGCTCTGCCTCCCCGGGGCTCTGCTGCCCACGGGGGCACGGTGCTCACCACAGGGGCTGCCAGGGCACGGTGCTCACCATCCTGGGGACACGGTGCTCACCACCTTGGGGACACGGTGCTCACCACGGGGGCTGCCAGGGCACGGTGCTCACCACCCTGGGGGACAGGGTGCTGCCTCTGCCTTCAGAAGCTGAAGGAAATCGCCTCAGACCCCAAAGGTCCCACTCCAGTGCCTCCTGCCCAGATGGACGTGGTGAATCCCCGTGGGAGCAGCCTGTGCTGCGCTGGTGCATCAGAGCATCTCCAGCCAGACTGAGCCCAGGGAGGTGGCCCCGGCTCCAGCTGAGCACACAGCCCCTGCAGGAGCCTCCTGCCGTGCTGATGAGAAGGACACGGGTTCACCACGCTCCCCTGGCCGCCCCCGGGGTGTGACGCACTGGCCCTTTCCCCGGCGGAGCTGCCGCTGACACCATCCACGCTGATTTGTGACAGTGACATCAGCGTCCACACACGTCCTGCCTGCTCCTGCCTCATCGCATCCCTCCCTTCCTGCTCCCCAGCGGCAAGGACAGCAGGCCGGCAGCGCTGCAGGGAGGATGGGCACAGCTCCTCGCCCTCCCCACGCCGGGCAGTGCAGAGCCAGGTCACGGCAGCTGTCTGGGAACCATCACCCCATGGAGAATAATCATCACACTGAGAACAACCATCACCCTGACCTACCTCCTTCCTGTTCTCTGCCCGTTGTGCAAAAGCAAGAATAAATCCTCACTTTGATCTCGATCAGCCATTTCTACGTTCAGCAATGGATGGCAGCTGTTCCATGGATTCACCTCAGCTCTGCAGACAGGCTGAAAGGTGGGGTGGAGAATGGAACACTCTGAGGAGACCTCAGAGCCCCTTCCAGTGCCCAGAAGGGCTCCAGGAGAACTGGGGAGGGACTTTGGGCAAGGGCCTGGAGTGACAGGAGAAGGGGGAATGGCCCCACACTGCCAGAGGGCAGGGATGGATGGGATACTGGGAAGAAAATGAGGCCCTGGCACAGGGTGTCCAGAGAAGCTGTGGCTGCCCCAGCCCTGGAACTGTTCAAGGCCAGGCTGGACGGGGCTGGGAGCAGCCTGGGACAGTGGGAAGTGTCCCTGCCAGGGCAGAGGTGGCACCGGATGGGCTTTAAGGTCCTTCCAACCCAAACCAGTCTGGGATTCTGGGATTCTCCTCTCCCAGGAGGGCTGGCTGGACAGCAGGAGCTGGAGACAGACCAGTTCTCAGCTCGGGAACCAGGACTTGGACAGGCTTTGAGTCCGTCTTGCAGAACAGCTACGTTCCGTTCAAATTCTCTCTCTTTGGTGTGTGGTCACCATGAATTCCCCAAATGCAGCACAATCCTCCAGCTTTCCTGTCACAGGATGGATCTGGGCAGGTTCCCAAGCCTCAAACACCGCTCCCTGTTTGTGTCCTTCACGCTGGGCAGTGCCAGCCCCTGCCACACAGCGCCCTGGACAGTCTGGGCCCACACATTTACAGCCGTGGACCTCTGTGCTTCGCAGCACAAATTTGGGAGCCTACAGCTGACAGTGGACACATCACTCACTCCTGAAATGTGGGCCACAAAGCTACTCCAGTTCTGCTTTTGCTTGTAAATCAAGGGCTTACACATGTAATTGGCCCAACCTTAAGAGCAAACAACAGCAATGGTAGTGCCGTGCCAGCAATTATTCATGCCTATAATAAACGGCTGTAAAACTGAAAGCCAGCCCTTAAAAATCTGGCTCCTCGCTGCACAAACAACAAAAACTCATTTGCAGGGCTTGGCCAGGGGAGTTTTTAATTCTGAGGGAGAGATTGAGGTGGGTGAGGATTTATTCTTTCTCTTTTTGCTCTCTAAAAACGCCGCGTTTAGGTCAGGGATGAGTCTGGCTGCGTTTCAGCGCCGTGGAACAAACCCAGCGAGCGGCACGGGGGACAGATCTGCCCCGTGCATTCCAGGAGCAGGCTCTGGGAACAGCTGATCCCCATCCCCTGGCACGTGGGAGCCGTGGGTTGTGTACAGCCAGCCCTTCCTGCCGAGCCCGCAGATGGGCCACCATCCCTGGGGACAGCACAGCCCCTGCTCCTCCCGCCCCGGGCACACCCCGTGCTGCTGCTCCACACCAGGACAGGGGTGCTGAGCCTTGCACAGGTCCCACCAGCTACCAGCAGCGTCCTGGCTGATAAATCACTGCTCGGGGTCAAGCAGCAGACACCCCTCTGCCTCTCCGTGCCCTCTTTAACCAAGCGTGGCCGCGACGCAGCCGCTCCCGGGCCTGCAGGGCGAGAGGTACAGTGAGATCATTCCTCACCCTCAACCCCAGAGCGACCCCCATAAAACTCCTGCAGCACACGGCTGGAATCTCCTTGGCCAGGGGCTCCGCCGGTGGGTCAGCGGCTCTGCCGGCCTCGCGCTCCTCCAGCACCGCGTCCGTGCTCTCCAGGCAGGAGCAGATTCTCCCCCTCCAGCAGCAAGTGACGGTGGCAGGGACCTTCCACACGCTCTGCACCCCCGAGTTTAGAAGGTCCGAGGCACTGACAGAGTTCCTTAATGAGGAACCAACCGTTTCACATCCTCCTGTGGCATTTCTGGTTGGCTCTGAGCAGCGGCAGGGCATGAATGGAAGCGCTGCGTAAGGAGCGCTCTCCCTCTCCGCCGCGGGAAGCTCCCCTCGTCGGAAATCTCCCCTGACTACCAGGTTCTCGTGCCTTCTGAAGGAAGCCGCATCCATCGCGGTTCAGAAGGGACCTTTTGGCCTAATCCCCGCTAGAAAAGCTGCCAGCCCGATCCTCCCCTGGCACAATTAGCAGCCGCAGAGACTCGGCTGCGCCGGGGATGCGCTGCTGCTATGACAACAGGAACGGGCGCCTCGCTCGGGGGCTCCCGGCGAGGGATAACGAGCGATGGCAGCTCGGGGAGGAGCGGGGATCAAGGGGAGCTGCTGACACCCGAGGGTTTCCCTGCACCGGGCCAGGTGCGCGGCAGCCCCGCAAGGTTGGCTCGCGTTGTCACGGCACGGTCGCCGCGAGTACAACTTCTGAGGACAGGCAGATTCCTGGGGAGTGCAGATGAATATTCATGAAGGAACTGGGTTCGGGAGAGGAAATGAATCAAGTGTGACAAATGCCGCCTATTAGGAGAAGAGGGTGGCGTCTATTTTTAGCGGAGTTAAGCAAACATTAAAGCTCACTCTCTAAGAACTCCAAATAATACCACTCCCTGCTCTGCCTCCCCACCGCCAGAGAGGAATTTAGCAGCACGTTCCCACCAGCCAAAACCCGCTCGCCTCAACAGAAGTTTTTCCGATTTAGCCCCCGTGCGCGTTTCATAAAAATCCAAGTTTTAATCTCTCATCTGCATAGGAAGATGTAACGGCTTCCACCAGGATTTATTTTTTCCCCCCCTTCTCTCCGGCATCATAAGGCTTGAAGGAACCTTTTTAAGACGGAAGAAAACGCTGCATTCAGATCTCCTAAAAGAGCACTCACGCGGAGCTGTAATCACTTCAGATGCACAGAATTATCAGGAGGAGAAAATTCATCTCACTTAGAATCAAGGCCCAATTTGAAGCAGAAAGGAAGAGGCTTGGTTTGCCGCCGTGCCAAGCACTCAGACTTTTCACTGAAGTCAAAGAAGCTACAGCTGCTCTGAGCCATTGAAAATCATGCCCAGAATCTCTAGCGAAAGTTGTTTGCAGCGATGGCAGCAGGCTGATAAGGATGTTGACTCCTCCAAATAGGCCCACGTTATTTTATATTTTTAGAGATACTCAGCCTGCCTCTTATTATTATTATTAAGCAGAGGTGGAGTATTTACTGCCCTTTTCTCAGAAATCTGTACAAATGCTGCTTTTCAGCAGGCTCCTCTTCTCTTCTGGTGAACGTTAAAGGTTCCTTCTTTTACTTTTCACGCTTATCAACGCCCAATTAAATAAGACAACAGCGAGAGAATAGCGCCCAACAAAAACAGCACCGTGCCCACAGAGCTGCTGGAGAGGCCCTCGTGCCCTGAGCTAAGCTGCTCCCCAGCCCAGGTTTTGTGTTTTGTGTCCCCCTGGGAAGGGGAGAGCACGAGCCAGGGACAAAGGACCCTTGTCACAAACTCTGCAGGCTCCTGCCCTGCACCAAGGGCCAACTCCTCAAGGCAAACGCCCCAACCCCTCCACCTGCACCTCCACGAGGCCTCTGTCACCCCTCCTGGAGAGCCTCAAACACAGTCTTAGTGTCAGCTTGAAAAGCAAATCAGACATGTCCAGGGTTTATTGTCAATCCAACTCTGGCACCAGCCAGGCTGGGTGACATTCAGCAGCAGACCCAGCCCTTCCCAGAGCATCCAAACCCTGGGAAACGCTCTGTCCTTTGGGATCACAGCTGGTGGCCCTCTGAGGTCCCCTCCTTGGCCCTTCCTTCCTGATTCCCTCATGATTCCCCCTCAGCCTCTGGGTTACGAGCTCCCCGTCCATCAGGAGGGGAAGATGCCACCATTAACCAAGTGTGGCTGGTAACTGGGTCCTCTGGGGCCACCAGCACAGCTGGGACCCCCCAGCACGAGAGGAGAGCTCTCCGTACCTCCTCCTGGTGCTCACCAGTGCAATTTGTCAGGGAAGTTGGGCCGGTGTCCTCGGGAGAGCCCAGCTCCGTCCCTCGCCATGCCGGCCCTCGGCAACTGTTGCCATGGTTATTCCAGCGGAGTGCCTTTCATCGAGGAGATGCTGCAACTGCTGAATTGTCTCTCGCCAGAGTTACAGGGGAATAACTAGCTGATAAGTGGGAATAACGGGTTCAGGCGGCCCACGGAAGCCAGCGATCCCAATTATTTTTGTTTTGATCTTGCCTTCCTTTTGGTCTCCGCCAGGCTCGCGTTGAAAGCGGGGGTTAGAGATAAGCAGCAGAGAAGGAACGCTTCCTGATGGGAAGCACACTTGGCTCTGTCGGGAGATGAAAGGTCTCTCCTCACACAAAGCCTCTGCTTTTCAATCAGCCCTAAATAGGCTCTAACGAGGCACAGCAATCAACCCGGCAACACACATCCATCCTCACCTGTCGGCTGGGGGCGAGCATCGAGATGGATCTCCCAGTTCCATCGCGTTAATTGTTAATCAGGATATTACAGCACAGCCCCAAAGCCGCTCGTCAGTCACGGGGAGTGACGGATGTCCCGGGCTCTGCTCCGGCCTGGCAGCGGCTCTGCTGGCCCACGGCTCCACTGGGGTTCGTGACCGCCTTTCAGAGCCACTTCCAGCCCCACGGAGCGCGGGAATGAACCCCACTCTGGAGGGCAGGGCCATTCTGTTCGCTCTCACTGAAAGCTCTGCAGTAGCTGACGGGGTCCCACCGCGCCGGCCGTTGGGCTTTTAACGACAGAAATGGCTTTTTCGGCTCTCTGCTGTCCCTGGCACGGGTTTTGGGCAGGGAGGTGCTGCCTCAGGCCTGGAGAACAGCACAGCTGAGGCACATGGAGCCCACTGCGGCCACCGGCACCAGCGTCACCCAAATCCCAGCCTGTGACAGCCGAGGGGCTGCCCAAGGACCCTCCCCAGGGAGGGATGCAAAGAGCAGGGGAAGAGCTCAGCTTCACTCACAGGAACGAGCCCAACAGCAAAACAAACCTATCCGATTTTTCTTTCATCCCTTTGGGGGGCATCAGGCCCAGCATCACCAGCCAGGCAAGGGAGGGATTGTCCTGCTCTGCTCTGCACTGGGGTGGCCTCACCTTGAGGTCTGGGACAGTTTTGGGTGTCCCAATGTCAGAGAGACCTAAAGCTGCTCCAGTGTCCAGAGGAGGGACCAGGATGGGGAAGGGTCTGGGGGGACACCCGAGGAGCGGCTGAGGGCTCTGGGCTGGTGCAGCTGCAGCAGAGGAGCCCGAGGGCAGAGATCCCAGGGCTGAGCTCCCCTCCTTGCGCTGGCACAGGCAGGTGTGGCCACAGAGAGCCCTTGGACACTCGGACACGCACACCCCGCTCCACTCAGCACCACCCACGAGGGCTGGGCTCTTCCTCGAGAGCCCACTGCACTTCTGGAACAGCCACAGGCTAACGACAAAGAGGTGAATGTGGATGACGTGACCCCAGAGAGATCAGGATTCAGCCGTTCTCAAGGTACCAGAACAGACAGAAGACGACTTGGCCAATTCCAGCTGAACTAGCTGGATTTAGAGAAATTAAATTTGTCAGTTCATTAGTGTGTAACCTCAGAATGAAAAAGGCATTTCTAATTCCTGAGCCGCTAATCCACAATCCGCTGATCTGCAATCCCCAGAATCCCCAGGGAAAGGAAAGAAAATCCACGGCAGCCTCAGAGTATCTCCATGAGTTCCTGGCCAGGTCCTGCAGAGAGAGCTCAGCTCCAGAGCCCCCTCCCCGTACCAGATACACCTCAGGAAATCGCTGCCATCCTGGGGGGCTCGGGGATAACAAAAATCAAACTGCACTGGTCAGAACGAGCGAGCTCTGGGTGTTTGGTGAGGTGCTGGGCAGGATGTTCCAGGAGTCAGCTCAGCTCTGCACAGGAGTTCGTTTCCAGCTGTGCTCCCGCTCCTCAGGACAATCCACAAGGTCCCAGTCACTTCTAAACTGGGAGTGCACGTGGGAAATTGGGAATCTCCTGGGGCCGCCACCGCTGCCCTGAGCCATCCCCTTGCTGCCCTTCCCGAACAGCCGTGCTGACACAGCTCCCTCACCGACCTCGACGTGCCTCTGCAAAGCACCTCTGCCTTCCCCTGCTGCACCTCCCCAGCTCCAGGGCTGCTCAGGACTCGCTGACCATGGAAGCACCACCACAATTTGCACAGGGAGGACTTGCTCCCAAAACGTGATGGAGAACCCTCCCTTCTGCGAGACCTTTTCCTTCTCCCTTCCCTCAGACTATGCTGTAAATGTCTGTGCCTGCAGACCCCAGAAACACCCGCGAATGCTGAATCCACCACACACAAAACCACCCGGTGTTTGTCCACTGCTCCCTTCCCTCTCTCAGCAAGGACAGAGACCTGAGGGAGTTGTGCAGGTCACACACGGAGCAGGAACCCAGAGCAGAGCCCAAACCCCCGCCACCTGCACAGCCCCACACTCCCATTCCCAAGGTTTTTCCCCGAAACGTTCCCCTCCTCCCAGCTCAGCTCTTGGTGCAGTGACACGAGAGCCATCGTGCACAGCTGCGGGAGGCTCGAGGCAGAAATAGCAGCTCCTTACCCGAGCACGTCATCCCACACAAGGACCCCGCCACGCCACCGTCCCCTCCCGTCACCCCGGCCACAGCTGGGCCACCCCCACCCTCCTCCGGCCACAGGTTCCACCGGGGGGGACAGCCCGGGCTGGCTCTGCCAGGTGACATCTGTACGGCTCCCCTCGAGCCCTCCGTGCCAGCTGAATTGATCCCCAGGTGCTGCCAGGGTGGGACCGAGCCCTGACTCCACTGCACTCTTGAAGGTTTCAATTAATCATAAAGCCAATTCCATTTTGGGCTCCATCTGTCTTTACTCCTTCAGGGACTAATAATGCCTCACCGTGTGTTTTCACACACTGGCTGAACTGAAATTAAGACAGATTTCAATATGAAGTACCTGAGAAGAAAGTGCATTTTTTAAAAAGAAATCTCAGAGTCGTTACTGTTCTCAGCTTGGAAAAACACCTTGTTAAGTAAAAGCAGCGGGGTATTAATTTGGAAAACAACTCAGGTGAGCTCCTGCTCATTGCAAGACACGCAAACAAACTAAAATCATATTTAGGGGCTTTTATGACAGAGAATATACGGAAATATGACACGAGCTGCTTCCACAAGGAGAGGAGGAACACGCAGAGGAGCTGACAGGCTCCTGTGTGCAGCCTCTGAGCAGAGGGGAGCTGGCAGCAGCCACCCTGCTGCACCAGGCATGGACCAGAACCCAGAAACCTCCTCCAGCCCTCCCTGCTGCTCCAGGCATGAACCAGAAACCCCCTCCAGCCCTCCCTGCTGCTCCAGGCATGGACCAGAACCCAGAAACCCTCTCCAGCCTTCCCTGCTGCTCCAGGCATGGACCAGAACCCAGAAACCCTCTCCAGCCTTCCCTGCTGCTCCAGGCATGGACCAGAACCCAGAAACCCTCTCCAGCCCTTCCTGCAGCACCAGGCATGGACCAGAACCTAAAAAGCTCCTCCAGCCCTCCCTGCTGCTCCAGGCATGGACCAGAACCTAAAAAGCTCCTCCAGCCCTCCCTGCTGCATGGACAGAAACAGATAAACCCAAGAACCCTTGTGGTTCATCGTGTATGGCAGCCTGAGCTGCCCAAGGCTTAGGAAACCTCATTTCCACGTCCCCACACCATCAGCACCTGGGGTTTGTGCTGCTGCCTCTGCACTCCAGCCACGGGGGCTCCCCAGCCAGCCAGGCCCGCACGTCCACCTCAATAAAGCAATTCCTGTGCTGATCGGGTGGTTTATGCAGAGCAACAGCCCTAATTATCGATCTCAGCGGATGCAGCTCAGGATTAATGACCCGTCCCTCGGAGCTGCCGCTGCAGGCTGTGCCCGCTGTCCCCCGGCTGTCAGTCTGGCGGCACCGGCGCGTCCCCTCCCTCCTCACCCACGTGGAGATGCCGTCCCAGCCATGACAGCCGAGGCTGGCACAGGCAGGGATGCCCAGAGCCAGCTCCAGGATGATTAACAGGAGGGAACAGGTACGGCGAGCACCGGGAGGGGATAACTGAGGGGGCTGTGGCTGCGGAGAGCGGCAGTGACAGGACGTTTAGCATCGCCCACATCTCGCCTGGGCTCCAGCAGCACCACCTCACTGCAGGAAGGGCCCTTCCTCTCTCCCATCCGCTGTTCTCAAGGCATTCAGAGAAAAAAAAAGGAGAGACAGTCTAGGAAGGATGGTTGCAAGGAATTATACGATGCACTCCACGTTGAATTCATAGGAGACATGCGAGACGTGAGAAGTGCGGAGCGCTGAGGGGCACGAGGCTTCAGATGGAAGCCAAGATCCTTTGATGGCAGCCTTCTGGAACTGGCTGCAGTACCTTGGAAACTCATTAAATGCAGCAGAAAGGACAAGTGACGTACATCTATTGATGCTCTGAGCAGCAAATTAGTTTTCAAATCTATTCAGGGCTCCCGCAGTGGCATCGAGGGGCCGAGCCGCGGCGGGAAGCGGCTGTGACAGCGTTCCCCAGCTCGTGTGGTGACTCCAGACTGCCCTGGGGACGGGGCTGCCACTGGCCCAGCTCCCCGGGGACGTGGGGTGGCCACAGAGAGCTGCCCTGGGCTCCGAGGACGCGCGGCTGCTCACGCCAGCGAGTCACCCCTCCCGAAACAGCCGGGCGCTGCCTCTGATGGACACCTCCTTCCAGGCAGAAAAGAGATCATCTCAAACGAAGGGACTTCAAAACCCGGCTCACAAGAAGACACAGAATGTCAGCACCTGAGGGAAGAGCGCGCAGTTAACAGTGCTGACGAGCTTCCTCAGAAGGAGCTCATTTCCAGGAAGCTGCTGTTGTCTCTCATCATCCCGCGCAAACACCTGGAGAGGCTCGGAGCAGCTGCGGCTGGCAGCAGCCTGGTGCAAGGCCCGAGGAGCTGTCTTCATGGATGAATAATCACCTGTTCCAATGAATCTTTAAGCACACGAGCAGACAGATGAGAGGAACCTTATCAAAGCCCTGCATCGAGAGAACAGGGAGCTGGAAACGAGGACCCTGCTGGGGCTGCCCCTTCAGCCAGGACAGCCAAGGGCCACTCCTGGATGCCATGGGAGCCTCCAGGCGCTGGTTTGGGTTGTTTTGCCTCCTGTGACAGCTCTGCCGGCCTCTCCTCAGCACAAGGAGAGGAGAGGGGGAGCAGACCTGGCTGAATCCCATGAGAGACAGGGGCAGCCCCCAAGGCCCCTCTGGCAGCCCCGATTCCGCCGTGCAGCCCCAAAGCTGTGTGTGTCCTGCTGTACAGCCTGCTGGCAATGAAACCCAACAAAAAGCACAATCAGGGAGGGCAGGAGGGAGCACCCAGCAGCACCCACAGAGGAACAGACGGGATCTGCACCCTCCTGTTGGGGCTGCGATCGGAAGGGTCAGCGCTGTCCACCCCAAACCCCGCTGAGAGCAGCTCCTGGCCGAGGCTGGATCCTACGTTTCCCACTCCCTTTGTCCATCTCCCAATCTCCCACTCCTCCCTTCTGTGTCCTGTTCAATGCACTGTCTCAGCCTCCCCTCTGAAACACACGGCCATGGGCTGCCACGGCCTCTGCACGCCCGGATGGAACAGCAGAGGCAGCTGCCTCCCCTCCGTGAGCGTTTTGCACCTATTGCTCGGAGGAAAGGCAGAGAATGTGCCAAGACCTGGGAAAGTCGCAGCAGGTCAGCAAAATAACGTAGGTGGTTGGGGAGGAAAACCTTTGAAGCTTGTGAAGCCATTAGCAGAGTGCACAGGCTGTGGTAGAAAGGATAAACAGAAAACAGAGAATCACAGAATCATTCAGGCTGGAAAAGGCACCCGAGCTCATCAAGCCCAGCCATTAATCTCACACCACCGTGTTCACTGCTCAACCGTGTCCCTAAGTGTCACATCTGCACGGCTTTTAAACCCCTCCAGGCTTGCTCCAGTGCTTCACAACCTTTCAGTGAAAAAAATTTCCCTAATCTAAACCTCCCCTGGCACCACTGGAGGCTGTTCTATCATGTCCTGCTGCTTGTTCCTCGGGAGAAGAGCCCGAGCCCTGCCTGGCTCCACCTCCTGCCAGGGAGCTCTAGAGGGCGAGGAGGATGAATAAACAGAGGCTGAAGAGACAGAGGAATGCGTGTCGTGTCCAGCTCCAGAACCAGCTCTGCGCCGGGAAACAGCGAGTTTGGGCTGGTTTTTTAGGCAGAAAGTGATTAGGTAACCAGGCTGAACATGTATTTAAATGGAAACCACCACAATAACTCAAAGGCTTTAGCAGAGAGCATTTACCAAACACGATGAGACAGAAACAACGTGTTTTATGTAATGCACGACCTGCCTGTGATGAATCCTTCCCTCCCTGCTGGAGCTCTGCTGGAGCAGCTCCCTGGCGCTCCCTGCCCCTGTCACAGCCCTGGGGGGCTGCGTTTGCAGGGCAGGACACAGAACATCAGCAGCTGGGGACTGAGGAGCCCCTGCAGGCTCTGGGAGCACCCAGAGCTGTGTGAGGGACACGGGGGACAAGGCCACCTCACCTGCCTGAGCCCAGGAGAGCCCCGTGCTGAGGGACACAGGGGACAAGGCCACCTCACCTGCCTGAGCCCCAGGAGAGCCCCGTGCTGTGTGAGGGACACAGGGGACAAGGCCACCTCACCTGCCTGAGCCCCAGGAGAGCCCCGTGCTGTGTGAGGGACACGGGGGACAAGGCCACCTCACCTGCCTGAGCCCAGGAGAGCCCCGTGCTGTGTGAGGGACACGGGGGACAAGGCCACCTCACCTGCCTGAGCCCAGGAGAGCCCCGTGCTGTGTGAGGGACACGGGGGACAAGGCCACCTCACCTGTCTGAGCCCCAGGAGAGCCCCGTGGAGCCCAGCACTAACCCTAACCCTGACCTCTGTGTCCTCTCTCACTCCAGAATTCCCACATTTCACAGAAAAAACAACGTTCTCAGCCTAAAACCAAGCCCCCAGGCTGAGGCCAGGATGTCCAGCCCACCTCGTCCACCCTCCAGCAGTCGCAGGCACCTGGGGAAAACACACCCAGCACAAAATAAAACCTGACCCCACCCTCTGCCACTTCCAACCATCAGCATTGCCCCAAAAATTCCTCCCAAAAAAACCCCCAGGAGCAAACCTTGGCTTCTAGACCTTTCCCTCCTCGTTTTCCTGAGAGCACAAGGATGGCAGTTTACTCTTTAATTGTTAATTACACTTCCTTGTTAGATTTCAGAGGCTGAAAAATGTTTGGGGATTTATTCTTCTGTGTAATTAACCACGATGATGAAACACCCATTTGTACTGCACTGCAGTTTTTGTTAAGGTTATTCATAATGGGGAAAGGCTAAATAGGTTGAGTTCATTATCATTACAGGAAAAAAATTGAGGTGACCCAATCAAATTAATTTGAAATTAAGTGCAGTGAGGCTGATAACTCTACACAAGTCAGGAGTTCAAATAAAAATAGAGGAGACAAAGTAAGAAATTATAAGCAGCCAAGGAGTGGAGCTGGAATTACTGCAACTGGGAGATGGCAAAGATGCGGTGTGGGCAAACGGGGCCGCTGGAAAGCTCAGGGAACGGGGATAAGGAGATGGGCAAATACTGCAGGATGGAAAAGGAGAAGCTGGAGGAGGAAGGGATGAAGATGGATTGGAAATAAATGGGTAGGGACAGTGCTTGTTAAGCTAACCAGATTTATTTCTCTGCACAGAAAGTCTTATGTCCTTACAAGACAGCATCGAAGCAAGGTCTTTAATTTTACTTTTCCTGGGTTTATTGCTTGGGCCTCTTGTGTTATTTAACACCAGCGGGCACCAACCACTTTCAGTGCCCAGCTGGACCTGACTCAGACCCCTTAAATCCGGTGGAAGCTCTTTCCTCCTGACAGAGGCGTCCTGCAGGAGCTGCTGCTCCTCCAGCAGAGCGGGGAACTCCTGTGCTCTGGGAGAGGGGACACCACTGAGACACTGATGGCCAGAGCAAGGAGACAGCACTCCCAGAGCCCTCCTCCCTCAGACGATGGGAAAGCAGAACCCAAACCAGGTGGAGCCCACAACGCTGAGCTCTGCTGGACACCCCTGCACAGCAGGAGGACACAGAGCCCATCGCTCAGGAAGCTCCCCTGAGGCTTCTCCTGAGAAACAAACCCGCATTTTGTGCCTCTCTTGGCTCTACCAAAGTAGAACTTTGAGCTCTGAGCGAGCCTCGGAGCTGGGGAACACAAATAATGGGAATGGGATATTCGGGAGGCACAGGGACATCCTCTCAGGGGTTCAGTCTCTGGGAAACAGTTCAGACAATCCAGGGAAAACCCCTGTGTGCTGCTACAGGATGATCCCTCAGTCATCACCTGCCATGAGTTCACTCCCGAGCCTTCACCACGTCCTGTGGCTTTATGGCAGCACTCGGGGCCAAAGGGGAACAGGGACCCCAGCAGGGCTGGGACTGCCCCGTGCCCTGCTGGGACAGGTGGCAAACGCCAGCTCAGGCCATCAGGGGGACACCGGGTGGGGTTTTAAAGGTCTGCCCAAAATGCCACCAGTGTCATCAGGGGACACCCTTGTCCCCGGCCACCCCGCCGGGTGGAGTTTTAAAGGTCTGGCCAAAATGCCACCGGTGTCATCAGGGGACACCCTTGTCCCCTGCCACCCCACTGGGGGGGTTTTAAAGGTCTGCCCAAAATGCCACCAGTCCCTCACTGCAGCTGCACAAGGGGATGCCCTCCCAGCTCCCCTCTCTGGCCAGGCCAAAATCTCCCCTTCTGAGCCTTCTCCCCACGAAACACAAACTGCTTCCTCTGCCTTGAATGTCCCACAGCTCAGCTTCCCTCCGTCCTCACCTCCAACTCACCCCTACGCGCACGGGGAGCGTTTGGGATAAAGCTTCAAGAAGGCATTCGACATAAATTATTATTCCCCTTCTAAACGGATTACAACAATCCTTTTATTGCAAAATACCGAAATGTTCAAATTATCGGTGTGGAAAAACGTATCCGGTAGGTGAAGTTTTCAGAAATGGAGGTTTTAATCACAGGCATAATCCTTCCTGGCCAACATCTCCAGTGGTGTGAAACACGGAGATACAGATTGCACAGAGGCCCGCCTGTGCCACGAACAAAGGGAGCCGCTGCCTGTAAATAGCTCCGAGGACATCAGAAGACACTTCTCTCATCAGCAATCTTTTTTAGCTTAATATAGCTCCTCTTTGCATAAAACATTGACATTTTTGTAATGTCTGGGCCCAATGGTGCGAACGCTGATTGTCATCCGAAGACACCGGAGTGCACCTCCGAAATATGCAGGAGCATCGCACAGGCAGTCGTCTCACTCGCCTCCAAAATGCTGGATCTTAATATTTCATACTTATATATATTTAAATGTTAGTACCACAGGATAAATGCTAACACGCTTTTATGCTAATGCAATCACTGGAAATCCAGATAATGCTGTGTATTGGCATCTACTGTTAGTGAATTATGGATACCTAAATGTACAACCCCACATGCCTGGCAATTATTTTTGTTAGTGCATTTAACTTTTATTTGCAATCAGAGCACTTGAGGATTGTTCAAATGAAGTTTACTTTTGCAAACCGCCGAACGGAAAACATTTTGTTAAAGGCTTAAAAACAGTAAGACTGCGATGAGGTTTTAGGCTTGCAACGAGGGCACTGCTCAGAGGACTCACCAGATGGAACGATGTTTGATTTGGTCACAGACCCGGCGATTAAAACCCAAACGCCTCAAGCGAAGGACGTGCAAGGGAAACATGAGGTGAAAGCCTGATTTCCTCCCCGTCAGGTGAAGGAATCTGCCTCCCCTGTGGCACCGGCTCACGGAGGCAGACGGATGCCAGGAGGTCACATCCTGGCAGCTGGAGCCCGGGACCCTGTGCCCTGAGGTCCGAATCCTGCTGTGCTGTGGCTGCTTTTCCAGGCTGCTCTAAGCCAAATAAACAGGAGCAGAATCAGGAAGGAGAAATCCTGAGCTGGCCCTGCTGTGCCCTCACCTCCTCCTGCCTGTGCTGATGGAATCTTGGCCAGCCACCTGGCCTGCTGGCTCAGGAAGCTGATCTCCTGGAAAAGCCTTTTATTCCAGCGGGCTTCCAGCACAGCCGGAGCTTTGAGCCAGGTCCTGGCAGGGCCACGTGCAGGCAGGACCTGGGTGCTGCAGCTGCCTGCTCCACCCTCTACCTGCTCACTACCTGAGTGGGGTTAAGGACAGTGCAGATCCGGGGAAGATCTGGGTATTTCTGAGAGCTGAGAAGCTCTGGATGTGGCCCAAGCACGTCTGCAACGGCTCTGCGTGCAGAGCTTCCCTCCTGGGTTAACCACTCGTCTACAGACAGCGCCAAACTCCCTGTTCCAGAGCGAGCTGTGCCAGGAGTTACTGACCTCCCCTGCCAGGCTCTGGAGCCGCTGTCATCCTGCCCTGATTTCCCTCTGGGAACGTTTGCCCGGCTGGGAAGCGCTGGCCTGGCTGCAGAGAGCTGGGAGGCGGCCACAGACCCATTTGGTGGGCAGCAGACCATGGCCTCATCCCAGGCTCCGCATCCAGCACAGGATCCGACACCCGCCCCGGACACAGAGCACCGAGCAGATCATGTCCCTGCAGCCCAGCGAGCTGTGACACCCCTGGGAATTCTCTGGAAAGCCCTAGCACCTCTCCGAGGCTCCCAGGAACAACCGTGAGCGAGGGAAATAAACAACCAGCCCTCGGAAAAACACAAAACGCTGCGTGAAGTACCTGAAATGCCCCCGACAGTTTAACTAGAGCATGGAGTAAGCTGAGAAAATGTAGGAACAAACGAATTAAGCAGAGAGCACACAGCAGACAAGTTGGCATGTAGGTGTCTACTGAGAAAGCTGAAGCACAGCAAGGGGAAAAAAAACAAACTCAAAGCAAGGCATAATATCCCTCACGCTTTGGAAGGGAGACAATGCCTCATCCAAACCACTCCAAATTACCATCTGCCAAAATGTCCTTCAAGGAAAGGAAAAAGGTCCACAGGATTGCACAGCAGCAGTTGAATGTTGTCACATCAGAGGAGAGGTTCTGTCCAAAGGTTTTTGCAGCTGAGTGAGGAATCCCACACAAAAGCGTGGCTCTGGTGGCCACTGCCGCACTGCCATGGACCACGAGACAATGAAATTTTGGAGTCTTGACCGTGTCAGGTCAGGGACACCTGGAGAGAAGCTCTTGAACAGCCCCTGCCATGTCACAAGTTACCTGCAGATGTTTCCAGACCCTCTGCATGGTCTCCTCCATGTGGAACACACAACGCAGAGTCTACAGAAAGACCCTGAGGAAACCAGTTCTGTTTGAAAGATTCAGAACATGAAGAGCAGGTTTGTGTTTCTGCTGCACCTTCCTGCCATCGCTCACTCAGGCTCCGTTTCAGGCGAGAAGCTGGACCCTTGCCCGCTGCAGATCTGGGTCCCTGCTCCTGTCCACGAGGCCCTGTCGCCTCACACGTGCTGCGGGCCAGCGGCACTGCACACGGGATTGCCAAAGAAACGCAGGGCTCCGGACCGCGTGTTAGACTAAGCCATAAATAATTTATGACGTTGGAGAAGGTGACTGTATTTTTAGGTGTAGAAATATGCAGATAAAACAGTCCTGACCTTCAATTTTCACTCCGCACTGCTGATCCTGAAGTTTGAGTCCATCCAGTGAATTTCTAAAGCCTCTGCACCCCTGAATGTGCAACGCACCCCCTGCAAAGCCCCAAACCCCATAAAGCAAAAAGGGGCACCAAGAAAACCCCCAGAGCCCACAGGGGCAGCACCACACAATGCCCCAGCATGAGGCAGAGCAGGCTCCTTCCTGTGAACCTCAAACATCCCGCAGGTCAGCCTCCTCTGGGTTCCGGCTCCTGACCCTATTCCTGACCCCAAGGCTGATCAACACCCCTCTGATACCAGGGCACGTGTCCATGGGGCTCAGAGGCCACGGGAGCTGCTCAAACCAGCATTGTGCCATCCCAGAGCAGCCCAGGAGCAGGGAAGAGGAGAGACAAAGGTGCTCACTGGGGTGCCCATAACCGCACCCTGCTCCACATCTTCCCCCAGAGAGGGCTGGGGAAGGGGAGAGGAGCAGAGGCAGAACTATTCCCCCCTCAGACTTTGCACAAACGAGGAGCCCAGGGAAATCAAGGAACAATCACAGATTTGACACCAAATTACTGCTGGGTATGTCCAGTGAGCCAGATGAGGACGCACGGAGGAGAAGGGGTAACGGGTTCTGCAGAGGCTGGGTAGGGGACAGGGCAGGTTTGGGGAGGGGACTTTGTGGGGTGTCACAGCTCAGCTTTCAGTCTCTGCCACCAGAAACACACTGAGAGAGGTGAAGACAGGCCTGGAGCCCCCCGAGGGCCGCTCTCACCTGGACAGGGCAGCTCCCAGCACGAAGGCAGAGTGTTCCTTCAGCGCGGCCTCGCTGCTGTTCAGCCCCTCGATCACCAGCCGGAGCCCACCCATGGACAGGAAATCCTTGGCGTTGTCCACCTGGGGAGAGCAGCTCCCGTCAGCACGAACCCCAGCCCTGGAGCACCCTCCCCTCTCACAGCCCTTCCCTCCGGCTCCAACCAGCACGGGGTTTAAAAGGAATTAAAGCTCCAGCGGGAGCGGCTGGGGCTGAGCGCGCACGGTGCTGCCCACGAGCAGCGATGCTGTGGCTGCACAGGCACCGTGTCCTCGTGGGAGGACATTGTCACACGCAGAAGGCATCGCTACAAACCCAAACACTTTGATTGCAGCTGTCAAAACTGCTCCTGACACGTATCTCGGCAATTCAGGTGGTGCCAAAAACCCCGTATGTCTGCTGGTGTCAAAAATCTCCAGCTCTCTGCTCTCACCTGAGCAGGCCTTCGCTGGGGACCCGGGGAATTGCATGTTGTGCAAATGCAGCTAATTAATTGATGCTGTAATTGCAGCACGAGGAGTCGGGGATGTTCAGGAGGCTGTGAGCACCAGCAGGGCACACGGGTGCCATCGGAGCGAGGAGCAGTTCTGGGAGTTCTCCACGAGTTCCATCCAGAACTCCACGTGGACAAGGAAGGAAAAAGCCAAGCCCAGCTTGGAGGGCTCAGCCAGGAGCTTCCCCACGGAGCAGCCCCACAATGGATTCTTTTCTGATGGATTAACTGCCAGGAGAGAAAAGTTTACACATTGCTGGGGATTCATCAGCCTCTGGCTCTGCCTGGATCAGGGGCTAACCAGGCACAGTCCCAGCGGGCATCTGCTCTCAGAGAGGAGATCAGAAAAGGCTCTCAGTGCTCACAGACAAAATTTAGAGAAACAGCACGAAGTGCTTCAAGTACAAAATTCAGTCCAAAGTCAAATCGATGCATTTTGGTATTCAATGATTTTTTTTTTTCTTTTTCGGTTTAAAAGGGGATCTGATGAATGCTCAGAACTGCCTGCACAGAAAAATCAGGTTTAGAAATTCGACATTTCTCCTCCCTGCAAGGCAGGGAGACAACAGCAATCGTTGGCAGATGGAAACAGAATATAAAAGTGAGTTATCAGCAGGGCAAAGCGGCCCCCCGACGGGGTGGGACAGGACAAGCGCCACAAGCCGTGCAGGGCATGTGGGCCGCTCTGCTCGTCAGTGACATCATGCTCAGTGTTATATTTATCTCAGCCATGTTCCTCCTTCGAAATTGGCCCTGAGTCAGGTATTTCAGGTACCCAGGAGAAGGAGGAAGCTTTGTGTCCCACGGCTCTGTCGTCACCAAGCCAAGCAGGACCTGGGCAGCTCCAGCTCGTCTCTGCTCCCCAGCGGGACCATTCCCACCGCTCGCTGTCCCTCTGCAAAGCTGCTCTCTGCGGGTCTGCTGGGGCTGATTCAGGATTTGCTGCAGCTTTTGTGTCCTTTCAGATGCTGCTCTTTTAACTGTCCCTATAAACCAGGCCTGCCAGATCTCTCGCTTTTCTGCAGCCCCATCTTTGTCTACAAAGGAATCCACGCAGCAACCCAATTTCAGCTGCCAGTGGGTCCTTTTATCGCTCAGCCTCTGTAAAAACTGGTTTAGTGCTGGAATCGGACGTTGACTCCTGCACAAGGTGGACAGGCAGGAAGGTGTGGACAGGCAGGAATGTGTATCCAGCAGCTGGTGTGGTGAAACCAGCCACTGCTGTGACCTCAGCAGCGCAGAGTCCTCCGTGCCGCCCAGCCTCGGTGAGACACCTCAGCTGCAGAATATAAATTGTGCTGCAAAGCTTATTCCGAAGATGTGTTTATCTTTTTTAACCACAGCCTGTTGTGAGAGCTCCTTCCCTCGCTCACCGTTTTAAAACCAACAGAAATCCCCAAACTTAACGAGTTGAAGGTATTAACCTCTCTGGGGAGCGGCGGCTGCTGTGAGGCAGCAGCTCCTACCTCGCTTCAGTCCACTGAAATCGGCACAGAAGAAAAACCAAAGATCAAAAGAGCTCTTGAGTAAAGTACACAGGCAAAGCGGGCAGGGAGGGAGATGGGAGAAGAGCAAATATGACAGCAGTTATTGAGGGAGCAGGTTGGAATTGGAGGAGAAAGAAAATAGGGAAGGAAGGTGAGAGAGAAAACATTAGAAAACAAGAGCAAGGGAGAGCAGCATGTCAACCGTACGCGATGGAGAGGAAATTAGCAGGGAGAGATGGTGTAGCATGTCAGAGGAGAGGAGAGGGGAAGATAAGCAGAGTAAATAATTGAGAGAAAGAGCCTCGATGCCTGAGAGCGGGTCTTGGCTCCGCACTCTGCTGTGCAAGCACCGTGAACGCTGTTTGTGAGTTCCGCTCTGCCCCCCTCGCATCTGCATTTGGGTTTCACGCGTTACAGAGAACCCAGCACGCCAAACCCTCCTGCTCCAGCTCCCGGACAGGCCCCTGAACACGCCAAGCTGAATCGTGGCCGAGGAGAAGCAAACCAGAGCTGGCAACCAAAAGCTGAGCAAAGGCAGAGCCCTTGGGCTGACTCCTCACAAGCAGGAGGGAGCATCTCCCCGGGCTGGGCACCGGCCACAGCGCCCGCTCCGGGGCACGAGCTGCTGCCCAGGCCCTGCTCCAGGCTGCCCGTGCCCAGGGCTCGGAGCAGGGAGCAGCCTCTGCCCGCTCACCCTCCGGGGCACGGCTGTTCCGCTCCACAGGGCACCCCCGGGCAGCACAGGACGGCCAGGAGCCGGGCAGTTCTGCAGAGCCTGGCACGGCACCGCTCCGGGGAGGTGGGACCTGCCAAGTGGTCGGTCCCACACGTGGCCTGGGCCACCCACACCTGCACGGACCCCCTGCTCCCACGGCACGGCCGTGGCTCACCGCAGAGCAGCCCCGGCAGCTCAGCCCTTCCAGGGTTATGCGGCACCGGCGTCCCTTGGCTGCTGTTCAGTAATTACATTAAGCCGGTGCTGCTAAAGTCAGTCCCAAGCAGAGATAATGCTCTGGACGCATTCAACTGACTGCAAGAAGAAAGAGGAGGAAAAGCCATGCTGGCTCAGGGACAAGTCATATTTCTTATCAGCTTCCTGCCTGACGAGAAGGTGCTGCCCAGCCATCTGCCCCGCCAGCGCGGGCACAGAGCCGCGCTGTGCCCGGCGCACAAAGCAGCCTCTGTGCGCCCGCCAGCCTCCTGCCATTCCCCCTCTCTGACCCCTTTGATGCTGGATCTGCTTCCCTTTGATGCTCCAGTCCCTGCTCCTCTCGCCATTCTGAGATTGTTTGCCCCATCCTGTGAGGCAGGGATTTTCTCCTGGAATAGCCCAGGCCAGGATGCTGGAATCCAGAGCATCCCAGGGTGTTCAGGGGGTGCTCTTTAGCACAAGGATTTTCTGCAGAAATAGTCCAGGCCTTGATGCTGGAGTCCAAAGTATCCCGGGGTGTCAGAGTTACTCTTTAGCACAAGGATTTTCTGCAGAAATAGTCCAGGCCTTGATGCTGGAGTCCAAAGTATCCCGGGGTGTCAGAGTTACTCTTTAGCACAAGGATTTTCTGCAGAAATAGTCCAGGCCTTTATGCTGGAGTCCAAAGTATCCCGGGGTGTTCAGAGTTACTCTTTAGCACAAGGATTTTGTGCTGGACTAGCCCAGGATGTTATGCTGGAATCCAGAGCATCCCAGGGTGTTGGGGTTGCTCTTTAGCACAAGGATTTTCTGCTGGAATAGCCCAGGCCGGGATGCTGGAATCCAAAGCATCCCGGGGTGTTCAGGGGTTGCTCTTTAGCACAAGGATTTTCTGCTGGAATAGCCCAGGCTGGGATGCTGGAATCCAAAGCATCCCTGGGTGTTCGTGTTGCTCTCTAGCACGCTGGCCCGCTGCTCTGGCACCCTCCATCAGGCCAGATTAGCCCTGAGTACAAACGTGAAGCTCCTCAGGTGCCCATTGTTCGCGTTTGTCCCTGAGTCACGCAGATGCTGTCATGACACAAAAGCAGGGAGAACAAACAGCAAGGAAGCCTCTGCCTGCCCACCGCAGAGCTGAGAGTGGAAATTCAAGACAAAGAGCCCTGGCAATACCGCTGCTCTCAGCTGGCACACGCACTCCCTCTCTGAGCAGCAGCACTCCAGCTCCCTGCCCCCAGAACACCACGTTTGGTGTAACAAGTGCCGTTCCAGGGAAAGGGATCGTGCTGGCACCTCCCAGGAGCTGTCCCATTCGCTCTCTGAAGTGACAAAGTGACACTGGAAACTCTCCCAGTGCTCTCCAGCCTCTCCCAGCCACCAGGGAGGGAGAAGCCAAGTCCCTTCCCACGAGGCAGAGCAGAGGCTGGGTGCCCAGCCACCCTCCCAGGGGTGGCACCGAGGAAGGCACCAAGCCCAGGGGAGGAGAGCTCTGCGCCTGCAGCTGCATCCAAGGGGAGGTGGGAATGTGTGAGCTGAAAGCAGAGCAAGAGAGATCACAGGGAGGGGGGAAAGTGTGAGCACAAACCCGAGGAAGCGAGATGCCAGGAAATATGTTCACCCTCACACCGAGCTAATTAGCACCGTGAGGCTCTGCACGCCACTGCTTACTCACACCGGGACAAAAGAGGGGCTTCTGGGTGGCTGTCACCTTCCCTGGCACAAAGACGTTCTCTGTGTGAAGGGCACCTACCCTCAACCACGGCAGCTTTCCATGGAAGCAGCGAGAAAATAATTATTTCCTTAGCAGCCCCCACTCTACTCACCCAAAAACAGCAGCTAAAAACCCATTTTGTAACATTAAGCAGATAAAAGAGGGGAAAGAGAGGATAAGAAAACCAGCCTGAGAACAGAGAACAGACCAGGCAACCCCTAGGATACTGCTGGCTCCTGGCACGAGCGAAGATTAATTCCAACCTGGATGTAAAATAAGGCTGCACTAGCCCTCTGCTGTCTGTTATTGTCCCAGGATTATGGTAATTAAGCAATTTGTATTACCTGATACTGATAAGAAAAATAAAACCCCGTTTATGACACCGTATCCCCTGGATTTTACACGGCAGTCACTGATGCATTCTCGTTACCTGGTGAACATAATATTCGAGATCATAAAGCGCCGCTACTTTTTCATCCAGCGTGGAGGCAGAGCTGTTGAATTTGCTGATTAATTTAACCATAATTTCATAATCTGTTTCCATCTTCATGTTCAGCTTTTCAAACTCCTCCTTCAGCTGCTCTATGGGCCGGAACTTCTTCCTCACCTCTTCCTCTCGGGCCTTGAAAACAGAAGGAGGAAACGAGACATGAAGACGGGAGATGAAGAGAGACAGGACAGACACAGAGAGGAACTCCAGCCCCGGATTTACAGAGGGAACCTGGCTGTGCCATGGATTTATTGCTGTGCAGCAGAGGTGCAGGGACAGGGCTGGAGGGTCCTTCTGAGAAGCCCAGGAACCCGGTTATCTGTGAGATACCCACAGCAGGAGTGAGCAGAAGGGCTTTGTGCACCACTTCTACATCTGTACACCCTTTGTGCACCATTTCCATGTCTAAACACCATTTGTACACCATTTCTACATCTGTACACCCTTTGTGCACCATTTTCATGTCTAAATACCATTTGTACACCATTTCTATGTCTGAACACCATCTGTGCACCATTTCTACATCTGTATACCCCTTGTGCACCATTTCTATGTCTGAACACCATTTGTGCACCATTTCTACACCTGCACACTGTCTGTGCACCATTCCCATGTCTAAACACCCTTTGTGCACCACTTCTACATCTGTACACCCTTTGTGCACCATTTCTATGTCTGAACACCGTTTGTGCACCATTTTCATGTCTAAACACTGTTTGTCCACCATTTCTACATCTGTACACCATTTGTCCACCATTTCCATGTCTGAACACCGTTTGTGCACCATTTCTATGTCTGAACACCGTTTGTGCACCATTTGTGCACCATTTCTCCACCCCACATCCTTTCCGCTCAATGTTGAGCCCAGGGGCAGCAGCACTGCTCTTCTCTGCTTGCCCGCAGGTGGATGTTCTCAAAACCCAACCGCAAAAAGCCCTGAGCCGCCTCCCTGACCCCACAGCTGAACCTCTCTGGAACGGGACGTGAGGCTGGAGAGCTCCAGAGGTCCCACCCAGCCCCAAGTGCCCAGTGACTCCAAGGAAACCTCGGACACAAAGATGCGTTCACCACTCCAAGCACTGAACACGTTGATTCCAGGATGGCTCCGTGTCCCAGGGAAAGGTGGGCACAGCCGCTGTCAGCGAGGGGAGCAGGGGGAGCAGTGACGGGCTGGGGGCAGCTGTGCCACGGGGCTCGGCCTGAGCACGGCTCCTCTCCCCGGCAGTACCAGCACCCCGAGGGCTGCCTGGGCCAGGAGAGCTGACACAAACCATGTGCTGAGAGGGGAAGGATCTGTCAGGGATCTGAGACAGCTCCGGGGGCGCAGAACATCACTGGTGGCACTGGGGACAGAGCTGCTGCTGCTGCTGCTGCTGCTGCAGGGGACACACGAAGCAGAGGCCAGGCTGGAGCTGGGCTGCCCCGGGGACAGGAGAACAGCAGGGAGTGCCTTGGGAAGGGATTTGTCACAAACTCAAATATCAAGTTTGTGTCCAATGAGCACCAGCTGGAGGCTCTGCTCGTCCTGTTCCTATTTGGGAACAGAAGCCGAGGGCTGGAGCCATCGGGGAGAATCCCAGTGAGCAGTGGAGGTGACAGCTCCGTCCCTGCAAGGGTTCATCAGCACAGGCACCACACCCCAGCCCAGCCCTGCCCGGGCACCCTGAGCTGCCTCTGCCCAGCACAGAGGGGCACAGGCCCCGTGTGACTCCATCTCCTCCAAGGATGGATTTGCTCTCGCCAGGAGTGCCTGCAAATGGAACACTTCCGGTCCATTAGATGCAGCTGCTTTTAGCCCAGTTGCTGGGACAAAAGCCATTCTAATGGGGGACTGTAAAATACAGCTTATTTTCACCTAATAGAGTATCCCTAATTTTTGCATTTCAATGATCCTGGTTTCCAGCAGCCCTTTCCAGCAGCCCTGCAATCAGTCAGCAGTGCTGCTATGGAAATCGTCTCACAGCAAACGAAACCGTGCCCTGCTGCCATGTAAGGGGAGAAAAAGCCTTCCTGTGACACCAAAACTGCAGAGCCTTGACTCCTCTGCCAGTTTTCCTGTGCCGGAGCCAACACCAAGGCGGCAGGAGGGGTGAGGGCGAAGGGAATGCTGCTGAGGGGGACAGGGGAAGGAGGCTGGGATCCCCCTGGGGAGCCACACATCCTCCTGCCTGTGCGCTGTGGGCTGAGGATTGCGTGTAACCAAATGGACAACTCGGAGCTGTGTGAGGGAACTCCAGCCCCTGCTTCAGCCGTGGCCGTGTGGGTTTTGCTGTCCAGGTTGGAAACAGAAGGCAAGAGGAGGGGTGGAAGGGAAAGGAACTCCCTTTGTAAATACCATCGGCTGCAGCCCAGTCCCTTTGGGGTCTGCAGACATTTTGGTGAATAGAGCAGCAGTAGAACAGACAAATGATGTTGTTCAGAGCAGCTGTGGCTGCTCCTGGATCCCTGGCAGTGCCCAAGGCCAGGCTGGAGCAGCCTGGGACAGCGGGAGGTGTCCCTGCCATGGCAGCGGTGGCACTGGATGGGCTTTAAGGTCCTTTCCAACCCAAACCATTCGCAGGATCACAGACTCGTACAGAAAAGCCAGGAAACAACATCACTCACAGGCTGGCAAAGGTGTTTTAGGTCCATATTCACCCCCAGATTGGTTTGCAGGGTGTTTTCCACACAATCCTTTCAACCCTTGTATTTCTGCCGGTGTAACAGGGTGGTGTTCACACCCCTGCACCGGGCATTGCCTCAGGAGCAGGAACTCACCTTCCTCTCTGCCTTCTCGCTTTCCTTCATTTTAGCCAAGGCCTTTTTGAGCTCCTCAGACGTGAATGAATTTGCATCGACATCGACCTTGCCCAGCCTGGCAGAGGAAACCAAACAAAGCAGAACAGGTTAGGAGTGAACAGCTGCCTCCGTTCTGTTTTCACTGTGACACCCCAGCAGCGGCTGAGGGCAGCAGGAATGGAATGAAAACCCCCCCATGCTCGAGAGAAGATTGCCCTGAGTGCTGTGTTCTGTGTGGGGTTTGCAGACACCTCACCCTGACTAACAAGGGCTCCGCAATCAGCAGAAAATCTCAAAAAAAAAAATCTCAACTCTTACCACAATAAAGCAGCTGATTAATTGATACCTCGGAATTTCACGTTGCAATACAGAAAGCACCCCGGTGCCACTGAATCATTGCTGAGGGCTCGCCAGCTTTAACCTGGAGATTTCAGCTGCAGGGCTGACGAGCTCTGTACACAGAGTCAGGGCAAGGGTAAACCCACACAGAGAAATCCTGAAAAACGTGTTGTGTTGATCTTTACACCTTTCTTGTTGGTTCAAGGAGCGTTTATCTGGGCCACAGTGACTCTTGCACAGAAAGAAATGAAATGCTGAGGCTACAGAAGATCTCGGTGCCCTGGGCAGGAGTCACTGAGCAGGCTTTGGTGGCAGGTGACAGCTCTGCTCGTGGGGACACCGCTCTGCCCCAGGAACACGAGCAGGGCCCAGCGCTGGGGTGGCATCAGGGGGACCCCCCGTGCACAGGGACCCCCAGAACACCGAGATGTGGCAGCACTTTGCTGGGCCCCGCTGAGAGCACGTTTGGAGAGGTGTGAGCAGGGAGGGCAGTGCCATCTCCGGGGCTGGCAGTGCCCGGAGTGCAGTGAGGCTGCGGGGCTGCTCCCGGCCGGACACAGCGCCCGGCTCCAGCCAGCCCGCAGCCCCTCACTGCCCGCAGCCCCTCACTGCCCATCCCACGAGAGGGGCTCAGAAAGCAGCTGCAGACCTGTGGCTGCAGGTATTTCAAAGGACTCAATGCCACCCAAAGGAGCCACGTTGCCAGTTTAGTTTCGGTGTCGTGGCACGGGGAGCAGTGAAGGTGTCTCTGGATGTGCACTCGGGGCACTTCCAGCGCCATCCCAAAGGTGTCCCAAAGGACAGGGCTCTGCTTGCAGCACTGCTGGGCTCCTGACCCAGCAATTCATTCTCAGGAAGAGGCAGTAATTG
>VYZT01015811.1:507361-546745 GCA_013400735.1 Pomatostomus ruficeps | reverse complement strand
ATATGTTTCTACGCTAACACCACAGCTGCTTTGTGTGTTGGTGCTGCCCTGGTTTAATTCGCTTACCCAACCATCCAGCACTGAAAAATGTCAGTGCAGGACCTGGGCTGTATCATGTGGCAGCAGTAGGTCAGTTGCGTTGTGAAACTGCACCTCTTCAGCAGGGTTGACTTAGAAGAGTAATGAATATGCTGCTCCTAGGTGTGCAGAGCCCAACTGTTTTTGTAGGAGTGACCATTGCTTGTGTTTCCTTCCAGGATTGTGTTGCTGTGCTGTGTGTCTGTATTACATCAGATCCTGTGATTCACCTGTTGCAGGAGTTAAGAAGGCTTACGGCATTTCAGCCAATAATTGGGACTGACAGCTTCTCTAGGAGAAAAAAAAGCAACTCTTCCTGCAGCTAGAACAGAAGAAGTTTTTTGTGAGCAGAGTGGAGAGGTGCCTTGGTGATAGCTTGTCTTGGAGTGCAGGAGGCAGAGCCCTTTAGTGTCAGAGGGTGTTTGAATGCAGAATGTGCAGACACTGAACTTGCCCAGGTTCTTCCTAGCACATATAGCAATGAGAAGACAAACGTTGTCAGCCCTCTGAATTCCCCTGGAAAAGGTCTGTTGTTTGGATGACACCTGCTTTGTTTGAACTCTAGGACCTGAAGGGGTCGAGAAGCAGGGTGAAGGTCCATCAGCTCAGGAGATGTCTTGGTCTTGGTGGATAGGAGTCTTTTTGTGCAAGCAGAGAAGTCTGTTTTCTTCTGAAATAAACTAATACATAAAATGAAAGAGAACTTGTTTGCTTGTACCCTTCTAGCATGACTTTAAATATCATGTTGCAGTATTCTGATGGTGCTCAGGCTAGCATGGATTGTGCTAGTGTTTGCCGAGAGTCCACATAATGCAAGCAGCTCTGCGTGGAAACAGGCCCTCTCACAGTAGTTTTCTATCTTTCTCTTCCACTGCAGCATGTAACTTTCTTATCTACAGTGAAGGGCTGGCAAAATGTTTTGTGTTTTCCCCATACCCTTTGCTGTCACAGTTTGCCTGTGTTTGCAGCCTGTTGCTGCTTCTTCACCTCAGTAAGTAGTACCTATCTGCCCTGGGGTTCCTACTTTGCACAATTAGTGAGGACCCTGATCCCAGTCTAGTCTGGCCCTCTGGAATGGTGATGACAGTCAGGAGTGGATTTGGGGCTTCCATGAGCAGTTAAGCTAATCCAGTGCATTCTTGATTCCTTCCTCTCTGTGCTATTGTAACAAAGCATGTGAGTTAGTTTTTGGGACGCCCATACTTCATTCCAACTTTTATATTGCAGATATACTGGCTGTGACCATTGTGTTTAGCAATTTAATGTGAATTGATTATCACTGGGATTTTGTACTGAGCTTGTACAACATTTATATGAAAGTCATAGTCCTGTGCAGAGGTGTGTTTTCAAAATGTGCCAAGTTTGACCCTTTTCTTTCCTTTTATTTTCCACCTAGGTTTCACATGCTGTTGCAAAGCTAGTATTAGTTAGTTTCCACTGGCAAATCTCAGAGATTTTGGAAAGGTAAGTGTAAATAGTCTTATCTCTTCTGTGCTTAGTGCTTTTTCCCCTGGCTTTGCAGAAGTGTTCCATAGGTGTATTTTTTGGCAAGTGCCTTTGGACCTGGAAGCGGGACACGCAGTCCATTTTCGGGAGCAGAGGAAAACTACTGTTTTGTTGAGTCTGCACTGCCTGTAAGAAATTTCTAGACAGAAAGAAGGTAGTAGTGGTAAGTGTCTTTCAGTTTAGGAGTTATTGTTATGCTATGAACCCTCTATATAGATTTATCTTAAAATTTGAGATAACAGATTGGGAGTGCTGCATCTATATTTATTTAATAAACATAAAGATAATGTATGTTCTGCTTTGAACATAGGAGCCATAAGTCTTAAAGGAGCACATTGAATTTTTTTTTCCTTTTGATATTAAGTGATGTTTTTTTCCCAAGCTGACCAGCATTTGGAGATCAGGAGAAGATAGTGTGAGAAAACTGAGCACTGCAGCTCCCTTGTTTGGTCAGTGTCACTGTAACAAAGCCCTCCAAATGATTTCAAAAAGAGGGTTCGGACTCTGCCCAAACATATGCAGGAAGCATATTGGGAGGCACTGCTGGCTGGCAGCCCCTCCACAAAATACTGGCTCAGAACTGAACATTGTCTGAAAATAGAGTGCATATCAGCTTGGCTCATTCTGCCCTGACATTTTTGGCCCTGTAGCCAGCAACTTCATCCAGAAAACGTATGGAAAAATGCATCCTGTGTATGGATGCTGTTGTTTCCTTGGTTACTTTTGTAGGGGTCTGGATGGTGGAGGAGCTGTAAAGCTATAGCAAGAGCTGTAAAGCTATAGCAAGCTTACTGTGACAGGCCTGAGAAATGAAGGCAATGTAGCAAGCTTACTGTCACAGGCCTATTGTAGCAGGCCTGAGAAATGAAGCAGATGTAGCGAGCTTGCTGTAACAGGTCTATTGTAGCAGGCTTGAGAAATGGAGTAGATGTAGCAAGCTTACTGTAACAGGTCTATTGTAACAGACCTGAGAAAGGAAGCTAAGAACAAGCTAGTCTTACAGAAAAAGTTAAGAACAGGCTGGGAAGATCAGCTATAGTTTAGAAATTGCTGAATTATATTGATATGAAACTGCTGAATTATGCTGATACGAGAAAGAAGCTTTTGATAAAGAATGGAGAAGAGCACGTAGCCTATAACAAATGATAACGCGTGTATACTATAAAAAGAGATACATGAGCACTAATAAATTGTCTTACATGAGCGTCACATTGGTGTGCTGTAGCCCATTCCTCGCACGGTAAAGTCCCCACAACCCTGTATCCTGTGAAAGCTTTTCTCTGGGGTTCAAGGAGGATGAGATTCCTGCATAGCAGTTCAGGGTGATCCTGCAGGTTAACTGATGAGACTTAAACAAGAGGAAATTTGGGGAAGGGTTTACTTCTAAAGTGATGAATTTGCAGATTGTTCTCCAATTGATCTAATCCTCAAACTTCTCTCTTGGTACAAAATGACATTATCAAAGGAAAGCTCACTAGTACAACTGAGAAGTGCTAAGGTGAGGAGGGAGGATTTACAGAAGGCCACAACAGTGATGCTGCTGTTTCTGAATTCATTGAGATACAGACATTCGTCCACAAAGGAAATCGCAAATGGCAAAATGTGTTTAATTCTATTGCTGCTGATAGACAGCTTCATATGCCTAAAGGGTGATCATCTGTCACAGAGTAAATACTTAACTAGACAATAGTCTGGAGTTAAAGTGAGACTTAACCAGGACAGCTTGATTTTACAGAGGAATAGCAGACAGTCAGGAGCCTCACTGGTGTGTGTTATTGTGGACAGTGGCTTAGGACTGTTCTAGGAGTGTGGATGGAAAATGTTAGCTTAAAAAATAATTTTTCAGGGGAGGTAGATAGTTGTAGAAAAATATTCCTCAAGAAGTATAAGGGAAATGTTAATCCATTACCAGGAGAAGTAGTATTTCTGGTTCTGAATAAACTCTCATGAAGTTTTGTTGATGGGAGATCAGCTCCCTATATGAAGAAGCCTCACACAGGAGACATTTCCACTTTCCTTATTGAAACCTACCCTACTATTTGCACAGAGCCAACTGTTTATTCAGGCAAGAAGGATCAATTTAACAATGCAGTATGTAGTCAGGAATTTATTTGATCATTCTTCAATTTCCTTTTCAGGCACAAGTCTAATGCTGCCCAATTGCTAGTAGAAGCACGAGTTCAGCCCACCTCATCCAAACATGTAAGTATGTGAGCTATCCCATCTGTTCCCTTGGCAGACACCTCTGACCCCCCTCATGGAGGATTGCATTACTAATGGCATTCTCTGTCTGATGTTAACCCTTTGCAAACTCCAGTCTGACACCCTAATTCATTGCTGGGTTTACTTCTGAAATGAGAGTGCATTCAAGAGGTCTCTAATATTTAAGTAGCAGCTTTGCTGTTGCCTTGCAGGTAGTGTTCAAGAATTACTTTCTTCAAGAAAATTAGGATCATTTTTTGGCATGAGCAATGGCACGCAATGGAAGGAGCAGAGTGCGTGGGCTTGGCTGCCTCTTCCGGTTCTGTTCTCTGTAAAAGACACTGAAAGGAAGTTTTGGCTGCACAGAGTGAACAGAGCTTGCTGTGTCTGGAACAGATTTTTAAAATTTTTTTTTAATCTTTTCTTTTACCTGAGATGACTGTTTGCACTGCTCAGCTCCAGGATGCTTAAACTAAATCTCCCAGTGAGTTGTGTTGCTGCTGAGTCAGTCAGTGCTGATATTTGAACCAACAACTTGTGATATTTGAACCAACAACTTGTGTTTTGTGGCCAGGGCTACACAGATCTTCAGATACTTCCTCCCCGCCCCCCTTTTAAATGGAAACTTCCTGTTACATGTTTATAGATTTCATTCACAGTGGGTGTCTTGGTACAAAGTAGAATTACCCTAGGAACACATTGCCACATGTCAGATTTTGAAGGATAAAATACTACATCTGGGAAGCACTCTAGGTTGTAGGGGAGAGGAGATCTTAAAAGCCTGATTTGGCATCTGTGTTGTCTTGTAACTAGCAGATAGTGAAAAAGCTAAGTTGTCAGGAGTGTAAGCTTCATGGGCTCAAATTATCTGCCTAAAAGTCCAGAAAAAATAATCTTTCCAATTTGACATACCTTCAAATTAGTCAATGTATTTCAAGATTTATCTGAGTCTTGTATCAGCTGTCACTTAAGTATTCCCCCTGCAATGAGCCATTCCAACCTCCCTATCAGGCAATGTGAAGACCACTGGCACATCATTTCAGTCAGGGTCCTGGGTTTGGACCAAACACTTTCACAACTTTAATTTACAGTAATCTTATATTTTGCTGTGAGGAGGTAGGAAGAGGTATAGGAATCTTTTTCACCCAATATGGCAAACCAAAACAATGCTTGAGGGAAACTTCTATACCTACTGCAAAACTGAGACAAAACATTACAAATATAATCACAAAACTACTGAGACAATGCATGGATGCAATGAAGAACAGTGTAACTCTTCAGTCCTGTTGCCACTTCATTTTCTCATGGCAAATTATCTTCTCATGAAACACCTGTAAGAGGAGAGAGAAAAGAAAATCCAGTCCCGCTTGGATTGGTTTTAAAAAGAAAGAACTCTCCATCTGGTGTTAATATTGTGTTCTCTGGCATGGGCATCTGTGGCTACCCATGTGTTCCCTGAGCTTCACCCTTTGGACAGCAGTCTGACTCTTCATTTACAACAAATCCTGCATGTCTGTCATAGGTTACCAACTGCCCCCATATAAGACCACATCCTGCCTGCGGTCCAGCCCCACGAGTAGCTCTGAGCTCTAAGCAATTGAGTTGTCTAAAGCTTCCATGAGTCAGGTAGTCCTTTAATCCGGGAGTTTATACTCTCTGGCTCAGCAAACAATAGCATGGGAGAAGACTGACAGGGTATAAGACCCCTCTCGTATTAATTGGAGGCAAGCAGCCTATTGCACACTCTTGGGGAGATTACCCAGCTTTGGACTGGGGATAGGTTCTCTCCTCTCCAAGGAGTCTAAACCTCCTGCCCAGTAGGCTGCCCTTTGGGTCAGAGACCAGGGCTCTCTGCCATTATGCATTGTGAAGGACACTCTGGGACCCCAGGGTCCTTCTGCTTCCTTCTCCAAAACCTTTATCCTGTCTCCCCGCATTGGTGAAATCCTCCACACATACTGTTTCAGTTTCCTTTGCATACCTTCTATATTTTTCTTGTAACTGAGCCAGCTCAATTGCAGAATAGGGCACTTGTTTAGTTGTTGCAGTGGGTGCTGCCTCCTCACACTCCCTCTCATAAACAGCATCTATCTTTGTAAGTGGGCAGAGTTTAGGGAGAGGTTGGGGGTCTGGCTTTGCTGTAGCAAGCTCCTCCCAGGGATAAAGGCAGGTGACATCATCATCAGCAAGGTCCACCTCCGTAGTGAGGCTAGAAAGCTCCACCTCATTCTCCAAATCCTCCGCCTTCAAGCAGGCAATCTGCAAATGTAATTCTCTTTCTCTTACAAGAGATTAACTTAGTCAAATATGCAAGCTTTCTGTTAGTCTCTTTTCAGTATTTAACTCATTTTGTGTTTTCTGCTGGGCACTGTGTTCTGCCTCCAAGTTCACCTGCAATACTTTAGCCAATTCATCAAAGACTCGTTCACCACTTTATCTCATTACTTAGCTCTGTGCTTATCTCTTTGAGCAGCTATTAAAGCAGCTCCTAAAAGTGTGCAGACTATGGATTTGACCTTATCAATTTTTCTTTTCTTCTTTTTTGCCAAATACTTTATTTTTTCCACAAGAACAGCCAGAGAATGCCAATTTTTCTCACCCCAGCTCTGCCCATTCAAAGCTTAACAAGCTTTATAATCTTTTAGCAAGTCTAACTGAAGGTAACAGTTGAGATCACACTTTTCCCAGGTTACCACGATCTCTCTGCTGGAAAATTCAGCTTTGACTGAATAAGAATTCTTTGTCCAGGACTCTGTCTGTTCTCCCAGTAGGAAGTAGCTCCTCACCACCCTCAAGGACACCTTGCTCACTGCACCTGAAAAATTGTCATGCCCTGAGCTCACTTGATGAGTGTTTGAAAGTGTTTGATACCCCTGGGCAGAGTGCAGGAGAAGACATCAAACTTCTTAGAAGGTTGAATAGCAAACTTTTACATACAAACTTTCGACCATAAAGAACTTGGCAAATATTAAAGCAATATCCAATTAAAGTAAGGCAAGGCACTGACTTAGCAAACTCTAATCCATCCAGATTTGGAGAAAAGGAAGTTAGGAGAAGAAAGAGAGATCAATAGTCACCACCTTGGATCCAGTGCAATCTTAGCTGCTGTAAGGTCCAAGGCAGTGGGACTCCTCAGGGCTGCCCAACCTCGTCATGGCCTTTTATCTGTTCTGGTCTCTCCCCACAGGTGGGGCTTTCAGTGCTCCAGTGGCTTGGTCCACTTTGGGCCAATGGGTGGGATTTGGAGCTGTGACCACCCCATGTTTGCAGAAATTGCCCTGCCCCCACCCAAACAAACACTTTAGTTGTTTTGAGCCATTTATAATTTCTCCAGTCTCCTACAAATGGTGATTTTATTTTAGGAAGAAAGATATCATGGTTAAAAGGTTAATTTAAACTTGATTTGCTAGGCAATTCATTACCATCCGTGTGTGGTAGGGCAAGCTGCTCTGTGCTTCAACTTGTAATGCAGAATGATTTTAGGGACAGATGCTCATAGTGAGTGTCTGTAGAGGGACTGGTCCCATAGGGCGAAGTTGTAGTGGTGACCTCAGAGAGGCAGCTTGCGAGGGTTTGAGGTAGCACGTGTCAGTTCAGGTTGAGCAGCTGATCCAGGCAATCAGTGCAATTACAGACTCGGTGAGTCTTGTTCTGGTCCGTAAGTGAAGCCACTTAGAACAAATTTGCATTATTTCCTCTTCCATGTGGCCATGCTCTAAATCAAGCTCTGTCAGTCATGCAGCTGCATATCGTGGTGCTGCTGCTCCGTGTCTCCAGCATGCAGAGATTGGCATGGAGACTGATGGCAAGCTCACACCAGCTTCTCCACCAGTAGAAAAGTGGATGAAAAGTGGACATATGACGCCTCTGTGAAAGGAAAAACTGGAACATAAACTCCAGCTGACAGCTTTGTAGAGCCCTGGTTTTGATGATGCTGGGCTAGACCTAGTTCTGCAGGTCCCAGGGGTGAGTAGAGATGTCAAAGGCTGGATCTGTTGTCTAGGGATCAGCTCTGCACTAGGTAGAGGGAAACCAGACTACTTTCAGTGGTTTGGTGATGCAATAGCAGTTATTTTGATACAGTGATTTGAAACAAACCCTCTTAATTCTTTTCAGCTGAAGGGATGATGCGTGTTTTACCAAATGTAACATAGGCAGAAGATAAGAGATGGGAGGTGATAGTTTGTTAATTCCCTTTCCTTTCTGTATAAACACTCTATAATTGCATCTTACGTTATCCAGAATTACTGTCCAGTAAAAGGGCATTGCTAAGTCTGTTTGCAGTGACAGCTGCTCTCCAGAGCCTGTGAAGATAGTCTGGCCCAGCTAACAAAGAATATTAGTAAATCCAGGGAAGGACTAACACAATGATGTATTTCAAACAAGGCAAGAGTAAGAACCAGAAAAGTAAAGGTGTGTTCTGAGCAGCACTAGAGGAGAGGCAGAAACTCTTCAGTGACTGTCAGCTTGTTGTGCTCTGTGAGATTAGAGGTTCTTGAGAAGGACTGACTGTTTGGAGCAGTGCAGCACCTTAGCACACCAGCTGCTAATGAACCTGTTCTGGCCTGGAGCTTCCTGGAGACCCTTGTCACAATGAGGGTGATGCAGGTGTCTGTGGGTGAGCTGAAAATGCTCTGGGAGATCTGGGATGCTTTCATTGTACTGCTTATTTGTCTCTCTCCCAGGCAATGGTACATTCCTCCCACCACTGCGCAGTGTGCATGCAGTTTGTCCGGAAGGAGAACTTGCTCTCTCTGGCTTGTCAGCACCAGTTCTGTCGCAGCTGCTGGGAGCAGCATTGTACAGTGCTCGTCAAGGATGGTGTTGGCGTCGGTGAGTTCAAGGTGGATGCAGTGCTGGGTCTCTATTTGGCCCATTGGCCATTCTGATGAGTCAAAAGCATGACTGTAACAAGTTAGAAACTGCAAATCTGTTGAATTGAATTTGCATCTGTGATGATGTAGTGTTACAATGCCCCTGGAGTGCTTGTGGATGCAAACATCTGTTCCCTTTGTGTTGGGGAGAAGCCTGTAGTTGCCAGAGTTGCTTTGGGCTCTTCCTAGCCTGTCTTTCATGCTGGCATGGCAGTAACATGTAATTTTCCAGTTTAAGTATCTGACCTTGTGAATACTGGTTGAAGCACTCACTGGTCCTGGATACACATGTGCCCTGTCATCTTCTGCTGAAGACAGTTGGGCTTCAGCTTTTCAGCAGTCCTGATTTGTTTCACAATTGTATCCCTCTTGCCACAGCAACAGATGGTACCAAGAAAACTGTGTTGAATGCTCTCTGTACATTCACCCCTTAGAATAAGCTGCACTGTGCTAAGATGTTGCTTTCTCTTCTCAGGGGTATCCTGCATGGCTCAGGACTGTCTACTCCGGACACCAGAAGACTTTGTGTTTCCATTGCTGCCTAGTGAAGAGTTGAAAGACAAATACAGGCGCTACCTCTTCAGGGACTATGTGGAGGTAGCAGATTTTCTGAGTTTTAAAATACCCTGGGTCAAGTCACTAATGACTTTCAGAAATTCTGTTTGAAGTGTCTTGCATTTTTGATTAGAACTGCAGTAACTGCAGCAAAATTGTCCTCAACAGGCATGATGTGGCTGCTTCTGTAGGACAGCCTCGCTGACAAAATGCTCTAGCAGGGTGCCAAAGTAAATTCTGCTGTAAGGTCATCCAGTAACTCTTTGGCTGGTACTTCAGAATTCTCAGTGTTGCAGCTGAGAATTTCAAAACTTCAGTCTGATTATTTGAGTCTTTCTTGTTCTTACATAAATATTTTTAGGTTCAGAAGAAAAGGTCCCTCAACTTAGGCTAGCCCAGCTGAATTGACTTGCTCAATTACACTTTGTGTGAGCTTTTTTGAAATTAAAGCAGCAGTTGTTAAGGTTAAATATGCAGGACTATTCTGGTAACTGGGAACAGATGGGGAACACTCAAAAAAGCAACAAAGCAGTGTGGAAGTGTGGTGTCACCTCTTCCCAGCAAGAGACCCTTTGGGAAGGAATGGCCATCACAGGAGAGCAGCTAAATAGCTTCTGGGGCATAAGGAGGAGATGGGGAAAGAGCTCAAGTGGAGTAAAATAGTTTGTTTAATGTCTTTTTGGGGTCTTGTTTGTTGTGCTGGCTTAGTCTGTAACTGTCCATTTGAATTCCGTTCTAGAGAAGCTGTAAGTAACTAACAAACCTCTTCCATTTTAGGAAAGGCAGGATCTGCTCTGATAGCCAAGCCCTGGTGACACTTTCCACTCTTATAATACGAAATAACTGCCTTGTATGTTTTTGAGGATAGGAGAGGTTAAACTTGAACAGATAATGCTGTTCTGCACCCACTGTTGATCTTATTCCCTTGGTGTGTCCACAGAGCCATTACCAGCTGCAGCTGTGTCCTGGTGCAGATTGCCCTATGGTCATACAGGTACAAGAGCCAAAAGCCCGGCGAGTGCAGTGCAATCGTTGCAATGAGGTCTTCTGGTAAGAAACAGAGAAGGTTACAGATCACAGTGAAAGTGTGTGCTGTCCTCAGAGCCACTCCTTTTGCTTGCTAACAGTTTTGGTGTGTAGAACTACCTGAAATGCTTCACTAGAGTTGTTTGTAACTTGAGTAAGCCTGAGTAATTGGATGCTTGTGATCTGACTTCTGCAGGTGGTCAGACATCCCCTTGCTCCCTAAACTCCTGGGAACTTGGGTGTTCTGACAACCAGGGAACACAGAGCTTGAGTAATCAAGGGGTTACAAATCTACCATTCTCACATTTTGGCTAGGTTAAAAATTTTGCTACAGACACAGTGACTGATATAGATTCTGGTAGTAAACATGGTGAAGTAAACTCCTTGCTATCTGCTGGTATTGAGTTCTTAAGTCTATTAAAAACATTTAACTCCCAGTTTAGAGACCCAGCGTTCTGGTATCTCCATGCAAATGGCCCTCACTCACCTGGGGCTGTCAAGTCATGGTAATGCAGGTGCCTGATATCTGCCACTGGAATTAGGCTACTTGTAAGTGACTGGTCTGTCCCAGAACTCTGTAGTCATGTTAGAGGAGACATAGGTGGGCTCTAGGAAGGGACATGTCAGCCCTCAGACACATGATTTGTTAGGCCTGGGTTCACTTTCACCCTGACTCTGGCTTTTACACAAGAAGACAGGGAGTTGGAGTTCAGTCTTGGTCTTCACACTCTAAAAATACGCAAGAACATTTGCATCCCTTACTGGGCCCCCCAGATTTTGGTCAGGAAAACCTCAATCCTTGAGTCATTTCATTGCAAATTGATATGTCTTTTTCTTTTTTTCTCCCCCCTATTAAGCTTTAAGTGTCGGCAGATGTACCACGCGCCCACAGACTGCGCTACCATTCGGAAATGGCTCACCAAGTGTGCAGATGACTCTGAAACAGCCAACTACATCAGTGCTCACACTAAAGATGTAAGGACAGGCACCTGTATGTTATTTCTTGTCCTCTAGCCCTGCCTGAAAAGCAGGATATAATTCTATACACACATAGCATTCTTTTTCACAGACTGCAAATTCTCACAGCTCCCTAGGGACTGTCAAGAAGCTTCTGTCAGAAGCTACTGTCATATGTGAACTAATTATGTCCCTATGGCAGTGATATAATTCAACTAAATATCTTGGGAATGCTTTGTGTGGGAAGCTCAGCTGCCCTCCTGCAGTAAGGACCTGGTGGTCCTTATTCCAGACCTGGTGTGAATGTCTTTGATAGCCAGGTGCGATGTCCTCCCACAGGCAAAAGAATTGTGGCTACTTTGAAATGATCAGTGGAGATATATTTAAAATGGAAGAAAAGGGTGTCATAAATGCGAAGTCAGTACTAAATAAGGCACCAGTGGTGTTTAAGCCTGAACAACTTTGTGCAGTACTGTGAACGGGAGGGTGAGAGAGATAGTCTTGATTTGGCAAGGACTGCAAAATGGGGTAATTGAAGTCTGTAAATTAGATATTGGAGTACTTCTAGTTAGTTTAGACCCAAGACAAAGAAATAGTATTACATATTGTGCACACTAGCCTACCTATAGAATTGTTGTATAAATATACTATCTTTATCCTCTAAATTAGCAGTCTGAGATTGGAACTTTTAATGTCTTTTGGGCATTTTGTGGCCTGACTTCAAAACAGTTCTTAGCTACATTTGTGCTACCATGGCCAGTGGCAATTGCGACAGTGCCAATTAGCTGCAAGCTTCAGTTTATGTTAGGAAAGGGGGTACTTCGATGGACAAGAGATTTCAAGTTCCCTTCCTTCTCTGGAGAAGGTGTCAGCATGTGATGGTATTGTTTCTGCTATGCTTGTTTGTAAAAATAAGATTCTGTTTTATTGAACATTGTCTTGGCATACATTTTGCCTGACATTAAATTTATATGAAGTAGCAAAACTCACTTCCTCTTTTGTACCTGTGCAACCCAAAAAATGTATCTGGACATTCCAGGGTATCTGTGGAGTGGGGATGTGTGCAGCTCTCCTGTGATTAGGCAGAGTCTCTTCAGGTAGCTAAGATGTCATTTGTTAGTGTCTGCTGAAGGCAGAATATAGGGACAATTATCTGTAGTCAAAGTAGCTGTATACCCTGTCATACATGAACTAATTGCGTCCCTGTGCCTGAGTAACTGCAAAGTGGTAACTCAGCAAGACCTTTAGTTTTACAAGGGGTAACAACAGTAAATTTGTTTTCTTGAGCAAACAGTCCAGTGCTGCAGTGTAACTTCCTGACTTTGCCTTTCTGCCTTCTGTTAAATGGAGCTTCCAGAAACTGGTGGGAAGCAGGATATAAATGCTAATATTCTCATATGAGAATATGTCTCAAACGTGAATGCATATTTTAAAGAAAAAAAGGCAGAGAGGAATAACCACACAAGTGCTGTCATTCTTCAGAAGGTTGCTAGAGTTGGATCTAACAATTGCTTCTGTTTCCTTAGTGTCCCAAGTGCAATATCTGTATTGAAAAGAATGGAGGCTGCAATCACATGGTGAGTAATTCCCTGAACACGTCAAACCTCCCTTGTTCTAAGTGGAATTTTTCCCACACTTTCTGCTAACCAAGTGCCTCTTGTCTTCTTTTTCAGCAATGTTCCAAATGCAAGCATGGTAAGTTGGATTTGGAAGTTCTTTTCTCTGCAATGTTTGTCAGTGGTGATGGTCCCTTCTCTTTTTTTGTGATATGGAGACAAATTGTGAACATGGGCTTAGATATTTTCCCCCTAGTAAAAGCTGAAGAGGATATTAATTACAGATTTCTGTATGATAGCTTTTTTTTCTCACTGGCTGTGATCTCAGTGTTCTGATTCAGTGCTGGTTTGGCTCCTGCCCCTGACATGTCTATTGGATAGAGAAGTCTCCAGAATATTAACAGTGGAATCCATCTCACAGGAGAGCTTTCCATGTAATTGTATTTGTAGCCAGCTGAAAATACTGTCAAATGTAGCTGTTTACCCAGATCAACTTAAATCCATCTGCTGAATGATGGAAATAATGAGCTTCAACCCAGATGAAACTGCAGGAGCTGTGAGTTGTTTTATGTAACAGCAGCTGTTGAACTTCTTAGTCCACCCTTGTGCGATTAGCAGCCTGAGTGTCTTTGGCCCATTGTGTGGCCCTACAAAATGATGACTGTTCTTGCACTTATTTTTTCATGGCAGAATTCATTTCTCTTGCCTTAGAGTGAGATAGTTGTGTTCAGCCCTCTGAGTTAAGTGTACCACTAGAAACTATTGTAATATCAGAACCTTATTGGGAAGATCATTAAAGATGACTGTCCTCTCTCATTTCCTTCGCTTTGGGGTTCTTGGCAGCACTGGACGTGCTTTGATGGAACTCTGTGACAAGGGCAGCAGGCAAGTGCCAAGGTACCCTGGTAACTTAGCACTCAAGAAGGCTGATGAACTCCGGAAGTACAGATTTCAGTCTTGTTATCATAAGTAATGCAGAAGGGATTCTTACTGTAGCAACTTGATCTCCATCTTTTTTCCTTCCCAGCAGAACTCTCACAGCCTCGCTCTGAAATCAGAAAATTGCCATGTCTTGCTATTTTTACTATTGCTCTTTACTCTGCCTTCTTCCTACTTCAGCAGCTTCTAACTCGAAGTGTCATGAACCAGTGACATCTGACGTTACCTGGGTAGTTCCCTCCTGGAGAGAACTGAGGGCAGATTTACTTTTGCATGGTTTAGTTCACTTTCGGATCTGATTGTTCATGATTTATTCAGACAGAGGTTTGCATTGGGCATTGTGCCCATGGTGGGGAGGCTGCAACTCACAAAAGAGACTTGCAGCCTCTTCTCTGACCCAGAGTTGACAGTATGTGCAGGGTGCAAGTGCAGTTCTGCCCAGTGGTTTTGGTGTACAGGATGCAGAACTTCAGGATTTACTTTCCATAGTTGAATGAGAGGCTGTGCAAATAAAATGTTCAAGACAGGCTGGTATTTTTGGCTCACTGTTGATTTCTGTTTTGCAAGATGGTACAAAATGTTGTGTTTCTTGGCTTAGCAGAAATATCTGAAAACAGATGGGCTCTGTCTCCTGAAATTTTTCTTTCTCAGAGGTTTTTTTCTATGCATCACAGTGGGTTTTTTGCTGTTTTCTGCAGACTTCTGCTGGATGTGTCTGGGCGACTGGAAGACTCACGGCAGCGAGTACTACGAATGCAGTCGGTACAAAGAGAATCCTGATATTGTAAACCAGAGTCAGCAAGCACAGGCCAGGGAGGCCCTTAAGAAGTACTTGTTCTATTTTGAGAGGGTAGGAGACATCTCCTTGGCCAGAGCTGCTGTAGCCTTTTAATGCTCCCTGCCTGGTGCAAAGGTCATTGTCAGCAATCTCCGTGCAAGAAACTGCTCAAAGAGAATCTGTGCAGAATTTTCAGGCCCTGTCGTTTTTCACTCAAAATTCTGCCCTGAAAGTCCCATCTAAACCAGTGACCCAAAGCAAATCGTATTCACTTCTGTATTCCCTTGTGCTAGAGAAAATCAGTATTACCTGTATGCCACTGTACCATGTACCTGCAGGATGAGTGCTGCTGCAATAGATAGATATTGCTCCAATCATTTCCTTTCAGGGCTGGGGAACATCAGTTCCTTGCAGTACATCTTTATACAGACAAAAACTAAATAAACTCTGCCATGTTCAAAGCTCCATTGCCTGTAGCAAAGTTTTACTAAAATTTCATGTAATCACATTTTTAAAAGTTGCCATGAGAGCATCTCTGTCCACACAGCAGGCTCCATGCACCTGGCCATGCAGAGCAACTCTACAGCAGCATCTCTAGAAGAGAATGTGGTAGAGGTTAAGTAATGCTGCGTTTCAGTTTTGCCATTAAAATGAGTTTATTCTTCACAGCATGAGCCAATTCCTATCGTAAAATGAAAGTCTTCATTCCTGGGTCTCCAGACCAACAGGCTTTGGGAAATACCCATATTTACAATGTGAACATGGATATTGGATTTCACTAAGCCCATGTCAAATGTTAATTTAAACTCTTGACCTTCCTATAGAAATCCTTTAAGTAGAGGAATCACCATGACTTTCCCCCCTGTTAGACACAAGGTCACTGTGTTACCAGAGGGCATTACCACTAGGAGGAACTGGGTTTGCTCCCTGCTCTTGCTGCTCTCAGTCTGTTGTCTACAGCCTCCACCACTTGCTACTGGAGGTGCTGCCTTGCTATTCTTTCCCACAGCATGTCTGACCTTGCTGGACTCCTGCTCCACTCTAATTTCTGCTTGCTAGAGCTTGTGCTTTTACAGCAGTAGTACTCTGTTCTCATGCCATTTTTTTCTTTCCCTGTCTCCCCACCCCTTGCAGTGGGAGAATCACAATAAAAGCCTACAGCTGGAGGCACAGACATACCAACGAATCCAGGAGAAAATCCAAGAAAGAGTTATGAATAACTTGGGAACATGGATAGACTGGCAATATCTACAGAATGCTGCAAAACTACTTGCAAAGGTGGGTAATTGTGTCTTGTTTGGCACAGAGTAGAGAATACATGCCAGAATACTAAATTCATAACACCAAGAAAGGAAGGAAATTTAAGAGTTGTGTTTATGTGGCACAGTACCTCTGGTCTAGGACATTAACCGAAAATCATCTGGAAGTGACCTCTGTGAAGTTATGTTCCACAATATGCAGAACTGCACAAGTTCTTCCAAAGCAGGTGTAGGAAATTTGACCAGGAAGTGTCCAGTTGTCAGGAGGTAGCTTTGTAGCCTGTAGTGATCACATAAATATAACTGTGCTGACTTCCAAGACTGAGACTCTTGTCCTTTTCTCTCTTTCTTCCTCCCACTCCTGGACAGTGTCGTTACACCCTGCAGTACACATATCCATATGCCTACTACATGGAGTCTGGTCCCAGAAAGAAGCTGGTAAGATGTTCTGCCCTTTTTTTGCTGATAACTTTTTGGGATATAGCTGGCAGCATGCTGGGCTGAATTACAGAGCTGTGCAGTGTCTGAAATATTAGTCCTGAGTTTGAGGTAAGGACAGGATAAATAGGTGGGTTTGCACCTTCCCTCTTCAAGTTGACCAGCAGCTCTGTCCTCTTATACATTACATTATTTTCCCAGGGGACTTCACTGCACTTTCACTAACAAGCCATTTATCCAGAATGTTTTGAGGCTGGAAGTGTGCATTGATTTCTTGGTAAGATTTATTGCAATGCTGTGGGCCATATTTCGTGTGAAGAGCTGCTGGAGGAGAGCTTTTCCTTGGATCAGGGTGTAGCTTTGCTTTTTATTCCTGCTGTAAGTTCCTTGCTGGCTTGATGCATCTCATAGACTGAAAAAATACAAAAATAACTTTGAATTCAGTGAAGAGTTTTTCCTTTGACTCAGCTGTCCTGTAAAACCCATTAGAGAACCTTTCTTCATGGCATCATGTGTTCTCTAAGGCTGTGGATAGATATTCTTTCCTGGATCTGACTGTGCCAGTGGAACAAGTTGCTGCTCCCAGCAGTGGTTAGCAATCCCTCCACTCTGCCTGCAGAGCTGCTTATGAGAGCATATTGTGACCTGTTTATGTCAAAATAAGCTGAATTAGGAGATATTTGTCACTTGCAGTATTTTTAGGCTGACTGGGTTAATTTTGAGTGATGCAGGTTGGGGAGTGCTTACACAAGAAACTCCCAGAAGGGGTATCTAGGTGAAGGTGGATAAGGAGGAAACACAAACTTGCTCTGCCAGCACTGCTGTCAGCAGAATACATTTGTCTGGTCCTCAAGTGTAATGTGGGGTATGAAACTGCTCCACTAAACCAGTTTCTTTTTAATGTCTCTAATTTTTGCTCTTTGCAGTTTGAATACCAGCAGGCCCAGCTGGAAGCTGAAATTGAAAATCTCTCATGGAAAGTGGAGCGAGCAGACAGCTATGACAGAGGGGTGAGTGTTCTGCTTGTTTGAGCCTGTTGGCCAGATTTTGTTTGTTGGGCTTAACACTTCTGCAGGAGCACTAAGGCTGTCAAGTGAGGGTTCTGAGGAACTAGATCCAGAAGCCACCTTTAGCCAGCAGATGATGTAGAAGCAGAGTGCTCACTGCCTTGTGGGAGATGAAGAAGGGCTGCAGGGATTCCTGCAAAATGAAACAAGTCCCACGGAGCTCTGGAGTAGACTGCATGCAGCCTTCTGGTATAAAGCAGGTTTCTTAAGTGTGTAGCATTTTAGACAGAGCAGGAGCCAGGTACTTGCAGAGGGAGCCCACATAAAAAGGAAGAGGATCTGGGATCTTGTAATCCAGACTGTGCGTGAAGTATGTCATGGTTGGTGCTTCTCAGGCTGGATTTTAGTGTCTCCCTAAGGAAAATGAGGTCTTCTCCAGGGAGTTTGTGCTAACAGTTTGTACCTTTTCTTTTACCAGGACTTAGAGAATCAGATGCACATAGCAGAGCAGAGACGGAGGACCCTGCTGAAAGACTTCCATGACACATAAGACAGGAGGAAGTGACAGTGCAGGGGTGAGACCAGCGAGTGAGGTGATGGCAGCTTCACTGGGATAAGCAGGCACTGCCTCTGGGAGAACACGGCCAAGGACAAAGCCACCCCTCCCCTTGCAAGTCAGACACATGCAAACACCACCTCTTAGTCCAGTTTGTTCTCTTATCTTTCTGTTTCTATTTCTGCCAGGCTAGAGGCCAGAGCTCAGATTGGCATATTTCCTGGGCCATTTCCCTCCTGCCCTTGATTGTTTGAGAAGGGAAGGGAGTTTTTTTCTGAATGGCTGTTAATAGTACTAGATCATTACAGTTTATGTAATTTTCAACGGTTGTACAATTATACAGACAAACCTTAGAATAACACACAACCCTTTTTAAAAATAAATTGGCAGTGGAGTGTTTTTCCTTAATCTGCTTGTAAATTTAATGGGCTTTTCCCCCTCTCCCTCTCCCTTCCTCTGACTCAAAAATCCTCCTAGACACTGGAGGAGGTTACAAAATAGCTAGATTTTCTGATGCTCCTTTAACCAAGGCATTGCAGCATTTGTGTTGCATGAGAAGAGTTGACTGGTGTTAAGGGTGGCTGCTGCTGTGTCTGGCATGACAGTACCGGCAGTGGCTATGATTCAGTATGATCATATGTGACATCTCTTTTCCTTGTAAATCAGCTGTGCAAAATCCAGCTACACAAACAAAAGCAAACAGAGGAATTGCAGGGGACAGACCAGGTTAACATTGGGGGATATTCCTTGAGTTTGAGAGAAACTGAGAGAAATCAGATTCTGCATTTGATAAATTTTAGGTCTTCCATGTAGATTTTCATTTTACTTGTTTTTGTGGGGAGGATATTGTATTGCCAAAGTGAGTGATGAGGGAGTAGTAGCATACAGTTGTTAAACAAGGCTTGGAGCTTTTGCAAAGTGAAAGAATCCATGTTATAAGAGTGCCATGCAGCCTGATAAAGATTATTTGTGCCTGCTGGGTAGCATGGCTGAGAAAATTTAATCTCATTCATCCAAGTGAGATTAAACACCACTACATTTTGAAGAGGAAAGATGAGGTACAACACACTCCCTGGCACGTGTTTGCAATGTGGACGGGCACTTGAATACAGGTGCACTGCTTGTGCAGAGTCTGCACCAAGCCAGGCAGAAAATTAACTAGAAAAATTAATTTATTTCTATATTAGTATTGATGCTGGTGGGAACTTATCAGAAAATTGATTGTTAGGAGCATGTGGAGCTTTTTTATTAACATTCTCTTTTCTAATGTAAAATATACACTAAAATAAAAATATGAAAACCTAGTTCATCTTTGTAGGGATTAACATGAAAAAGGTTACTTAAATGCTGAATCCTGCCCGTTTGCTACAGGAAGCAGGCCACATACCAGGATTTCACAGATATCTGTGTAACATGCACCAGGAGCTTGTTGTTTGCAGCCAGTAAGGTGCAGCTGGAGTCTGATCTGAGGAAATTTTCACCTCTGTGGGGAACTCATGGGATTTTCTTCCATGCTGCATTTGGAAGTGTTGCCTTTGATGCATCCCTGTATTCTTATGCAATGTCACTTGATAAAGATTAAACTGGAGGGGGAAAAGTGCTAAATTCCTGCATGTCAGAATAAGCTAGCTCTGCTGTTGGAGCCTCTTTCATGTACCTGAGACATGTGACCCAGGTATTTCCGGCAGGTGTAATTGGGCTTACAGATTTTATCAAGACTGATGCATTAGTTTGAACAAGGAGTAGTTGTCATAGGAGCTAATCCTGTGGCCATGCTTGTTGTACAGAATGAAAATTTTCTGTACAGCAGAAATTTTCTGTACAGCAGAAAATTTCAAACTGAGAGGCCTTTTCCTTCTTCCCTCCTGTCCCTGGTGTGGGATCTATCCTCAGGGAACAGGAGAATGCACTGTGAGGAGCTGCTGGCCATGGAGTGAGTGTTACAGCAGAAGCAGCTGAGAGTAGGGCAGGCTTGTGGAGAGATGGCTGGAGCCAAGGAGGCAGGCCAGGGAAGGAGTCTGTGGTTACTGGGAGCAGTGCTGCTTGCTATGCAAGAGATCTCCGTAGCCATGGCTCCTTGTGTTCCTGCTCTGTCCTGTTCTGGCTCCCCTCGAGGCTGGAGCCATAGAGATAGATTTGACCTTGCTCCAGCCACTGTCTCTTAACTTCATTTCTTACTCTGCACCCAGCAGCAGCCTCTCTCATGATACATCCTAGAGGTCAGTCTCTCTTCCCAAATGATTGTCTAAGTCTTGGCATGCTGCTTCAATGGGAAGGGGTAGTGGAGGGGGGAAGGTTTGCTGAGACCCAGCAGTTTGAAGTGAATAGAACCAATGTTTAAACTGTTCTTTAAAAATGTAATGTGCAAAGTGATTAGGATAAAAATTGATGTTCCAGTTGTCTAAACATAACTATCTTAACACCTAATCTCTTTGCAGAACAGGTATGTGGAGTTTCCTGATTCCAGTGAATTTTCACTTCTGTTACATAATTGTCCAGCTTTGAGTTAAATGAGAATGAGGTTTTGTCTCTCTCCCTCCTAGCCTCCTTCCTCTTCTAAGCCCCCACAAAATATTTTCCTATGAATCCTTGTTTGTAGACAAGCCGGACTGTATAGCTGTGGTCAGGCTTACTGAACAGGCTGCTGAGATGCTTGACTGAGGAACAGTAATAAGGATTGCGCAGTGCACCCACTAATTCTTTCAATTTTTCTGAAACTAGAGCTTTGTCAACGGTTCCATTTATTTTTAAACAAAACAAAATATCCTTTCTGAAAGTGGTGAAAGTCCTGGGTTACACCCACAGATGGTATTGCTATAATCTGGGAAAACAACAGTATTTGCTCTTGCAGCCCAAGCAGGATCACCTCTATATTGGTGTTGTACAGAAACTCATAGACTTCAAGGCAAAATGTGCAGGGCACAGGGGCTGCTGGCTCTGTGTGTGAGGTGAATGACACAGCTCAGGAGGCAGGTTGAGAGGAAGGAAATGCAGATTCTCAACACCAAAAGAAAAGGCCATTTTTTCCCCCTCTAATAAGTACATGACCTTCTTTGAGTCAGCAAAGTTACATGGATGTAGGTGAATAAAAAGTGGCTCAGGAGCCATTAATTCTGAGGTACAAGTTTCTCTTTGAAGCAGATGTGGAATGTTTGCTCTGTTTTTTCTTTTTTTGCACTTGTTTCCTGCTCTTGCACCAGTCCGACACCTCTCCATCCTTGCATCTGGTACTCTTTTATTTGGGCTTCGCTTGTGTTAGTGCATTGGCTGCCTCATCTCTATTCGTCCTGAGGCTTCCTAGACTATAACAAAACGTTTTCTACTGACACCATAAACTGCATGACTGCTGCCCTGCACAGCAAAGTCGCTGTGCCTGCCCACAGATGGGGCAGCAAGAGGTTTCTGTACTATAGTCTTGCACTCTAAATTTTCGACTTTTTAAGCAGGTGAAAAATAGAACTTTATTTTTAAATGAGGCATTTGTTCTCGGAATTCCTTTCTCAGCCCCGGTCTGGTTGGGGTTGTGGGGCAGCGCTGAGGTGTGTGAGAGGGCACAGGACTGCTCCCACCCCTCGCTTTTCTTCGCAGGCACCGGAGAGGGGTAGGGGCGGCGGAAACCGCCCGGGAGACGGTTGCCAGAGGTGTGCCCGTGGTTTATTTGAAATAAATTGTGACTTTCTAACTTCGGCGGTGTCCTGGCTCTTCTTAGCAGTGGGATGGGGAGGGGGAGGGCGTGCTCGTGTCGCTGTCCCCGCCCGCGGCCGCTGTCCCCGCCCCGCGGTGACGCAGCGCCCGCCCGGCCGTTGCCGTGGTNGGCGAGCCCGGCGGGCCGCCCGTCGCCCCCCCACCGCCGCCGCCGCCGCCCGCCCGCGCCCTCCCGCGCCTCGAGGGCATCAAGGCAAGGCAGCGACCGGGGACTGGGGCCGGGGCCGTTGCCCGCTGACCGCTGACCGCTGCTCTCCCTGCAGGTGGGCCACACGCAGCGGGTGGAACTGGTGCCCGGCAGGGCCCACGCCGTGCGCACCCTCAGCCTCAAGCCGCTCCTGTTCGGTGAGTACCGGGCCCGCCGGAGGCAGGTGCTGCCGGGCCCAGGCACGCCGGTAGTGGGGGGTTTCCGCCCTGACGGAGGAGTGGGGGGTGTGTGTGCGTGTCTGTCTGACACCTGCCGCTGTCTTACACCCACTCGGGGGAAAATTACTTCCCGCGTGTTGGCATCACCTCCTTGTGCTGCTGTTCTTTGGGGCTGCGTTAAAAAGAGTATGGTATCGTTTAAGGTATTTTGATGTAAAATTCTTAGAGGTTACTTATTCTGGATGGCCCACTTTGAAGAATTTGGAAGATTAACCTTTCCAGGTTTTTCAGATTCTCTGTAAAATACCAGGAATAGAGAGCAGATCACTGGCAAGAACCTTGAAGAAGCTGCTCAATATAAGGAAAGGACAAGAGATACCCAAACTTTGTTAATAAATTATGAAAAAGCAATTTAGTGTTGGTGCTTCAGTGCTGAGGAAATGAGTAACAGACGAATTGATAGATTTAAAGTCTTCCACCATTTTGTGTCCTGTTCTAGATTTTTTTTTTGGCTTCTCTGATACACAACCACACATCTGCCTTTCAGATATTTTAAAATCGTCTTTAACTTTCTGTGATGTTTTGCTGTCATTGGTAAAGTCTCACTAATTGAACTCTGTGTTCTGAAAATCCACTGACAATATGCTAAATAATTTGTGGGGTGACACCAATCATTACAAAATTCCTGCTACCACAAAGTTAGAGAAAACCTGTTGTTTCTGAAAAGACAGCATAGAGAATCTTTCAGATGCTTTCTCAATAATATAAATAGAGGGGTTTTTTTCTGATTCCAAATAGATCATATACACTGAAAATCTCACCATGAATTTCTTAGTGGATTTCTCTCTGATATTCAGTAAACAGACACCAACCCTACAGCATAACAAAACTGATGTCATTACCAGAACCACAGTCTGAGGCAATTGCTCTGGTTTTCACTCGGGAAAACTCGTTTCCTCCTTCCCTGCCTTGCCAGTACCACTGAAGTGAAATAGTTGGTCCTGGCCTGCAAGGAAGGTGCTGAAGATGATAAAAGGCAGGTTCATCCTGGCAACAGTAATCCTGCAATTTTTAGCTTCTTGTTCCAGCACCTCCAATGGTTTTGAGGGAAGCTTTGCTCCCTGGGGGTGCCATCACAGACCGTGACAGACATTCACCATTTGAGATGCCACGAGCCTGTTCTCCTTTGTCCTCCGATAAAGAGTCCCTTATTTAGAAACTGCAAGTTGCAAGACAATCCTTATTTCCTGGATGGACCTGCCAGGAGCCAGCTCTGACTTCAAAAGACTTCCCAGAGCCTTTTCTCTCTATGCAAGCAGTACCAATCTAATTAAACTGGTTTAAAAAAAACCTAATTCATTGCATCTCTGTTGCTTAAATTAGCGGAAGTGTGTGTTTAACTCGGTTGTGTGTGGTAAATACAGAAGTCCTTAGCAAAGGCTCTTGGGTTTCTGGGAATTTAACATGAAGTGCTACAGCATACAAGAGCCAGTTTAAGGAAAGAGTGCCTCGTCTGTCATCTTTGTTTTCAGCAGAGCAAGCTGCAGTGGGACCACAGCAGCAGACACTCATGAATGATTTAATGTGTTCTCTGGGCTTCAGAGCATGGGCTGGGCACCATAGGGGAACTTCAGAATTGTTTTTTAAGTGTGGGTAAATCACATCTACACGGAACCCAAGCATATTTTATGGAGCTATGAAAAAATGCTTGCCCTATTTTTTCCCCCCTCTGGCCACAAGGCATCATTTCTAAAGCTTGTAAGTCAAACCATCTGTGCAGTTTTCAGTTGGGAAACACTAGTAATCAGATAGCCCTTCTAATGGAAAACAAATCAGACAAAGCCTTTTCAACCTTCAGAGCTTTCATGTGTTCTGTTTTCCAAACGCAGTCTGTTCAGAAGATACTGCCATTGCAGGGACCACCTGACAGTACATTCTGTGGATTGGGCAGCAGTTTCTAAGACAAGACAGTGGGGAGGAATAAAAATAGGAAATTTTGCTGAGTTTTTCTTCTGAGCCTCAGGGAAGAGAAGTAATCACTGCACAAATGTCAGGGCACAGCTGAATTGCAGTGTGTGTGTCTGAGTGTTAGTTTCAGCCCACACCAGTGTGAGGAGGAGCCCATAGTGTGGTTTCGGGTTGTTGATGTGCTGTGCGAGCACGAGGAGGCAATGTGTCGCCAGCAGACCAGCTGCCTCCGCACGGCCAATACTGCAGGCATCACCAACAAGGCAGTAAGCATTCCTCCCAAAGGCTGTTTTTTCTCCTTTTTTTTTTTTTTTTTTAGGCAGTAGAAATCTGACACATTTCATCATTGGGGGATTTACTGTTTTCTGCTCTGTGGTCTGGAGCACAGTGTGTACCCCTGCAGGGAGTGACAGTCCTGCTTGGGTGAGAAAGTGAGCTGCAGAGAACTTGGTGAGACTGTGTTTTCCCATATTTTCTGTCTTCCTTATGTACAGGTGAAAGGCCAGGTAGCTGTGGAAGGTTTCTCCCCTGCTCCCATATCAGAACTGCAATATCCTACTGTGCTGGGGCTGGGACTCACCTCCCAGTCCCGAGCAAAGCTGCTGTTCACACCAAAGCAGATCTTTGAACAGCTGATGTCTCACTCATGCTCTGCTTTTTCTCAAGGTTCTTGTGATATCCCCAGTTACCAGAATCTTCTGATCCACACCAAATTTCTGATGTTGAAAAATATTTTTCCCTGTTACGCAGAAACCCTCAGCTATCTGCTCTGTGCCTTTCCTGCTTGAGAATGGCTCTTTCCTTTTGCCTGTGTGGATGCTCATCAACTCGCAGTGCAGGAAGCTGAAGGGAGAGCCTGATTCAAGAGCAGAGTTCAGCATGCAGTCTTTAAGTGGTTGGGCATTGCCATGGTGGATTCCTCTCCCTGTTATTTTACCTCAGACTGTTCAAGTGTAAAGTATTTGTTCCATTACATAAAAAGAATCACTTTGCAGCCAGGGAGACTTTCATTTAATCTCTGGACAGAAAGCAAGCAGGTTCTTGGATAGCATCAATGTCTCAGGGTCAAATAATTAATCTGAAATAGCAGCTCTGATAATGAGAACTAGAAGGAACTGTTATTAAAGGTTTCTTCTAGTCTGTCCTCACCTGCATAGTTAAGTGTTGTTGTGTTGTTGGATCTTACACAAAGCTGAACATTGCACGTCCTGGATCTACAGAGCCTTGCGAGAGGAACATGCTAAACCTGCATCCTTCAGCTCTGTCTTGGTAAAACAGGGATCTGTAGTGAAGCCCTATCTGTGCACTATGACTGCTTTGAATCACCTAGAAATATGACTGTACATCTCCAAAACACCACCTGCCAGGGAAAGGAGTTTTCTAGCTGCAGAGAAGGGAGCAGTTTCTTATTGCTGGAATTGAGATTTTTCAGATCTTCTGTCCTGCCTCTTCAGGGCAGCGGTGATGTTTCCACCTCCGCACTGCCTGGTGCAGGTTCCTGTTCCTCTTCTGCCAGGCATAGGCCTTGTTCACCACCACTTTGTCACTCTGTACTTCACCGCTTACAACAAAGACCCCTGCGTGAGTGCCTCGCATGATGTTGTGGGCACAGGTGGCATCTATGTCCAGCCACTGCTGGAGCCTGGCAGGGATTTCAGTTCTGAGGAGTGGGCCGTGCTTCAGCACCTCCACCTTGGAGGGGTCCAGGTCAAAGTCCGAAATGCTGGTGGTGTTCTTCCTCAGGATTCGGATTTTCACCGCTGCAGGGGTTGGAAAAAGAGCTGTGAGTTCTGTTTACTCTTCATAGTGCTCATCTACTTCAACACATAGAGCCAGCCCAAGGCTTCTCTGCCGTCTTTGTAATGTTGGGAGGTACCTGTCCAAGCTTTTGTAATTGCAGTGAACTTGTGAAAGTTCTCATTTGAGGTTAGTTTCCTGTAGTGAATGCTGTTCTTAGAATCACAATTATTTAAAATTATTTAGGTTGGAAAATACCTCAAAAATCAAATTCAACCACTGACCCAGCACTGCCCAGTTCACTCCTAAACCATGTCCTCAAGTGCCACATCTACGTGTTTCAAATACTTTCAGGGATGGTGACTCAACCCCTTCTCTGGGCAGCCTGTTCCAGTGCTTGATAATTCTGTTGGTGAAGAAATTTTTCCTGTTACCCAATCTGAACCTTTCCATCGCAACTTGAAGCCTTTTCCTCTTGTCCTTGTCACTTGGGAGAAAAGACCTCCTTCTCAATCCATTTCCCTCATAAGAGTGGCAAAGATGTATCAAGACCACTGCAGAAACCCTGGAGGAATCATGGGCACAAGCAAGTAGATGCATCAAAGTCCTGGTCTTGTGCAAATTACTTGACATTTCTCTGAGCGGGGATTTCAGGAAGTGACATGACTGACAGCTGCTCAGGATTTGTAACATTTTTTCTTTATTGAAAAATCTTTTTATTTTTCTCTATGTGTGCCTGAATGCAGGACAGTATCTTGAAAACTTCCTGCCAGCTGATTGAGCCAGTACTGCCACTTGCTTGTGCTAGGAGAGTCACAATACTAGGACAATTGTATTAAAATTTGAAATAGCTGGTGTGGAATTTGCTAAAGATTCTTATGGTCATTGATTGAAATGTTTGTCTGCAAGGGAAAACTAGAATAGTGCTTGCTTTTAGCAGTCACAGACCAAATTAGAGCCCACAGAAATAAAGCAGGTCTTCACTTTCAGTGCTGCCAGAAGCTGGGCCACATTCCTCACAGGTAAGGTGGAAACTGTAAATCCCTGAGATCTGCTGTAAAAGCTGCAGTTTCTCCGAGTCAGTATGTTATGGCAGAGCTCTTTTCTGTCCATGCCACTGCTTGGCTGCTGGAGGGAATGGCAGCAACTGAGAGGAAAAGGAGGGTACTCACCAAAATCATTGACACAGAGGCTTTCCAGGATCTCCCTGGAAGTGCTGGCCTGCTCAAGCTCACAGTCCGTGCAGCTGGCTCGGGGCACTGCTGCAACAGAAATTAGGTTGTAGCACCCTTGTCAGGCTTCACTGGAAAAGGCACAATGAAATTTTGAGATCTGTGAATGGTGGCTTGCTGTTTCTTAGTGTTTCTTAGCTTCTTCCTGAGCTACCCAGGCCCTGGAGAGATACCTCAGACAGGCGGCGTAGAAAATGATAAACTCTCCTTCCTGTGACTGGGGCAGACGCCACTTGTCGTGCTTTGTTCAGGCTTGTGTGTGTTGCTGCATGTTAAAGCAGCAGTGAAAATGCTAAAGGAAGATCTCCTAATTTGGATGAAACAGGAAAACCAATGGTATGGCCAGACTCCATCTAGTGATGCTGAAATGATGTTGAAATGTCTGTTCTCCCCTTAACTGCCCTTGAATCTCCCCCAGTGTTCATCAGTATCTGGGTGTTAATTTAGTCCTTCAGACAGACTGTTTTCCAGTGTAAAACATGTCTGCAGAGCCTTATGTGCCTTCATAGTATTTCTAATGTTTAAAGAGAAGGCTTGCAAAACATCTCTTTTTGCATGTTTTTAAGCCCTAGACACAGCTGAAAGATCAGAGCTGCAGCTACATAGCTCCACTGGAAGCACATCTCACTGATGGCAGTCTCCACTTCATGAGCTCTCCCACTGTGCCTGGGCCAGAGGCTTTGCAGCCTTTCCTTCCCCCCGCCCCAAACCCTGTGGAGTCTGATGGCACCCAGGGAGCTAATGAATACAGCAGAGAGAGGAACAAGCCACTGTCAATGCTATGTTAATTTTCTAGACACAGTTCCCAGAGAGAACAAAACTAGAATTTGTACATTTTTTTTTAAATATACAGCTTAAAACCAGAAATACACAGAATAGAAACAAGTCATAGGATCATCCTTTTAAGCTTTCAGTGTTACATATGGGAAAATACAAGAAAAAACCTCTTACTTCTCCTACTTGAGGAATTTTCATCCATGGAGACTGCTGCAATGCACAGTTCATGATCTGCAGGGAACTTGTTGCAGTTCAGGATTTCAGGCCAGGGGTAGCCGTAACAAGCCATGACAGGCGCACAGCTTCTTTTGACAGCTTCGCAGAGGCTGCGGCAGGGATAGATGAGCCTAGGGAGGGAATGGGCATTCAGCACCTCTGTGTGCCTGGCAGGAGGCTGAGGGTCAAGCCCTGGCACCACTGCTGCCACACAGGGCTATTTTGAAGGGTTAGCAGGCAGTTTTGGGATCTTTGATTTTTTTTTTTGAACATTCATGTCCAGGAAGCAAGCAAGGAATTTCTAAGGATGGGAGGGATGATGATGTTCAATATAAGGCAGCTGCCATAAGCCCTTTACCTCCTTAGGGATCTTCTCTAGTTGTGCAAAGACTTCTTACCTTTCCAGGTGCCTGATTACACACCAAATTTCTTTAGCAGCTCTGTACTTTGAGAACTGCACCTCCAAACTGGGGATTTCTTTCTGCTACTGAAACTGTTGGGAAACAGTTAGGAAACTGAGAAACCATGTGTTTGGGGCAGGAGCTGGAGTGAGGGGCTGCACAGGAGGTGGGAGGTGAAGCTGGTGTGTGCCAGCAGCTACTGCAGTGTATTGAGGGGGTGGCCAGGACATGTGGCAGCAGTGCCTGGGGTGAGAGAGCAGAAGAATTCCAAGGAGGGAACACATTTCTGCTCCTGTGGTATAAAATACTCATGTTTCGCATTCAGAGGGATGTTCACTGCTGGGTAATCCAATTGTCCCTTGCTGAGAGCAGCAGCACGGCTTCTTGGGGACTGCACAAATCACATAGAATGCATTTTCTCTCGGGAGGCACACACAGTTGTGCTCCTGCAGGGAGTTAACTGTTAGAGCTGAAATAACTTGTAAAAACATCTTACCTGTCCAAGCAGATTGGTGCAAAGAGGGAGCAGAGGAAAATCCTAGCGTCTGGGTGGCACTCCCTGGCCAGCAAGGGCAGCCAGCTGGAAGACTGCTGGATGACTTCTGTCATGGTTTCATGCTCCAGCAGGTTGGGAATCCTCATCTCGGAGTAGCCGATATCGTAGCACAAGGCCATGCGGTGTGGGATGGGCATGCAGCTGGAGGATCTCCTCAGGTAGCTGGCCCAGGTGCCTGGAGAGCCCCAGAGCAGCAGGTGTGCCAGGAGACCCAGCAGCCATGGGCCACCTAACCTCAAGGGGTGCCTTCGAGGGGATGTGACCATGCTTGGAGCGAGTGAACTGACAGCACACCCTGGACTGAGCTGCTCCTGACTGTGGGATGCCTTTTATACCCTTTGAGCCACCTCTTTGTCAATCCATCCTCATTAAGTACAGCCCTTTCAGAGCCCTCATGGGGAAGACAATGCTCCAATTTTCATTTGCCAGCGGCCCTGATTGTTTATATTCTAGCAGGGGTTTGGCTTAAATCAGCAGGTGTGGAAATGAGGGCAGCTGGGGAGGGATGAATGACTTGGCCCTTGTGTCTTGGGGCTCTTTCAGCCAAGATTGAATCTCTGTTTGACACCAGTGCTCCAACTCATCCTCTTTCTCTTGCTCCAGGATTAGTCATTATTTCATAAACCCTAATGTTTTCCTCGCGTTTGTTTTTTGTAAAAGCAATCAAGTGTTGCTTAAAGTCAATTAGGAGGCATTTGTTTAGCTGGATCTATTGTTGAGCAGACAGGGGAATAGGATGGTCTCACAGCCCGAAGTTAACCATTTAAGAGAGCTGAGGGCAGAGAGGAACTAATTTGCAGCTGTGGAGCCAGGTTGTTTGCAGACAGGATTGGCAGCACTCAGCTGGAAATCCCCTCACCTTGCAAGCTGCATGACAACACACTTTCCAGTTAACAAAATTCCTGCTTCATTCTGAAATCCTGTTACTACCACTGAAGAGTGGAATTTTCCTTCCTCCAGCACGTAATTAAGATTCCATAAGCCATAGCCCAGTTTGGAGAACTGGAAATACTGGGGGCATTGGTTGCCAGTGCAGACAGTTCATTTGGACCTAGTGCTGTGCCCTGAGGTTCAAACTGGTCGGTAGAAGCTCCAGCTCTGAAGCATTCTCCGGCACAAGGACCCTGTGCTGCCTGTGGCAGAAATTGTTTCCTTGGAGCATATTACTGATACAGCTGGCTGCATTGTGTTCCTGGGGCTTCCCAAGAGCAGCTCATTTCCTACAGGGCTAGTTCTGGTCTGTGCTTAGCAGGAAGCCAACTGTTTATTGACAGCTTGAGCCGATAGGGTTGATTTCAGATCATGAAAGTAATTAATTTTTTCCCTTCATTTGCAGATTGCTGCTGTAGTTGATCTATAATGTGTCCTTGGCACATATCTGCAGGAGCTCTAAGGAGCTGCAATTTGGAGAGCAGGACCTTGAGTCTAGGAGCATGTAACCTGTCCTGCGTTGGTGGTTTTTCTTTACGTTTTCAAAAGTCTCAGCGGCTTGTAACAAGGTCACCCTAGCTATGACAGACACCAGCCAGGAGGATCCTCTCAACCTCCTGGGCCACAGTCTAACTGTGCTCTGGAATGGGACCTTGCCAGTGCCTTCCAAATGCGTGCCCAGTGTACCATGCAGCTGGAAATCTCCTAGCCTCATGGTCATTGACGGATATCTCTGCACTTAAACTTGCTTGGGATTGTGATATTACCTGATTGATGCTGGGTTTGTGCTGCAAAGAAAAGCTGGAGATACCTGGATGTGGAGCCTGGCATCCTCCATGTCCAGTATCTTCCTCTTTAATACTGCATTTGAAGACCATTTTTAGTGGGGGATCAAGAGAATGAGTGGGAGTAAGTTAGAATTTTTCTCCTTTCTGTTTGAGTTTCATAGTAGAGCACTATGCCGTGCTTCCCTGAAAGGAATTTGGTTTTGTGCAAAGTGCTATCCTCTCCACATGACAGCAAGGAAGTCTGAAACCCTGGCCATCACTGCTGCCCACTGTAAAGATTTTTGGCTTCCCTTCAGGTAAAGCAGCAGTTCCCAGACTGTGATCCACATGGCACTTTTGAAATGGTAATATGCAGTGATATGCAGGTGTTTGTTGACTCCTTCGTCCATTGTGGTGTCTGTAAGAGAGTTTAAGGGCTTGACCCCGGGATCCAAACATTTAGGAACTGCTGCTATAAAAATACCTGCCTCCAGCAGCTCAGGTGTGTGGTGTATGCTCTTTGAGAACCCTTCTGCCAGAAGGGTGGATGGTTTTGAATGTCTCAAACTTAGACAGCTCCTAAATTTCTCCCCTACCTCTTTTGGTTTTTTTTCCTGAGTCTCCTGCCACCAGCATGGGATCTCACTGTAACAGTTCCTCAGTCTCTCTTGCTGCTCACACTTTTGCTGCAGAAATTCCTGACTTCCTGACAGAGGAGGAGTGCAAGCTTATTGTCCATTTGGCAAAGCTGAAGGGGCTGCAGAAGAGCCAGATCCTACCAACAGAAGACTATGAGGAAGCCATGGAAATGATCGAAATCAGCCAGATGGACATTTTCAATCTGCTGGATCACAATCAAGATGGGCAGCTGCAGCTCAAAGAGGTAGACTGTGGGACAAACTGGGTGAAGTTTGCTGGGGACCCTCTGGCGCATCCCCTCATCAGATATTCTCTTGGTTACTCATGTGCTTGGGTGAAGCCAGACCCCGGAATATACTGATCACAGTTTGCTTAATTTTATGTCTCAAAACTTGTGCTGGCCTTCAGAATGGAAGTTTCTGGGTCGCAACTCAGCAGTTGTCATTTTATTGAGAGGCAGCAACAGTCCTTGGCAGGACATGTGTGTTTTGAATATGCTGTTCATATGCTGAATATGCATATGAAAATGTTCCTGTGCTGTGGGTTGCCTCTTGATGTGTGTCCTGGGAAGTGACTTAATCACGTAGGCCCTGCCCTGTGCAGCCTGTGGGGAACTTACTGTGTGAATTTACAAACCCCAGCAAAGCCGCCCCTATTGATGAGATGAGGGGGATAATGAGCACCTTGTCCACAGCTCTTCAGCACCCTTGCCCTGTATGGCAGGGTGCATCAGGGCAGGTCCTGGCAGTTCAAGTGTGTCCCTCCTGAGGCTCCCGTTTCAGGTGAAGCCGGGAGTCTGAACCATCCTGTACACCATGAGTGCTGTGGAGTATGGGGAGCTGTGCCAGTGACAGCCCAGGGTAAGGCTCCTTTCTCTGAAGGTCAGAGCCTGCTGAGAGCTCTTCAGGTTTCTGCATCTCTCTGTACATGTTGAAGGAAAGAATTTTGTTCCAAGCCCTTTACCTTGGACAAGTAAAAGCATTCACTTTTAGCATCAATAGCTTTACTTTCCCTTCAAGAGAAAGAGGTGTGCTCTCTCCATCTCAGGGTTGGTTAACCTAGTCCCAGCAGTCATTTGTCATGACCTAAACTGGAAATAACAGCACTCCTCAGCCACACTCTGTGTGTGGCTGCCAGATGATTCTCACTGCAATCGTCTTTCTGCAGAGATGTGCTGATACCTGTCTGGCTGATGTGCTGTGGAGAAGATCCTGCCAGGCCTTATGCAAGGAATCTGTAGGGTCTCAGGCGTGCAAGAAACCAGTGCCTTTTGTTGATCTGTTTATGCATTTCAGGTGTTGACCCATACCCGACTTGGGAACGGCCGGTGGATGACCCCCGAAAACATCCGGGAGATGTACACAGCGGTCAAAGCTGATCCTGATGGAAATGGTAAGAGCAGCTCCATGGGAATCCTCAGCACCTTGGACACCTTACCACAGCCGTATGGGGGAGAGCTAGAGCTGTGTGTCTGCCCAGGCCTGTTTCTATAGTTGAATTCTTCAAAGGGAGGTAACACTGCCCTAGAGACCTTCTCAGGAAAGTAAATGCAGTGTAACCCTATTACTGCAGCACTTCTGCCCCTGCATCACCACTCTAGTGGCTAACTGGTCCCACTGCCTGGGCTTGGATCTTGCTGGAGCAGGATGAGGCCACAACTCTGCACTCCCTCTCCCCTGTCAGACCTGCCTTGGTTCATGTCCTGCTGTAAGAGGATCTTTGGGCTGTGCTTTTGCTCCCCTGGCCCGAGAGACCACTCAGCTTCTGACTACAGAGCTCTTTTCACCTGGGATGGAGATGTTCAGACACACATTGCATGTCCTGCCCTGTTTTCAGGGAGACTTTTGCAGCAGGCCAAGAGCCCCATGTCACTGTGAGGGGAGAGTGGAATCAATGGAGGTGGGGGTGATCTTGTTGGTCAGCCTCTGGCACTGACCCCCCTCTCTGCTGCTGCAACCTCTCTGTATTCCATGAGGCCACTTCTGCCCCTCCTGCCCCCAGTCTCCCAAGGGCTCCCGCTGGTCCGGACATACACTCTAACCTCTGCTGCTCTAATTAGAGTGGCCTTAATTAAGCAACACTCCATTTCCTAATCAAATTAAGTGAATGCACAGGCTCTACACACTCTCTTCCAGTGACCTGGCATTGAGAGCTGCCCAGGAGGAGCTGCTTTGGAGTTGAAGCAGTAGCAGTGTGAATGCGTAAATATCCGGAGGGCACCCTGTGCCACTCTCCTGCAGGCTGGTAGCATTCTTGGCAGGGGTATGACTGAGTCCTCAGTGGCTTTTCCGCCATTCTGGATGTTAACAAATGAACGGTCCTGTTAAATGGCTATTGGCAGGACCTTGCTTCCAGAGTGCTGGTTCCCTCTGTTGTTAGATTGGTACATGACACCAAGAGACCAGGTCACAACCTGGATGTGGCAGTGCGTCATCAAATACTCTGGGGAGTGAGGGGAAGTAGGGACATAGAGACACTAGGAGTAATAAGAATGGATTATTTGGTCATGACTGTTGGTACCTGAGGAACTGTCGCTGGCTGACTGTTGTGGCTGGTCCCTCCTCCTGCGAGGGCGTGCTTTTGCCAAGGGAGCAGAGCTGGCACCCAGAAGCACTGGGTTTGCTGCCTAAGTAAGCTCCTCTCCCCAGCGCATAGTGTGTGCTGGGCAGCCCAGGGCAGTGCACTGCGCGTGCTGGGGACCTGTGCAAGGCTTCCTTTCTCCAGAAAGGCGAAACAACAAATGTGAGGATTTTCCTAAAGCTGACAAAGGCAAGAGTCCACCCCTTGCTGATACCAACTGAGTGCAAACAAGAAATACCTGTTTTAGGAGAAACTGCTTTATACCTCTTGCTTTTCTGTTACTTCTACTTACACAAGACCATACTATCACGTATTCCTCATTTATGTTTTGCAGTTACACAAATGCAGGAGAATGTACTGCTTCCCGACATTGGGTGGCACAGACTTTCTTGTATATATCAGAACTGTAGTGCATGTTTCTCTCTTTTGATGTATTGATTTGTGTGCTTTAGGAGCTTTTTGAAGTTTAAAATGGTGTTTTGCCTGTCCCAGTTCTGACCCTGCACAGTTCACTTTCGCAGGTTGCTGTGTGTCCTCTGCTGCAGACGAGAGCATTTCTGGAGCCCATGATCATGGGCAGAAGGGGTGCAGCCTGTGTTGGACACATTGGACCCTGACTGGGGTCTATGTGATGAAGGCAGTTTCTGCAGTGCCCTCAGCTGGTGTTTCTTGAAGTACAGGACACAAAAACTATTACCTGCACCAGAGTCAGGTGGCTTTCCTGTGTTCCCACAGGTGTGCTAAGTTTGGAGGAGTTCAAGCAGTTGAATATCCATGATTTCCACAAGTACATGGGAAGCCAGAAAGTGAAGATGAGTGACTTGGTGCGCAACAGCCAGCACACCTGGCTGTACCAGGGAGAGGGGGCACACCAGGTCATGAGAGCCATTCGGCAAAGGTAAGGGTCAGGCAGTCGAGGGGATGTTGTGTTTGGGTAGGCACAAGCATCTCCTGTGTGCTGGGAGAGGCAGTGGCAGACTTGCTAATATTCACACTTCCTAATCATGTGAAAAGTCTTTGGAGTATAAAGAGCCATGAACACATAGACACAAAATGCAGGGAGGAGGTTTTCATTAGAAGAAGAATTTGTATCGTGGAAAGGGAAGAAGAAAAATCAAACCTTTCAGCATCTCCATTCACTTTTGGGAACAGCCCTATAAAACCAGGAAGATTTGGCAGTATATGAAATCATTCATTCTAATTAGTAACTGAGCTTACTGGGAGAAACTGCTGGTTTCCAGTGCTGTCTGGTGCCAGTAGTTACTGTCATTTGCTTTAGTTACTCATGCATTTCACTGAAATCTGTCTTAGCTGTTCAGAGCTGACATTTTAAAAAGCACGACCAGCTTAAATAAGCCAAGTTAGTTTAACCTTCCAAGCACACATATTGTAGGGCAGCTCATGGCAGATGGGAGAACCTCTTACCCTTCCCTTCATCTCAGATTTGGTATTGGGAAGAGCTGAAGCCCATTGTGAAGGCCAAATCATGTAATTGTGGTGAGTTTCAGATAACTGGCTGGAGACTCGCTTGTTGTTTTAGTGCTGGTCCTCACCCAGAACATGGGTGGGTAATATCTGTTCTGAGGCCTGAAAAACAGCTGTTGGGCACTCCTTCAGTGCATTCCAGTGGGAAAATGGGGTCCTATATTGCCTTGATTAGAGCAGACTCTGGCTGCCACGTTCTCCGTGCCAGCTAGCCAGCACGCACAGGCATTGGCATTCCACTTGTATGCTCTCTAGTTGGCTGCTGTCAGGAGGACATGAAGACACAGCACTGAGGGAGGCTGTTAGTCCTCCCTGGGACCAGGCAGTGCCTGCAGGGGCTTTGCCATCCTGCCTGGGTGCCACATTGTCCTTGCACCTGCCCCAAGGGCTTCACTGGTCCGGATTCTCAGAGCTCTGAGTGTTCTTTGGCAGGTCTCAAGACGTACCTGCTTGCCTTGGGGATGATCTCAGATGTAGCAGTGGAAAAATCCCAGAGCAGGAGGGCTCCGGTCTCCTTGATCACTTCCAGTGCCCCTTCTGCCCTGGGGGAGGCTGCTGAAAGGGCAACAGGGAAAGGTGAGTTAGGTGACAAGACTATTCCTAGAGCTAGTCTCTTGTTTACTCTCAGCAGGGGCCCTGTGCTTTGCTAACTGTCCCCGAGGTCTGTAGGTGGTGTGCAGGAGTCCAGAGAAGTAATGAGATGGCACATGAAGGCTCCAGGGACATGCACAGAAGGGATCTTGCTGAGCAAGCAAAGTCTTCCTGAGAGCAGTCCTGCTGGAATTGCTTCCCTCAGTTTTGTTTTGTTTTTTCATTACCCTTGATGAAGGTTTTCTGAGCCTATGCTGATGGTCCAACAGATCTGTAAGGACCTGGTTGTCTCTTGGCATGCTCGCTGCAGCCCATCCGTCTCTCCGGTCTTTTGGGGAAGGGGGTTCTCTTTCTCTGGATTTATTCACTACTTGGGCATAGTGGCTGACCAGGGTGAGGGTGCTTTGTACTCACCTGCTCTGCTCTTCCCCAGGGTAATGCGCCTAACTCGCTTGCCCCCTGAGATCGTGGAGCACAGCGAGCCCCTCCAGGTTGTGCGGTACGACCAAGGAGGGCACTACCATGCCCACATGGACAGTGGCCCCGTGTTCCCTGAGACTGCCTGCAGCCACACGAAGCTTGTTGCCAATGAAAGTGCTCCCTTTGAGACCTCCTGCCGGTAAGCTCTGCCCTGAACATGTTAGACAAGGAGTGTGGAGAGCCATTTTGCTTCACCTTATCTCACCTGGGACTCAGTGCTTGGGTTGTGAGCTCACAAACCAGCTCAGGACATCACTGGCATGAAGGGGTTTTAAAGAGGAGGTGGGCAAATCCTCTGGGTCCACACAAGGAAGGCAGAGTGGATGGGCCATCCCCAGCAGAGTGTACAAGCACACTCAATACTCTGGGTGGAGGTTTTCTTCATTGTCCTTATGTTACTCTTGGAGAAAAGCTGCTGGTGTAAATCATGTGCCCTGTGAAGTCTTGGAGGAGCCACTGTATTTATGGTGGAGGGGCAGGGCATGGACAGCCCCTGCACATCTCCTCCTGCTCTAGATACGTCTCCTAACAGCCTCTGTCTTGCAGGTATGTGACTGTGCTGTTCTACCTGAACAATGTGACTGGAGGAGGTGAAACAGTCTTTCCTATCGCTGATAACAGGACTTACGAAGAGATGGTAAATGAACCTTGCCTACATGTTGCCCTTGGGGATTTTGAGTCTCTTGTTGAATGTCTTTATTCCCTGTGGCTGCAGAAGGGCTCTGGTGCGTGAGGTTGGTGTGCGTTAGCATTTGTAGCTAGAGCATTGGGGAAACTTTGCTCCACTTACAGTCTTTTTCCTCTGAGGACAAGGGAAGAGGCGCAGGGCTTTGACAGCTCAGCTCTCCCTGCTCAGAGGTGTGAGGTGTCAGGCAATGTGTTAAGAAATGGGCAGCTGCTCAGAAACAGGTTATGAACCTCCAGGGGCCTAAAACAGGTGGGTTATGAAAGCCCCTGCATCAACCTTAAGTCATCCTATGGGACACTCAGGCAAGGGTGAGGGGCAGGGGCAGCCCAGTGCATGTGCCTTGTTCCAGCCTTGTGTGTGACATCTTCCCTATTGTTTCTTTCCAGTCTTTGATCCAGAATGACATTGACCTGCGAGATACTCGGAAAAACTGCGACAAGGGCAATTTGCGAGTGAAACCTCAGCAAGGCACTGCTGTCTTCTGGTACAACTACCTGTCAGACGGAGAAGGTACAGGCTCACTTCAAAACTGGGCTCTTGGGAGGAGTAAGACTGCAGGAGGTGACAGCCATCATCTCCTTGCTGTAGCTGGGAGCTCAAAGAACAGTGAAAAAAAGGGTGGTAGCTGCCTGCTAGTGGGAACTGTAGAGTCTTCTTGTTACTAGCTGGATAGGAGCTTCCTGACTCTGAAAGGCCTTTGTTTACAGGCGGCATTAGGTCGTTGGCTCCTGATGTCTTTGGGGGACAGGACTAGCTAGCAAACGAAGAGCTTGGTTGCACTCGCCATCATCAGCTGCCTTCCATCCCGCTGTGCGAGCTGAAACTCCTGCTGGAACTTGGTCTGCAATTCAAAATGTGTCACTGATGTGGTGATGCCCAAAGGGGTGGGGAGGGGAGGTAGACAAAGGCACAGCCATCAGCTCTGCAGCACAGGGACACATGGGCCACCACGCTTGGGGCCAATGCCTGCCTTGTAGCTCAGCCACAGCCCCATGATGTGTCATTGGGGCTGTTTTTGTCACAAAGCACAGCATGGTTTTTCCTGACAGGCTGGGAATTGACATGAATCTTCAAGGCTTCTGGTAAGTATGGCTCCAGAGGGTTTCCATGGCAGATCTTGAGCTGGGGTGAGAGTCCCAGGTCCCCTGAGAGCAGGCCATATTTCCGTCTCTAGAAAATCCATAGAGGAGATCACAAGACAAATGTTTGGGCTTGTTGGGTGATGATATCAAGACCATTGCATTCCTGTGAGAAGAGACCTGTTGTGTTTTTATGAGCAATTTGTTCCTAAATGGAAAGTGGCTACTGATGCAAATCTACCACAGAAAAATTATAGGATCATTGTAAACAGGTCATTTAGAACTGCTGAAATGGCAATTTCTAAAAGGGCTGCAAACGTCTGGCTTCCACCGGCCTTCTAGTGGCACCACCCATCTCTTCCATGCCAGCCTTCCTTTTTCCAAAAAAGCTGCGAGAAACAGCTGCTGTGATCTGGATTGTGCAAGCCACTTGTGCTGAATGGAGACATGGAGGCAGTGGGCATTTTGCACTTAGGGAGCCTGGCCTGATGAACTACCTGTAGGCACTAGAGTGAGATGGCACTAAGATGGAGGGGTGCTAGGAAAGTTAACTCCTGCAAGATGTATCTGAGCTCAGATTCAAGCAGGTACTGCAGGCAAGAGATATGGCATCCGTGTGCACTGGCCGTGTGTCCCTGTGTAGTCCCACCTGTGCCTGCCCTCCTTGCCACTGCCTGACAGGGTTCTGCTTTGCAGGATGGGTGGGGGAGCTGGACGACTTTGCCCTGCATGGGGGCTGCCTGGTTACCCAAGGCACCAAGTGGATCGCCAACAACTGGATCAACGTGGACCCCAACCGCCGGCGGCAGCAGCAGTTCCAGCAGGAGATGGAGCGCTTTGCGGGGGCAGAGGCGGGGGCCGGAGCCCCGGGCGAGTGGACAGTGGACAAGGCCTACAGCGGAGTGCACCTGGAACTCTAGTGCGGGCGGGGGAGTTGCCGCGCGCACGTGACCTTTTCCCGCGCTGGGCGGGGGGCGGGGCCGCAAGCCAAGTCCGGGGCGGGGCCGTGTCGCGCGCCAATAAAGCGTGGAGACATGGGCACCGCCTCCGCCTGTTTGGGGGCGGGGCTGACCAATGGGCAGCGGGCGGGGCGATGGCACGTGGGGTTCGGCCAATGAGCGCTGGGAGGGAGCGGCTGTGGGGCTGGCGCCGCCAAGATGGAGTCGGTAGTGGAGTTTGTGGGGGATATGTTGCTGGCGGGTGAGCACTGGGACTGGGACTGGGCGGGCGGCGGGACCAGCAGCGGCGGCTGACACAGTATCCCGCAGGTACGGGCCCAGAGGTGGTGGCGTTTCGGCTGAACAGCAGCGGGCCAGCGGCGGCGGCGGGCCGGCGGAGTGTGCTGCGTGAGGCCAGCGTGCAGGGGTTGCGGGCCGAGCCGGGGCCCGGGCCAGCGGCGCGAGTAGCGGTCTTCGGTGGGCGCTGGCTGGCAGTGCTGGCGGTGCGGCGCCGCGGG
>VYZT01015811.1:453676-506765 GCA_013400735.1 Pomatostomus ruficeps | reverse complement strand
CGGTTGCGGCGCTGGGGGCCCCCGAGCGACCGCGGGCCGTACTGCTGGTGGGGCCGCGGCGGGTGCTGACGCTGGGCGAGGCGGGCGGGCTGGCGACGTTCGATGCGGCTCAGGGGTGCTGGGCGCCGGTGCTGCACCCCAGCGCCAACCGGCCCCGCGCCGTGCTGGCTGCCGCCTCGCTGCACGGAGGGGATGAGACGCTTTGCGCCGTGGCCGGCGGCGACGGGCGCCTCCTCCTTTTCGCCCTGAGCTGCCCCAGTGCCAGCGCCGAGCTCAGGCTGTTCGAGGGGGCCGTACTCGGGCTGAGCTGGGCCCCCCGTCCCGGGCTGCCCCCCGCCACCGCTGCTGCTCTTCTGGCTTCTGGGCCCGACGGGGAGATGCTCTGGCTGGACGTCACCCACCGCCCCGGGCAGGCACCCTGGCTGCGGCTTATGGGTCGGTACCTGCTGCCCCCCTGCAAGCAGCGCTGGCACACCTGTGCCACCTTTCTGCCCCAAGAAGGGCTCCTGGTCTGCGGGGACCGCCGGGGCTCCCTTCTCCTCTTCTGTTGCAGCAGCTCCTCGGGGTGGGCTGCAGAAAGCACCAACATTGCCAATGGTGGCACTGACCCAGTTGTCAAGGGCTCCAGCAATAAGTTGGAGCCCTCTTGCTTGTTGCACAAAGGGGCTGTTCCTCTTGAGTCCCCACTGTCCGTGCTCTTCGGACTCCACGGGAAGACAGGAGTTACCTCGGTGACCATCCACAGGGGCTACATTTACAGCACTGGCCGGGATGGTGTCTACCGCCAGCTCCGTCTGTGGGACCAACAGCTGGAGGTCGTGCGGAAGCACAGGCCCTGCAAAAGGCTGCAGTGGATTGAGGAGCTGCGCTTCACCTCCGATGGGGACCTGCTTGTGCTGGGCTTTCACGCTGACAACTTCGTGGTGTGGAGCAGCAGAACCGGCGAGAACCTCCACTGCATCCCCTGTGGGGGTGGGCACCGCTCCTGGAGCTATTGCAGCAGCCCTTTGGCTGAGGTGTTTGCCTTTATCAAGTCTGGGGATGTAATGCTGTACCATTGTGAGGCTGAGCCCTGCGAGCAGCAGGTGCTGCTGGCATCACTGCATGGGCGGGAGATCACCTGTGTGCGACGCCTGGGAGCCGTGGAGGTGCCTGGCCATGCCACCCTTAATGTGTTTGTCACCGGCAGCGAGGACACCACGGCCTGTGTTTTGGTGCTCAGTGAGAACTCTCGGGCAGCCGTGCCCCTCACCTGCCTTAGTGACCACATTTCCAGTGTGAGGACATTGGCATTGGCCATGGGACCTGGAGATGAGGGCTTTGGTGATGAGGGCTTGCCTGCCCTGCTCTTCTCTGCGGGCGGCCGGGCACAGATTGAGTGCTACCAGCTGCTGTGCACTGGGGACACAGCGTCTGAGAGCGGTGTGGCCTGCCAGGTTATCCATGTGGCCTCCCACCGGCTGGACAAGCACTGGGAGCGGAAGAAGAACAGGCACAAGCTTGTCAAGATGGACCCAGAGACGAGGTGATGCTTAGGGACTGCCCAAGGCAGGGCTAGTAGTGACCACAGTATGGGAGGGTGCTAGGAACTGCACGGGCCTCCACTAGAATACCTGCTCTGTACAGCTGCTGGCTCAGCTGAAGCAGACAGGGCCAGTGTGGCTTCATGTGTGATTCCTGGTGTACAGTGCCCTGTGGGCCTCAAGGGGCTTTTGGTGTTAAGAGAGGCTCAAGGCGGCTCTCCTGGGCCACCCACCCCCATAGGGCCACAGTGTTGGTGAGTGTTGTGTCTTTGCTGCAGGTACATGTCGCTATCAGTTGTGCCTGGGACCAGCACCAAGCAGCTGCCAACACCCTGGAAGTTCCTGGCTGCTGCCTGCAGTGATGGATCAGTCCGGTGAGGAGCCATCATGGGGCCTGACAGGGAGAATGGAGCTGGTGATGGCAGCAGAGCAGGCTCCACACCAGAGGCTCTGTCTGTGGCCTGCTCTGAGCTGGGTGTAGGACAGTGCATGGTGGAAAATGGGGCAGTGGTGCTAGGAGCTCCTATCCTCCCACAGCCAACTGCCCTCTGCTCCATTACAGGATCTTTGGGCTGCTGGAGGCTGCTCGGAAGTTGGTGCTGGTGGCAGAGTCATTTCACCACCAGCGCTGTGTGCTGAAAGTGGAGGCATTCCTGCACGCATGGGCAGGAGGGGAGAGGTGAGCCCCAAATGATGGGCAGCCAGTGGGCTCTGGGGAGAAGTGTCTGTCCTCGCAGGGATGGCAGCTCAGCAGGCAGAGGGAAGGGAGAAGTTAATCTCTGGGGGCTGTTCTGCCACTTCCATGGATCTCAGTGGGAATCCTCAGGGCTCCAGCCGGAGACTCCCCCTACACCCCCCTTCTAGGAGGCACCTCCTGTGCAGTGCAGCCACTGACGGCAGCATTGCCTTCTGGGACATCACCAGCCCAGTCATGGATGCGGTGGATACCCTGCACCAAGCAGAGGGAGAGATGCAGCCCTTGAGTGAGTGCTGCTGCCTGGCAGCTCTTCTGCTCCCTCTGACTAAGGTTAGCATTGCTCTCCTGACTGAGCCTGTTTTCCCAGCCCTGGATGCCCCGCTGGTCACTGTCATGGCCCACAGCTGCGGCGTGAACAGCCTCCACATCCGCGAGACACTCGAGGGACAGTACCTGGTCGCCAGTGGCAGTGACGATGGCTCCATTCATGTCTGCCTTCTGGAGGTGGCCCTGGGCAGGGGCAAGGCCACAGCGGGGATCTGCCTGCAGGTCCTGGAGAGGGTGTCCAGGCCCTGTGCCCATGCTGCCCATGTGACAGGGATCCGAGTGCTGCGGCCAGACCTGCTGCTCTCTGCCTCAGTGGACCAGCGCCTGACACTGTGGAACCGGTGCCCCGGTGAGCTGGTTCCCCTCAGCACGACCTTCTTTCATGTGCCTGACCTGGCCGAGATGGACTGCTGGGAGGTGTTGGAGGCTAGGGGTGAGCTGCGGTATTACTGTGTGCTCTGCGGGCAGGGCCTTGAGATGCTGTGTGGCACGGCCCCCTCCAAACCTTCTCCACAAGAAGCTTCCCAATAATGGGGCAGGTGTGTGAAACATCCCAGTCCTTGCCTGCATTTGGAGGGTACCCTGAACTTGGGCTCTGCCCATCACTGTGGCCACTGCCTCCAGCCTGCACACTGATGTGTCCTGTCCTGAGGGGATAGGCGTGCTTGGCTCCTTTAGGGGCAGTACAGCTATGACTGGGGTGCTCAAGGCTGGTGGGCTTAGGGAAGAAGGCAGATGTGATCCCTCCTAGACAAGCCTGGAGCTCCCCATGCAGTAAAGAAGTGGCATTTTCAGTCCCCCCTGTCCAGGAGAAGCTCCTTCTCCAAGCTGTGCAAGACCCACGTCTGGGCTTTCCAGTCTTGGTCTCAGAGAGGAACCTTGCTTGGGAGGGCACTGGGAGCTTGAGAGCAGCAGGAAGCCAAGAAGGGTCAGGCACTGGTGCAACATAAGGTGGGCTGCAGCCTTGTGTGCCCTGGGCCACGGCCCTGTGTGATAGACCTGATCCTCCACAGCAGCACCCTGGGGTGTGAGGGTTGGCTGCCCACAAATGCCACCCTCCTCAGGCCAAGTGGGTTGTTTCTGCACAGCAGCAGGACCTAGGACAGTCAGACCGAAGAAAGGACAAACAACCCTGAGGTCAGACACAGAGCCTTTGTCCAGCAACAAGTGTATTGGACCCCAGTACTGGGGCCTGGCTCAGAGCCCAATGGGAGCCTGGAGCCTCAGGAGCTCCCTGCCAGCATGGAGCAACCTTCAATAAACAGTTTTGAGGGAAGTGAAGTTTGCGTCTGGCTTTGTGGTGATTGGTCCCTGGTGCCACCTCCCCAGTACTCCCAGCCCAGCTTCTGGGGTGCCACAGGAGCCCTTCTCCCTTCTGCTGATGTGGATATGAAGGGGCATCCATGTCCCACACTGGACACAGCTGCACCGAGCACAGACCAATCCCCAAACAGCATGGGCCATGGGAAGGGAAGTGCTGGTGTGGGGGTGAATTGTGCTCTGCCTGCCACTGGAGTACTTCTGCACCCTGCCAGAAAGTGCCCTGTTCTCTCCCCACAACGTGGTGTGTAGGTGACTGTCACACTATGGCACAGCTCTTCAGAGGTGCCTCACATTTGGCTGAGAGGAGGAAGGTGGAGAGTTGCCAGTGCGCTGTGGAACACATCCCTCACTGCTCCCAGCAGCTGGAGGCGGGCAAACATCTGGTCAAAGAGGTGAGGGAATGGCTCCTGCAGGGAGAAAGGCAGCAACTTGGGGCTGGTGGCCAAACTGCCCCTTGACAGGCCGGTCCTGCAGGCATTGCTGCCTGTGTACCCCTGGAGGCTGGGACAGGGGGATATCACACTGCTGGCACCATTCCTCACAGGGCTGCCCCCCAAGTGCAGTGCAGCCCCAAAAGGACTGCAGGGCCACAAGGCTGCAGGCTGGGACACCCAACTCACCCCCAGGACATGCACCCGGTTGTAGTAGGAGCTGAAGTCCATGCTGAGCTGGATCAGGAACTTGCACACCTGCAATGCAGAGATGTTCTTATGGCACAATGAATTCTGGCTGGTCTTGGGCCCTTATCCACCCCAAGCACAGCAGGAGCTACCCCAGAGGCGTTGCAATCTATTCTGTCAGCACCAGCCCTGTGTTGCTCACCAGTGGGCAGCACCTGCTGGCATGGAGCTTTGCCCTGGGCTAGGACTGCTGGAGCAGCATTTATGTGTGCTATGGCACTTACTGTCTCTGTGTTGGCAGTGATCCGGATCCCCTTGGAGAGTGGGGGCAGCTGTGCTGCCTGCTGCAGGACTTCAGGGAAGGGTAAGAGATAGTTGAAGAGCAGGAGCCATTCGCCCTGTGAAAGGATTACGTGTCTCAGTGTCAGATCCTCCTGGGCCAGGAGGATCCATCACCAGAGCTGAGGGTGCGCAGATCCCCCAATTCTTCCTCTCAGCACTCACCTCTTCTCGGAGGCAGGAGAAATTCAGTTCAGACACTGGTGGCAGAGGTGGATACGTGCCTGGAAAATAGGGAGACTGTTGTGCCCAAAGAAGCCCCTGTGGCTCCAGGAGTGGCTGTTGGCGGGGGGGGAGGGGCGGGGTGGGTGTGGCTGGTGCTCACCCCGCTCCACAGCCTGCAGGAAGGTGTTGAAGAGCGTGGCCAGCCGAGCACAATTATACATCACAAAAGCACCGCTCTTTGTTCCCTTTGTGGAGATGCTGTTGTTTTCCAGGTCCAGGGTGATCTGAGGGCAGGGAGAAGTCACAGTCCAGGCTCCTCAGCACAGATTCGCTCTGCTGTTCCCACAGCCTACCAGCTCTGGCTCCATGCAAGCCACTGTCCTACCTGACTCCGGTGAGCAGTGCTCAGCATCTCAAACCTAATGGCAGCCACTGCCAGAGTATCAATCACCTCTGTCCAGGCCTCATCTGTGGAGAATGTAGGTGCCATCATGCACAGCTTGCTCCATTCTCATGTACTGATTCTCCCAGCACCCAGGCAGGACAGCCCTGCCAGGACCAGGCAGTAGTTGAGGACCACCACAACGCTGGCCCTAGCTCCCATCGGAAGGAGTTGCTCTGTGCCAGTGCCCTGGATGTTTAGGATGCCTTCCCAAAGCAAGGGCAGCACCTGGCTTGATCCTGGAGGAGAGAAGGAGCACCCTGCAGGGGTCCAGCCCCCCTGGCTGTGGACTCAAGGGAGCAATGAAGATGGGATGGAGCAGCACCCATGAATGGAGCCCCAGAGCAAACCCTCACCTTGTGCAAGCTCCCCATACTTTATCATAGAGGCTTCATACATCTGGCGCTTTCGGAGCCTGGGAGAAACACAGACCCTTAGAGCCACCCATTGGGACTGAACTGGCCCACAGGGAGCCCTGGCAGGAGAGAAAGTCGCAGGTGCCTTGCACACCAACTTACTGGAAGTATTGGTCTGCCTCAATAGGTGTTGAGGGGTTGGTCACCTTCACTGGCCCACAGACAAGGTGTTTCTGAAAAACAGAGACGCTGAGGCTGGAAACTGAGTGAAATCCAGAGCTGTTCTAAACTTAGTCCTGAGCCACGGATGGATGCTGGGGGCCACAGTGAGGAGGGTCAGAGGTTGCTCTTGCTCACTTGCAAAGCTGTGTGGGCTCCTGGATCCAAAATCCTCCACAGCACATCCAGCTGCTGCTGCTGGAATTCCTCCTCACAGTTCACCACATGCACAATGCTGCAGCAACTGCTCTGGTCTTTGGCCTGCAACAGAGCACAAGAGGGAGCTCAGTCCTGTTGCCTGGCAGAAGGGAAGGACACAGGAAGCGAGAGGCAGGTGGTGCCATGGGGTCACTCACTGGGCACTGCTGTACAGCTTCCTGCAGCTCAGCCAAGGACCGCAGTGTCTCTTCCGTGACTGAAGGAAGGAGGGAAACACAGTGGGACATGGGGTTCTTCACCCCCCACCATCCCACACCACCAGATCTGCCCCAGGCTCAAAACAGACTGAAGGGGAATAAGAGGGGGAAAGCAATTTGAGTACAACCTCCCTTTATTTTTGTTAAAAAGCAAGTGAAAAAAAAGAGAATTATTTGCACCCGTTCACCCCCCACTGCTGAGCTGGATGTACATGTGAGGCTCACATGTACACCCACCTGAGCTGTTGTACATGTGAGGCTCACCGAGAAGCACATCCAGATTGGGGTCGTAGCCCACCAAGCCCTGCTGCTCCACGAAGCTCTTCAGGTACACCTTACAGATGACACCTTCGGCTGTGCCTGGCTTCTGTTCACAGGCTGCGATACAGGGGCACCGACCCAGCGCTGCCTTCAAGGCCGAGATGGAGTCCGGGAGGGACGAGCCACCGGAGCCGGAGGGCCAGTAGATGCGGAGCTGCCGAAGGACGTCCCAGTTCCTCTCCTCGGTGAGGGCAGGGACCAGGCGGACGCCGACCCTGCGAGAGAGGGCGAGGCAGGCGCTGGGAGCGACGGGCGCTGTGGCGCGGGGCCAGGAGCAGGACGGGACAGAGGCACTCACCCCTGGGCGCGCAGCAGTTGGGCCAGGTGGTCGGCCAGCAGGACGGAGCGGAGGTGGCGGGGCCGCAGAGCAGCGGAGCCGCGCAGGGCCGGACAGTGCAGCACCACGCAGCCCGTCCGCGCCTCCGCCGCGGGGGGAGCCGGACCGGGCAAGGGCCCCAGCAGGCGCTGGAAGGCCTCAGGTCGCCTCACCTGCACCGCCAGCCCCGCCGGCGTCTGCCGGCAAATCCGCAACGGCAGCACTGCTGGGCCCCGCAGAGATAGCACCGCCGAAATGGCCTCGGGGGGCACCTGCGGGCGGAGGGCGAGTAGGAGTCTGGGCTGCACGTGCACGGGGCAGCCCCACCCCCGGCCCCATCAAACAGTCCCCGCAAATCCCCGCTCTCGACTGAGGCCTGCCCGCGCCGCCGCGGCCTACCTGCCCGCCGGGAAAGGAGGCGCTCAGCGCAGCCCGCGGCGCCAGGAAATCCCGGTGGCGCATGTTGCGGGCGCCGCTCTCTTTCACCCAGAGCGGGGCGGGCCGCCCCAGCGCCCCGTTCAGCGCCCGCAGTGTCGCCGCCACCCCCGGCCGGCCTCCATCCATCTCCATAGGAGTCCAGCCGCCGCTACCGGAAGTGACATCACTGCCTCGCCCCTGACGGGCGCCATATTGGACGCGGCGTGCGGCGCTCACAGGCGGCCATCTTGGTCGCGGGCGGGCTGGCCGGGCAGGGTGGCCATCTTGGGGGAACGGGCAGGGGGCCACTATGGTGGTTGTGGCGGGCAGTGGGCGCTGCCATGATAGGTGTGTCAGGTCTGAACCTTGGCGGAGGCTGCAACCACGCACCTCGAATGGCCCGTGAGGGTCTCAGTGCTGCTCAGCTTCATCCCAGCAGGGCCATGATGTCACCCTGAGGTGCACAGGAGTGGTGTCCCCTCTTCTCCTACACTGGGGAGCCCACATCTAAAACTCTCAGGAACTGAGTGGGAGCAAGAGCCAGAGGGCATACCAGGGTTAGAGAAGCCCAAGCAGGAACGGACTGCCCAGCACAGGGAGTGCAGCCCAGCTGTGGGCACAGCCCAGCCCAGAGCACAGCCAGACTGTTCCTGGGCTGTTGGGGACGAGAGGCCCTGGGAGCAGGTCCAGTAGTCTGGATAGCGGGGAAAGGTTTGGATGGGCTGGAGGTTGTGAGGCAGACCCCAGCTGTGGGCATGGTATCACTGGCAGACCCTGGCTGCCCAGTCCAGCCTGTCCAGCATGAACCCCAGGGCTTGGCTGGGTTGTGACATGATAGCTGAGGAACACCAACAGCAGCACCTGTGTGCTCCCAGCATGGGCTCTGCATGGCACAGCGATGAGCGGCTGTGGGTGCACACCCTGCGATGCTCTCCAGGCCTGCCCCAGTGAGTTGCTCTCCCGTCCAGCACATGAGCAGTGTCCTGCTTATCAGCCCCAGGAAGAAGGAAGTGAAAGTGATTAGATCACACCATCATGGTCTCGATTACATCTGCAGAGCTGAGCTGCTCCACAGCGATGGTTTGAGCACAGATCCAACAGTGTTCACACTACTGCCCAGGTCCCTGACAAGCATGCCAGGGGGCTGCTGAACTGGGGCAGGGCAAGGGCCCAGCAAACCCCCAGCCCCATGTCACCAAGCCTGGTTGACAGGGAGCAGGAATCCCGGAAGCGCCAAACTCCACCACAGCACGCATCCCTAAGAACTGGGTACCTCCCCCTCTACCCTGCCCTTCCTGCCCTCCCCCTGAGGCCAGGGTGGGAGGCGGGGGAGAGCTCTGCCCACAGGGCCCAAACGGGTTCCTCCAGGGCTTGTGTGCATGGAGGAAAAGGGGGGAAGCTGGGTGAGGGCAGATCCTGCTGCATGGGTTCTACCAGGAATGCAACAACTCATTTTGGGGCTCCTCAGGCAGCTCTGGAGCCCCAGGGCTGCAGCCCACAGCCAGTGAGAATCTGCAGCCCCAGGGCAGGAGTGGAAACACCTCCCCCAGCCACGCCATGGTGGGGTGCTCCCTGCACCACCCACAGCCAAGAGGTGATCTGAGAATTGCTGCTGACACCAGACCAACTGCTGACTGTGTGCAGGGTGGGAGCTGCCCAGGACCCCTGTCCCGCCAGGGGGACTTGCTGGACCTTGTGTCACCACTCAAGGTGGGTCCAGGCTGGATCCGTACAGATCCCCAGAAGCGTCCCCACAGGCACTCCACATGGACCCTGGCAGAGCAGCGGCCTGGGTAGGGCTCTTGGAGGTGCCGAAAGAGATTTGGACAGACACGACATCCCCGATGGCTCTCTGGCTGCCCGCTCAGCGGGAGTGATCGTGTCATTCCAAAGCCGTCTCTCTCCAGGGGTTGGATCCTGCAGGCACTGGGGTGCTGCGGCAGCCAGGGAGAGCCGGCATGGGCAGGAAGTTTGGCACACAGCCTGCACCACCCTGGTGCAGGTGACCACATCCACCCTGTGGCCAAGCAGCCATGCTCCCTATACTCTCCCAGGAAACCAGCCGCTGTTTTTAGCTGCCAGAGGTACAAGAAACAGAAGAGCCACCAGCCCGGTGCAGGGTCTGAGCCACGAGGCTGAGCACTGGTGATCCCCCATCCCAACACCCCCCCTCTCCCAGGCGCTGCCCCAGCCCCAGGAGGGACTGGAGTGTGACACACGGCTCTTGCCCAGCACAGGGTGGTGGGCAGGGGTGGGGAGCGCGTGGGGCGAGGCGGGGGCAGGAGCGCGGGTAACGAAACCCCAGGGCAGCTGGGCACAGCGGGGACAGCTGCTTTTGGGATTCCGTTGCCCGCGCTGGCGCCGCAGAGGGATGGGCACGAGCACCACGGCCATGCCACCCCGACCCTGGGGCAGTCGGTGGCCAAGAGAGGAGAGGGCGACTTACCGGCGGGGACCGGGACGGAGGAGATACGTGGGAGCCTGCGCCGGGCCGTTGTGGCCGGGGGTGCCGACAGAGAAAGGGGTTGTGCTGCCGGCTCCCCCCGCGCCGCGGGCCGGGTGCCAAGGGGAGGGCGGCACGGTCGAGCCAAAAGGAAACGGCTCCGAAGAAAGCCCCAGTGGGGCTGGAGCAACTGGTGCCAGCCCATCAGCCCCCGACGGGGCCTGGAAACACGAGCCGTCCCCGAGGGCGGGCATCTGCCTCGGCACCTGCGTCCAGAGGCGGGCACGTACCGGTCCGTCACCGCCGCTGCAAGCGCCCGCAGTCCCCGGCGCGGAGCCCTCCGCACCGCCATGGGGGGGAATTGAAACCGCGTGGGGAACCCCACCTACCCCACGCGAACTTCTCGTGGTGTCGCCTAGGAATCCCTGAGACCCTACGCTAGCCAAGGCTGCCGGCTGTGGGAATTCCTGATGCCTACGGCACGGCACGGTGGCGGGAAATGCCCCGCCGCCACTGCCGGGGAGCTTCCCGGTGGCCCCCACAGTGTCAGGCTGCGGCTGGCCCCGGCTGGGTCATACAGGCGGAGGACGTGGGTCCCCTGCCTCAGGGCACCTCTGAGCCCGCAGTGCCACCGGCCTCACCGAGCGTGGCAGGAAGAGGGGGGGAGGGCGCAGCGGGAGGTCCCGGGGGCGATTCAGCCGGGGTCCCGGGGTTCAGCCCCGACTGGCAACAGCCGCCCGCAATGGAGCACAGTGGGAACTGGGGCGCCGTGCCGGGCCTGGGGCAGCCCCGGGGCACCGGCGGGGCCGAGCCAGGAGCGCAGCCGAGACACGAGCCCGCTCCCTCCCGCCCGGGGAGCCGCCCGCTCCCCTCTCACCTCCGACCCCGGAGCCTTCTGCACAGCAGCCCGGGCCGGTCCGCAGCCCCTCCCGGCGGCGGGGTTGTGGAGGCTTCAAGCAGGACACCCCGCGCCCCGCTCCCACCGCGCCTCTCCCACCCCGCCGCCGGCCGCTTTCGGTTTCGCTCCGGCGCCCACTCGGGCGCTGCAGGTCGGGGCGCACCCGGGACCTGGGGCAGCGGGCGTGTGAGTGTCACTGCCCTCCCGCCGCTCAGGACCCTCGGGCGGGGGGACCCCGAGGGGCCCCCGGGAGCTCCGATCCGACCCCGCTCCCACCCTGCTCCCCCGGTGGCGCTGTCCCGACTCTGGCCACCGGGGGCGGTAGCGGCGGGGGCGGGGCCGCTCGGCGGTTCCGGCGGTGTCGCGGCNCGGGCAGGTACCGGCACCGGCAGCCGGCACCGCGGCTGCCCTGCAACCGGGGGCGCTGCCGCGGTGCCGTGGGATCTTCGAGGGTGCCCGTGGGCCCCACGTGTCCCAGCTGTTCCCTGTCCCCGCAGAACGCCGTGCCGGGGTCATCGGCTCACGCCGGCGGATGATGAGCTGTACCAGCGGACGCGGGTGATGGTGCTGGAGCCGGAGTCCCCCAACATCATGTTCATTGAGGGCTACAGCACCCGCGGCTTCACCATCAGCGGAGACGTGGTGGTGGGGCCCTGCGCCGTCTTGCCCCGCAGCATCCTCCAGTGGAACGTGAGTGCCCGGCGGCGGGGCGGGGGCTGTCGGTCTTCGCCGCGCACCAGGGGCAGTCCCCCTCAAAGCCCGCCATTGTCCCCGCAGGTTGGCTCCTACCGGGACATCTCGCACGAGAGCCTGTCGCTGTTCCGGCTGCTGGAGCCCCAGATAGGTACGCGGGGCAGGAGGTGACTATGCGGGAGCCATTGGTCCCTGCACGATGGGCAGGTCCGGGCCGAGGCACCTCGAGTGCTGCCCTGCCCACCCTTGTCGTGCCCTGGTTGCAGAGATCCTGGTGCTGGGCACAGGGGACAGGGTGGAGCGGCTCCACCCCATCACGCTGAAGCAGATGCGGGAGTGCGGGATTGCTGTGGAGGTGCAGGACACGGTAAGGAAGGGTGAGCACAGGCAGCACCCCACTGAAAGGAAGGGAGGGGATAATGTGCCTTGAGAGAAGGGCCGAGTCTCCTTTCTGAGGGCTGCAGCTTCACTCATTCCCTTTTCTATTCACAGGCAAATGCATGTGCAACCTTCAACTTCCTGATGAATGAAAGGCGCGTGGTAGCTGCTGGGCTGATCCCTCCGCGGGGCACCTATGGGATATAGGCACTGCCTGCCATACCCATGGGATGAGTGGTTCTTCCCCTGCCTGCCTGAAGCCCTGGATGGTCACTGCTCCCAACTGAAGAACGCTCCAGACTGAACTTGGAATCTGCCGGCTGGACAATGGCTCTGGCACACAGGAAGGCTGTGAGATATGTGGGCTTAGCTCTTCCCTGCAGTCCCTGGCTTCTTGGCCTCCCTGCACAGTCTGGGCTGGGGACTGTGGGGAGCATCACAAGGCTTTGCTGGCAGCACTGCTCCCACAGCCATGCCAAGGTCATTCCCCACACCTTGGCAGCATGAAGCCTCGCCCTGAGGCAGGATGAAGGCTGGTGGGGTGAGCTGTACACCCCTGGACACATCTGGGTCTCCACGAGGAAAATACATGTAAATGGGAAGTACAAGAAATTGTATGGTGGTTAATGCACAGCACAGTGAGGCTGTAACAAGTTGATGGGGCATGTGCTCACCTTGGGCACTGGACAGCATGTGTAGTGGTGGGATACCACATGCCAGCAGCTCCCTGAGCACAGCCAGCACCAGCAATAAGTGTGTCCCAGCTGGTGCTGGCTTGGCTTGGGCTCTCCCATGGGGCTTCGTACCATGCCAGTGCCCATGTACCTTCCGCAGTGTTGGTCCAAGGATGCTGAACCCCCTCTCCTTGGAGGCTCAGCTCCAGCAGGAAACATGGAAAGGGTCACTGTCCTGTCCTCCCACTGGTTCATGGTTGGGGATGTCACCCTTGGGGAAGAGGGTACATGTACCTAATGGAAGCCTTGTGCCCTGAACTCTGGCACCTTGGCAGGTAAAGGGGATGCAGCTGCAAGGTTAGGGTAGCTTTGCTTAACAATTGTCTTAATGAATGTGTTAATGAGTGCGTGACACTGACACCATGGTGTTGTAGTCAAGGCTCTGGGTTTAGGGTGCAAATCAAATTTGACATCCCCAAACCACTGATGATAAACACACTCTCTTCAGCAGGAGTGACATATGTGGGAGATGTATGACTGATACGGGTGTAAAATATCTCTGTATCCTGGTGTTGAAAGCACAGGTAACCTGCCAAGCCAGGGAGGTTTGCACTGCTCAGGCCTGCAGAAATGCACACAAGTTCCTTTATAAACTTGTGCCCCTCCCAGTGCATTGCCCACCTTCTGGCAAACAGTTGCTCTGTGGAGCCTGGGCAGGTAATCCACAGTGTAACAGCCCAAGGGGGTGAAGCCACTGGGCCTGGAGCTGTGGCAACTACAAGAGGTTTAGGGGAAGGAGAATGCAGCAACTGGACCAGAAATGGGGTCCTGCAGCATCCTGACTGCTGCCACAGCTGGGTTTGGCAGCTCCCTGTAGGAGATAATAGCCCTGTAAAACTGTTTACTTTCTTGCCCAGCAGCCCCGCCCTTGTTTTCTGCTCTCAGGAAAGATTTTTAAAGAAGGCACACTGTTACCCATTTAATCCTGTCTCAGGACTCGCCCCTACCTGCTGCCCTTCACTTGCACACAAGTCCCTTCTGGTATTATCAGCTGCACCTGAAGGTGTGGGGAGCAAAGGACAGAGCCAAGGAAGGACAACAAGGGAGGTAAAGACAGAAGAGGAGCTCTGGGCTGACACGAACTGCACATTTTTTCATTTTTTTATTGTAAAACATAGCCAACATGTGCAAGGCTCCAGCCCAAGATCACAGCTCCCGGGTGGAAGGTGGGCCCTGCAGGTGGTCAGAAAGCAGCCAAGGGACAGCGGGAGCTCCAGGCAGCCCTGAATAATGGCACTTCTGCAGCAAGAGCAGCTCCTGCGCGGAGCGGCACAGGGCTGAGTGGCACAAGGACAGACACAGACAGGTCTCTCAGAAGAGGCGCTTCTCATACCTGCGAGGGAAGCAGCAGCAGGGAGCCCCTTTACTGACCCACCTCACCCAGGGCAGGGACAAAGGTGCAGTAAGGAATGGCTCCTGCCGGCCCATGGAGGGGAACAGCCTCAGCACCCTGACATGCCGCAGTTCGGCCTGCCTGCGCGGTGCCAGGGCAAGCCAATGGCAAACCAAACAAAGGGCGTGGCAGCTGAGGTACAGGATCGCTGTTCCTGATCCCCAACACCCACCCCCGAGGTGACAAGGATCCTGCCAAAAGTACTTACGAGTGGAGGCTGTGCACGCCTCCTTCAACCTGGGCAGACGTTGTCCTCTTCTCAAATTTCAGCTCTCCCGAGTACATCATGGCTCTGAGGGGGAAGGACACCTGTCACAAGCCTGGCAGATCTAGGGAAGACCATACTTTCGCACATGCTCAGCTGGAACAGCTGGGACAAGGGTCACTGGTTCCTCAAGCTGTGGCCAGAATGGTCTTTGCTGTGCTCCCAAGAACCAGGCAGGGTAAGGTAACCCCAACATTTTGAGCCCACCCAGCTGAATATGCCACAAGAGACCACATTCCTGCATCCCTGGGGCTGGCAGATCCATAATGTGGTGACCACTGGAGATGAGGGAAGCGGAACTACAAACTATCCAGAGCACACCACAGCTGCCCAGGGACTCCAGACAGCAGGACCATGACCCAACCAGAGTAGAGGCATGGGGAAACACTCACCGGACTTGCGTCAGGCTCTTGGCACCAATATCCTGACAGGAATGCTGGATCCCAGCAATTAGGTATGGAATGAATTTATGGATAGAACCCTTGTCTTGCACTGCACCGGAGACCCCCTGGGCTACTTTAATTTTGTCTGTCTCACTGCATGAAAGCACAAATCAAGGATATTTGTGAATCAGAGAAGCCCCCAAAGCTTGATCTGCTGCCCCAAAGCACCATCTCTGACCTGAAATACCGATTCTGGCTGCCCAAGTTCTTGTCCATGGCATCTAGGGAGCCCATGCCGCGGTATTTCTTCAGCCTGATGCCATCCGAGAAGAAGTACTCGCCTGGGGCCTCCGTGGTGGCAGCCAGGAGAGAGCCCATCATCACTGGCACAAGAGATCACCAGGAACAGCACATCAGCAGCAGTGCCAGTGGCTGCAAAATCCGTCAGGGTCCCTGGGCACGGCACTGGCTGCAGCCCCCATGCTCTCGGCAACCTGCAGGTAAATGCCCTCATGCCCAGCGTGATGCCATATGGAAACATTTTCTAGGAGATTCCCTACAATTGTGCTCACCTGTAGAGGCCCCAAGTGCCAGGGCCTTGGCAATGTGCCCAACTGTCTGGATCCCTCCATCGGCGATCACGGGGACGCCGAACCTCCTGGCATACTCAGACACCTTGTACACTGCAGTGGCTTGGGGACGGCCGCATGCCAGCACTGTGGGACAGAGCACATACAGGGTCAGCTCCATGAAGCAGTACATCCCTGTCCCAGCAGGCCCTTTCAGGTTTCCAGCACACACATGCTCCAGCACTCAGAACACACAAATCCCTGGATGCTCCTTCCCTAGGCTGAATTGCAAGAGGAGCAGATGCCCAGGAGATGCCTGCTGGGACATCCTCACAGCCCTTCACTCCAAAAAGCTGAGTGACCTTGGAACTGGGGTCTTTGATCAGATGTCTGGGATCAGACAAGACTCGTGGCTCATCCTGGTGCACAGAAGACATGTGGGGAGCTTGAGAAGAAAATAAAGCAAACTCCAAAAGCCCCTCTCCAAAGCATGCCTGGCATGTAGCCATGTCCCACTGCTCGCTCTCTCCTAGAGCTGCCAGACCCCTTGTCCATTTATCCAGCACCTGTATGATATGCCTCTTGAATGGAAAGGCAGTTGGCTGGGAGAGAGCTCATATGGCTGTATATGGTATAGATGTAAATATATCTATACATACAGGTCTGCATACACACACAAACACATACAGCAGTGGAAAAGAAAATGGGCAGAATGGTTTGATAATAATTTATGTTCCTGCCCTGCAAAGTTGCAAGGATTCCATCAAGTTAAGCTGCCCCATGGGGAGGGAGTTATTGGCTTTGGATTTACTTGTTCTTCCCAGCCAATAGCAGTTAAGAGACTTCCCATTATATGAGGAAAACCAGCACAAGGCATGTCTTGTAACATGTTTGTCAGCCACAGGCATGCAAGAACACTGAGATAAGCTTCTCAGGGAGACTTCCCTTCCCTACGATCAGCTGGAAGCCTTTTCTCCAATCGTGGTTAGTCCCATAAACTGGGTAATATTAAGGCCATGCAGGATTAGTACTTTGGAGTGTGAACTCCAGGTGTGGTTCAGTCTGCATTGCAGCAGTGCTACCAGCATGTCCCTGGCAGAGGCTGCAGTTTCTCTGCTCCCAGCACTCAGCAGCAGCTGCTGAGGGAGGGAAGCCAGATTCCAGCCTGAGATTGTGAAAGAACTGAATTTAATCAGACCCCAGCATTCAGCTCAGGCTCAGCCAGCCAGGGAGAGGCTGCCAGCTTTATCATCAATGCCATTAAAGAGATGGTCTCGCCCAGTTGGGTGCTGCTGAAGGCCACACTGCAGCTGCAAACTGCTGCTACGGAAGAGCTCTGTGGACAGAAACACCCATTTCTGGAGTGTCTTGAGTCCAGGGTCTATGGTAGTGTGACACAGACAGTGCAGAGCCTGCAGAAACCTCTCAAGCGCAACCACAGAGACCAGTTCTTTTAAGGCACAGCTTGGCTCAGGGCCCCTAGAGCATCGCGCCACTCCGACTGTCCCAGTGCCACAGCTCTGGAGCGCAGGCATCCCAAGCAGGGTTCTGAGCACACACACATCACACAGTCAGGGCAAGGGTTTGTCCCTTTTAGTGTATTGGCAAAGGGCGGCCCTGTGAAATCATCTGCTAGAGGAACATCTTCCAGGATCTGCAAGACCTGTCCCTTTGAGGTGTGTCAGAACTACGAGAAAGGACAAAGCTTAAGGCTTGCCTTGCAGGGGCTGCTTGATCTGATAGCATCAGAGCAGAGAACACTGCACTCTCTGCTGGGCAAGAGCCCTTTCTATCCACAGGACATGGTGGGGAAGGATGGAACGCAGCTGCCAAGGTGGCCATGCACAGTGAAGTCTCTCTGTAACCCAGGGGAACCAGTTCCATGGGAAGCTTGGCCAGTGCACAACTTCCCCAGAACTAGAGCTACATTTTGAGCATGATCAAGGACTGCTCAGGGATCACCTCCCAGCACTGGATCAGCAGGAGCATGCCTGGCTAGGGATCCAGAAGGTGCAGTCAGAAGCCCAGTCAGGTTCCTAACTGGATTTTGGAGTGGATAGAGGACAGGCCTGAGTTCTCTCAGCTTGGACAGTTCAGATTCTGCTTTACGAAATCAGAAAGGCTTCTCAGATTTCATTTCAGATTAACAAAACCAGTATCCAAAGCCACAAAACCCCAAGTGCATCTACAGCTAAATTATTCTCAAACAAGCAGTAGGGCCATGTGCAGCCAAATCAGGATCCTGCTTCAAGACACATAATTAGGGTTGGGAACAGGGCAAGTGACTTACTATAGGTGCCCGTGACAGTAGAAGGGCATTTGGGGCTGTGGGACTTTAGGTCTGGAGGGATCTTTGGAGCAGCTAAACAAAAACAAACACACACATTTTAGAGACAGAAGAACAGCAGCAGAACAAAGGACCCCGGAAGTGACCTGCTACTGGGCAGAGCATACAGTGTGGGACAGAGCTGACTTTGCAGACCCTTCCAAGCCTAAGCCAAGCAGAGGCCAGATCCTATGCAGCCAGGCCCGGCTGTGCACAGCGCATGCTTGCCCTACCCCAGCAGCCACCCAGAGAGGTGACCTCTACCCCAAAACACCAGTGTTCTTGCCCTTAATGGGGCCAAAAACCTGGGGAGCTGCAGGCAAGTTTCACAACCACATCTCCTGTGAAGCACCACGTTCTATCTCTGCTCTGCTGCTTTGACAAAAACAGCACCCAACCCCATCTCCTGGGGCAGCTGGAGGAACCCCCAGGACATTCACCTCTCTGCAGACTGGAGTGTGCCTTTGACTTGAAGCCTGGGTAGGACATGTGTGTCCTGGCTCTGCTCTGGCTATGGAAGTGTCAGCCCACGTATACTACCCCCACCCTAGAAAGCTGACCTGAGACAGACTGCTCTGACTGGGAACCCCCTGCAGCCAGGCAAAGCGGAAACGCAGCACAGGTCCATGGCTGCTTGCAGGCTCCATGCTGGAAAGGGCAGAGCTAATGCAGCACCTTCTGCCAGCAGCTGCTCACTAGCTGCCTCCTGTGGCACAGACAAAGGAGGAAAGCAGAGAGGGGCTGCACCACCTCTCTACACTCCACCTGAGGTTCAACACACAAGGACTGAGTCTGTCTTCAAGAAAGACTTTCTTGAGGCCCTGGGGGATGCCCCTCTTGCCTTTTAGCTAAGGGTGACACAGCCCCTGCCCCATACAAACTCTGTTTAACTGCAGAGACAAAAGCAAGAAATCCCATTTTGGCCTGGAAATTGCAAAGGCATTGAGCCTAGATCAATACTTAAGCATCATGCACACTGCTGCCAGAGGGAAAGGGAGCATGGACAGCCCAGTGCACCTGACCCATCAGCACTGGGGATCCAGTAAGCCGCTCTCCCTGCAGAGCTGACTGCCAGCACCATCCCACACTGAGCCAGCAACTCCCATTGGGCAAAGCCACCATCTGCCACACCGGCTCTACTCAGTCTCAGTCAGTACTGGGAAATGCCTTTGCTGCTGCTGCCACCCCAAAGGTTGGAAGTCCTTAACAAAGGGGGTGAAAGACCGCTTGCTGTTGGACACTGCCTTCAAAACAAGAGAATTCTATCCCAGCCATGCTGCTTTTCAGCAGGGAATTTCTACTAAACAGGTGTCTTCAGCCTATTTAGGAAGCCGCTGATCTCTCTCACCTTCCTGTGTGATGCAGATGGAGCCACTGCCCATCCCGACCCTCAGGGCATCGACCCCCGCGTCAATGAGGTTCTTGGCCTGAGCTGCGGTCACCACTGTGGGGAGCAGAAATCAGTTTGAAAACAGACAAGCACATTTGCACACAACACTGCTCTGCCCTGGAGGTTCCCCCATGGCTGCCAACACGCCCTGCCCAGGGCAAGCGCCTGTGCCAGGGCCAAGCCTATCTGGAAGGAGCAGTGAGTTTCTGCCCCAGCTGTCCCGAGTGGGTGAGGTGACACTGCCCCTTTAGGCTATTCTGCAACACACTTCCCCTCAAAGGCAGAGGCAGCAGAAGTCACAGCACGGTCCCAAGCACTCTCTGGGCGAGAGTACAGGGTAACAGCAGCATCAGGTAAAGATAAGGACCACTGGACTCTGCTGTCAAGAGGCAGGGAAAATTGCCATTACATATCCACATCAAGCAATATTCATTATTATGTAAAATTTTAAACTGATGTGTAAAATAAGCTAATGTGTAATGTGCTACAGAGGACTGTGGAATACTGTGCTGCAGAACAAAGGTTTCCAAGTATCTGTAGCAGTAAGGTACTGCCTTATGTCTACAGTGGTCTCACTCCATTCCACAAGCCAGAGGAAACCATTTTAAGTTCACAGACATTGACTGTTCCATTCACATCCCTGCAGCTCCCTCTGTGTCTAACAAACAAATGTTGAAAGACAAGAAGAGTCTTCAACACACGCCTACCATTTCCTCCAATAACTTGTAGGTTGGGATATTTCTCCTTAATGTATTTTATCATATTGATCTGGAAGATGGAGTTTCCTTGAGAGGAATCCTGCAATAGAAGGAAAATCAGTTTCAACCAGAATTTCTGCAGAAAATTACAAATGCAGCTTCAGAAAAGCTTCAGATCTTCACTCTGCTTGCTGGGGTCTTTGCTAAGCTGGATAAGTGGGCAAAATGACTCCCCAAATTGGGCACGGGACCCCAGGAGAAGTGGGACCCCTGCTACTAAGACAAGAATGCACCTTCCCTGTACGAGGCAGCTTATTGTAAAGACTTCAGTAATAACCTTCATGTTTAATCTTGTAGCTTCTATAGAAGGCAACAAGCAGAACATCTGGCTGTGGGTAACCATCTGGTTCTACCAGCAGGACACTGTCAGCCCTGTCTCAAACTACATGTGAAATGGAGAATGTTCCTTGTGAAACCAAGGAAGGCTGGTGAGCAGCAGAGCAGCTCAAATACCAGATGTCGAGCACTGAGCACTCAGGTCCTGCCAATCTCTGTGACCCAGTCAAGTCATGTCTGTTAAACATTTCCCACTACTCAACTGTGCCCTCAGAGTACAGCAGACTCACAGGATCACAATCAATGAGAAAACCATGTGCAAATACAGGCAGTGACAACTCTGCCCAAAAGTTGACAGGCCAGAAAGGGAGACCAGCAAAGCAGTTCTGAGCTCACCAATCACTCCTGAACATCAGTAAGAGAGTAACACAGTAACAATCACCAAAGAGACAAAGGGAAACTGTAAAAAGCCAAATATCCAAAACTAGTCAGGAACATCAGAGAGAATGGTGGCAGAGTGCAAGAGGTATTTGTAGAAGATTCTGTATTAACTGACAATGTTTCTCTTCTCAGCCTTCAGGGTTTCAATGCACCCTACAAATTCCCTCCAGGTCACATAAGTCTCCAGGTAAGAGGAATCCCTCCCATTTGAAGATTCTAACCTGAACAAGACTGAGAGGTCAACAGACTGCCATATTCTAACACATAAAGGCCTGTGACAAAGACAGTGAGTGCCACTCTGCTGCCACACTGTCAGAGACATTCATCCAGCCTGGGGACTCACCCCCCAGTGCCCTAGGCTGACACAATGCCTATGGGTGCTCACCAGCACAACAGCATCCACGCCAGCCTGCACCAGCAGGTCCAGCCGGTACTTGTCATCCTCGTGGGTCCCAATAGCGGCACCACAGAGCAGCTGCTTCTTGGAGTCCTTAGAAGCCAGAGGGTAGTCCCTGTTCTTCTTGAGATCAGTGCGGGCAATGATAGCCACCAGCTCATCATCTTCATTAACAATTGGCAGCTTGCCTGGAAACAGACAGAAAGAACATCACTGCAGATTTCTGCAGGTGACAGACGTTAGCTCGGAGCAGTGCAGCAGACCAGGAACAGTGGGCAGGTAGAAACTGCTAAAAGATGGAGACTCAGAGGTGTGTTACCAAATCTTGCTTGACCATGGATGCCAACAGCCCTGGCTCGAGAAACAGAGAAAGGAGTTTGCAGGATTGGAGAAGGACTCCATAATTTTACATTAACGGTAGAAAAAGTGTCTATTTTTTAATAATTAGACCCACAACACCCTATTAAAAGTCAAACTACTAAACCCTACAAGAGTTGAACTGAGTGCTGAAACGTGAAGGCTGGGAGAGAAAATTGAAGACACGTGGCTGGACAGCCAAGCACTGGGCTGGCAAGAATCCCTCCACTCCAAACACATTTGAGATGAAGGCATGTGAACTCTGTACCCTGGCAGAGGGCTGCGGGCACTCTCTTCACTGTCCTCCCCCATGTTTCACCCACGCAGGGACCCTGTGCCCACATCCACCCGCTGCTGCCCCGGCCCAGCGCTTCCACAGCTCTCCCTCACACTGCAGATGGTCACAGGTACCTTTTTTACTCCTTTGCAGAATTTCATTGGCTTCTTTCAACATTACACCAGCTGGGGCCACAACAAGATCCTCCCGTTTTGTCATAATCTAGTGGGTGGGAGAAGATAAAAAGTCACAAGAACTCCTTCACACTGATATGAAAATACCAAACCCCCCTGCCCACGTGAAACACTCTGCTAGCAGCTGTGCGGGAGTGCTCCACAACAGAGCCCACAGCACAGTAACACACCTCCAGAAACACACAGGAACAGCCTCCAGTGTGCTGTCCCCATGCCCATTAGTGCACTGAAAACAGATGGCAGAAGGCCGCAGGAAGACAAGTGAAAGCACCTAGAAACAAGGGATGACTCTCAGATTACCCTTATTTGGGATGTCACCCTAACAGCCCTCCCTTTTAATGGAGCACACGCAAGTAAGGGCTGGAGACACGTTCAGAGTCTCATGCTGTTCTGGCAGAAATGTTGCCTCCAATCTTGTTTTCAGGCAGCATCTCCAGTGCACAGGCCCTGGAAGGGCTCTGCCCAGAATAACCCACTGCTGTTGCTGGTAAGGTCAATGGGGCAAAGAAGTTGGATCAATCCAAATATGCTCACCCACACTCACTCTGACAATCAAGCACCTAAACATGGTGGAAAGCAAAGGGCAGTGCTGGACAGTGGGGAACAGGGGAACATCTGACCTGGTATGGTGGCTTTTGCTCCAACAGTGGTCTCCCACTGGGACAGCACCCCAGAAAGATAATGATATCTCCATCCTTGGAGATTTGGACACAGCCCCACAAAACCTTCTCCAGCTGAATGTGCCTCGAGCAGGTGGCTTGACAAGAGATCTCCAAGTCCCTTTCCAACCACAGCATTCTGTGATCATCAGATCCCCATGAAGGCTGGGCAAAGCTAAAAGGGAACACTCTCTAACCCTTCAGGAAGGTAGATCAGTTGCATACAAAGAAAAGAGGGAACGTTTTAGTTATTTATACCATAAGAACAGACATTTTGCATCAGAAAAGAGGCTGACCATGCCTGCATCTACCCAAAATGCTGTCTGTGACAGAACCCACATCTCAAGAGAAGCCTGAGGCATCACAGACATATACCGACACTTCCTAAGCCTGTGGGATCCATGTGCTTCCCATGCTACAGGAGACCTGTGTGTTTCAGTGGATGGCAATGAATGTCTCAGTAAGATGACTGCTGGACTGCAAGTGGAGAGAAGACTGAGGAAACCTTTCGTTTCCCTGCCCTTGCCTGGTGACAGGGACAAGCACCAGACACTGACAGCAGCAAGTTTCCTGCTCTGCAGTGCTGAATGACCCATGTAAAGGATGAGGGGAAATTCTTAGCTGGGTCCCCTGAATGGGCAGCATTGCTTCAAAGGGCCATGTGCACTTTTATAACCTACTCCTAGTTCAAGGTTCTTCTATCAGGTATTTGTAGCCAATTTCAAACCAAACAGGGATCAGCATGTGACACTGCATTTGGTCAGCAAGAGCTAAAAATACTTGTGAGTCAAGAGCAAAGTGTGGCCAAGAGGCACCGGTAGTGTAACCTGACAGCACTGCGGATCTCCAGTTACACAGTTCGTGTAACTGGAATCACAGAGAACATTCTCTTGCACGAGGGGAGTCTGACAGCAAAGCATTATAAGGGCCAAACTGCCAGACTGCAAGTTCAGGGGGTTATTTGAAAGAGCAAGTAACCCGAAGGAGAAATACAGAAAAAGGCAGCCCAGAAAAGGAAGCTCAGCACTTGGAGGGTTTGTTGGGCTGAGCACAGCTGCTACAGAGCTGGCCAGTGCCAGCATGTGGGACTACAGCAGCAGCTAGAAACACCAGCAATTAATTAGTGAAGCAGGGAAGAGTTTCCACAGCACTGAAAGATAACTCCCATGACTCACACAAACTGCATGGTCTGCACTGCAGGAGTGGTTCAGAGAATGTAAACAATCAAGACACTCTCCCCTGGAAATACACTCACAGACAGATCGGCAGAGCTAAGTTGGAGCTGCTCCTTCACACTGGCAGAACACCCTCACAGCTACACACACTTCTCCTTACCACAAGCCACATGGCGTCCTAACATAGTGCTCACACCCATCAAGGTACTCACATGCCCTTCTCACCTCACCAAGGGGCAGGTCATGCTCTGACTCTTTCAGGAAATCAATATCTCTGGATGAGATGATCCCAACCAGCTTGCCCCCCATCTTCCCATTGTCCGTGATGGGAATCCCACAAAATCCATGACGAGCTTTTGCTTCAAACACATCTCGCACTCGGTCATTGGGGCTCAGCACCACAGGGTCTGTGATGAATCCTTGCTCATATTTCTGAAAGGAAGCAGATCCAGCAGCCAGGCTGAGTGGCACCACCAAGCTGGACAGGAGCGAGGCATGTGCCCAAGGGTTACTGCAGCCACTCACATGGGTTTGCAACCACCCAGCCTAGCCACATGCTCACCAACAGGATGACTCTCAAACCAGCAACAAGGCTCACCCAAGTAATGTTAAAATCCAAGAGTCTCCAGGCTAACCTGCTCCCTGAAATGATGGGTAATATTCCCACACCAGGAGGACTCAAGTCCCAGGCTGCTCATAGACAGTGTCTGGCACACAAGAGGGTTGTGCTGGCAAACCCTGGCAGCACTACAGCTCTGAAACACCAAGACCAGGCACACATCAGCAGTCTCTTCAAACAGCTCATTCAGTGAGGCCAGATCTGCTGCCCAACTCCACGGAGCATCCTGTGCCAGCACGCTTTACTGCTGCCGTTCCACCCACTCACCTTCACCTTCCGCACTTCGTTGGCCTGGAACTCCGGGGTGCAGTTGTGGTGGATGAACCCAATTCCCCCGGTCAGCTGGGGACACAAAGGTGGCTGTGAGTCACTGCAGACACTGCCCGGCGCTGCATCGGCCGGGTGCAGCAGTGGGGTCGGCACCGGTGGAGCCCCTGGGCCCAGCCTCGCTCCGAGGGGCTGCGGGTACCCCAGGGCAGACACGCGGGTGCCTCAGGCGGCGTTTCCTGTCCCGGCAGCCCGTTGAAGGCGGCAGAGGGGACGCGCCCGTCCACGGGGCCTCACTCACCGCCATGGCGATGGCCATGCTGGCCTCGGTGACTGTGTCCATGGGCGAGGAGACCAGCGGCGTCTTCAGGGTGATCCTCTTGGTCAGCGCCGAGGTCAGGTCCTGGCGGGGAGGCAGGCGGCGGCGGCGGGTGAGCGACGGCATAGGCGCAACCCCCGGCCCGGCTCCCGGCCCGCTCCCCCGCCCCCGAACACTCACCACCTGGTCCGCCGTGAAGTCGATGTACCCCGGGAGGATGAGGAAATCGCTGCGGGGTAACGAGGGGATACGCGTCAGCGACCGCAGCGGCCCCGCGCCCCGGTCCTGGTCCCATCCCCGTGTCGGCCGTACTCACTTGTAGGTGAGCCCATCGCCACAGCTGAAGAGCTGCTGCGCCGTCAACCCGTCGTCGGGCACGTAGCCGGTGCCGCCGCTGATCAGATAGTCCGCCATTGCCCCGCCGCGTGCCCGCCCCGCCACACCGAGCGCAGGCGCGCCCCGACGGTCGCCGGGAGGGATACGCTGTGCCCGCCCCGCGACGGCGCGGACAGAGCGGCTCTGGAAGGGGCCGGCGCCGATAGCGCCCCCTCGTGTCGTGGAGGGCCACAGAGCGGAGCACAGCCCCGGTTCTCGCCCTGCTTTATGCCGGGCGGTACCGGACTCACACCGGGCCAGCTTGTCGCTCTCAGCCGCCGGCAGTGCCTCCTGAGCAGCTTCTCAGCGCCGAGCCCGTGCGTGTTTAGCCCGGTGACATCGGGTCATCGCGGCTGTTCTGTGCTCAGGCCGAGCAGCTGGGTCCGTGTACCGGAAGGAGGCAATAGAAGAGAGCTGAACGCCATTACAGCCCAGTATGTCCCTGCGTACCGAGCCCTGGCTTGGCTGACGCCAGCTGGTGTCAGCAGTACAGTGTGACACCTGCTAGAAGACCACCAAAAAAAGCCCAGCTACGGGTGACATGGTGAAGCCCACAGAGAGAGACTGTGGGTTGGGAGCTGAATCCAACACCAGGTAATTCCGCAGCTTCAGAAGACAAGAATGGGCTTGTTGGGTAGGTGGTGGATGCAGAGCTGGGACAAACCTGCAGAATACAAAGCAACTTTGTAAGTCAAAGGGAGCTGCACGGATGAAAGTCAAGAGGCAGGAGCAAGGCAAGTCTTGCACCTCGAGGGGAATGAAAGGCACAAAGGAGAGAGGCAGCAGTCTCACGGGAGACGATCCAAGGTGACAAGGTGATCCCAGCTAGGCATTAGCGCCCTCTTCCCAAAGTCACGGGGCCAGGCTGTACAAACAAGCAGTGTGAAGAGGATGGCTGCAGACTGGGGATCGCGGTGTAGCACCTTTATGCCTGTGCCACAGACTGGGGCTGGAGGCAGGATTTTGGAGAAGAGCAGTAGCAGGAGGAGGGAGGACTGTGCCTGGAGGAGCAGAACAGGCACAAACACTGATCTGCCTCAGAGGACCCTTGTAGGACATAGCAGTTGGCTTTTTCCAGGATGAGACGTTCCCATCCCTGCAGTTCCCTTTGGGCTGTACCGTAGGTTACAGAGTAACTTCCTTCTCTTGGTTTGCTTGTTCTGACATTCCAGATCCAGCCTCAGAGCACCATGACCTTGAGACAATCACACCCGTTCTTACCTGCTCCCCGTAACATGCTGTCGAAGGCAGCCCCCTGTCTAATACTAACCAGTTCAGGGACTAAAGAACAGTGCTCCTGTGCCTACAACTCCCTGCTGCAGTAGGTTAACTCCTTGTCCAAAGACCAGAAAACAGCTTCAAGAAATGTGTTACTCATGTTACCCAGCTGTAGGGCACAGGAAATATGAACAGAGATCGGAAAGCGCTGCCTGCCAAGGACATGTACTCTCAAGTCAGCATTACCTGTCACAGGATCAGCAGAACAGGAGGCACCATGCCAGACCAAGATCAGTGTAACAGGTCTATCTACCCTTCTTTAAAAAAAGAACAGGCTAACAAAGGCTTGCTGAGCCTACCTGGGAGGCACACACAGATCTGAGCTGCTGCACTACGGCACAGGCACAGCAGTAACTGGGCAAGTTGGCTTCTGTTCCAACAGAAACATCAGACAGAGTTTAATGCTTCTCAAACAGACTACAACAAAGGCTGCAGGGAAAAACATTTTATTTCCAAGCAGATTACAAAGAGCAGAGAATATAAGAGTAAAATTAAATTAAAAAAATAGTTGAGTGCATCTCTTTAAAATGATTTGTAGTGTGAGTTACTCACGGGGCAAAGCTACTGGAAAGTTCTGAAGGTCACTTTGCAGGATGCCAATCACATGTGCTGTTTAGACCTGGGTCAACACAGGAGGGACAGACAAGATGTATTTTGCATATAGGCTGCACACTCATCATCAAGCGAGGCTCTGAGCTGCAACTGGACCCTGCCTTTTTGAGACATCCCCTCCACCTCATTCTCTCCTGCAGTTCCCTCAAGTTCTAGACATAGTTTATTGCTGCTCTAAGTGGGTTTACTCTGCCTTCCCATTCTGATGAGCTCCAACGAGAAGGGAGAAGCAGGCAAACATGGCTGCCATGCACAAGGTTACAGGGAACATGACTGCAGTGCTAAGAGCAAAGCTTCAGCCACACAGCAAAGGGAATCAACAAGTAAGGACACAGCAATCGCTTCAGAGATTTGGGGGCAGTATGTCAGCAAGACTTCTGGAAGAATTGAGATGTTCCTTAAGGTAAGAAGAGGCTCAAGCAGAGAAGGGCTCTTTCTTAAGTATTGGCACCAGCAAAATAGAAGAGGCTGAATCATCAGGATAAGGTGCATTCCCTGTAATATTTGAAAGGAGCAGCTCCAGTAATAAGATGGGGAGAAAAGTCCCATATAGGTGGAAGACAGTTGATATCCCACTTTAACAGTTACTTAGGAGTCCAAGCACTAACTCCAAGTCAGTCACTATTAAACTCACTTAAGAATTTGCTTTGGCTGGACAGCTGCACAGCCATTCAGTGTCCAGCAGCACTGAGTCCAGCAAGAGGTTGAGCAACTACAGTACTAGCAGTCCGCCACCCACTGTACACTCAGGGGGCTCTTTTCTACCATTTCTGGATCTGCTCTTATCACAGCATAGGAGGTTTTGAGGCCTCATCCCTTCTAAGTATGCCAAGGCAGACAGTAGCCTTGATGCTGCTGAGAACAAGACTTTCTTAATTTCTGCCCTAGCAGCAACAGTGCAGAAGAGGATTCTTATTTAGAGATCAGATTACTTTTTGTATTGTCCAAGGCAGAACAGTTCAGAAACTACTTCAGACCTTGTGACCCTTCTGAAGTCCAGACCTCTAGGAGTGAGGCAGCCAACAGACGAAAGCCCTATAAAGTTACTTAGACCATTCCCTTTACTCACTGCTGTAGACAGGAGTGAAGAACTACTCTCTTGTCTGCTCTCCGCTGCTTCAGCCATTACCACTTAAGAGGAAATGCTTGACCTCTTGAAAGCAAATGAAAATCTAATGGTGCTGTGAACACATGTGTAAGAGGTTACAAGTTTCCTACAGAAAGCAACATTGTTAAATGTCAAGAGCTTGTACAATACATGAGTCTGGTGTCAGAATGTGAGGTGCTTTACAACAGTCAGTCAGTCTCTGCTTTCCATGGTTCCTTTCATACCACAGTGACAAGATGGGCACAGTTCAAAATCAACAACACACGGTCTCTAGCTTGACTTCTCAGCTCTATTTATTTAGAGATCAATGCATTTTCAGCCTGTCTTATACAAGGCATAGGGCACAGAGAGTTCCTGTCAATATATACACGCATACAAGAGCAGTACAAGCAGTTTGGCACTCTCGTAGCCAAGGGGGAATGCTCTTTAAGCAGTGGTCAAGCTGGTTATAGGAAAGTGTTAAAAAGCTATTTTACATGTTTGACTGGGAACACTTCCCAGAACATGGACAGCAACCCTAAGCCACAGCACTCTTCTGTGCTATTCTGTGCACGTCTTACTACAAGTCCCTACAAAGGGAGCAGATCAAGTTCTTTACTATCGAAGAACATAGTATTTATATTCTAGAAATACTGTACCTTTTAAACTAGCTCCAGAGAGACAGACTAGAAGCCAAATCCAGGAAAATAATCCTTAAGTCACAGTATATCGATTGTCTCTAAAAATAGGGAATGAAGTTTACACAGTGGACATTCTGATGAGACAGTACAGAACAATACAGCAGTCCACTTCCACATCAGCAGATCCTCTCCTATGTACATGCAGACAATGAGAAAGGAATGGAAACACTCTGGTCCATCAGGACAAAACCAGTCATCAGGAGATCTCCACAGCTCACCATGTGCCAAGTTTCCCTATTCTGAACCAGGAATCCTCCAAGATCAAGGAGAGCTCTTCCCCCTACAAAGATTTGAGATCACCTTGCAGGTAAGGGTAACAAGGAGAGTGCACAATCTAGAATTTTAAGGTAACATGGAATTTAGTTTCCTCAGAAAGCTCAGTTGAAGTTCCTGTTTGCCCCCAACCTTCAACTGCCCTAACGTTCTGTCAAGTTATTGCAGCTTCTGTCAAAGTTTAGTGTAAGAGGTAGCTCTCAAGCCTGCCCAGTAAACCAACTGGTACAGTGCGTATCTGGCAGATGGTTTAATATCCACTGTACTTCTGATGGAGACAGCCAAGAGAGCTGACTTTTCAACTCTGCTCTGATGATGGGACAAAGTGCTCAAAAGAAAGGGAAAGCCACTCTGTGCATGCCTGTTGGGCACCCTCAGGTAAGGTATGTCCCAGGCACAGCAACTGCTTGAAACAGTGGGAGCCTGCCCCTAACCATGTCCTCAAAGACTTAAAATAGGGCCAGAGATGGACATTCCAGTCACTATGATATGGTAAAGGGATTAGAGGCTTCTGACAGCTGAAGCAGTACCGGTGATCTCAACAGACACCCTACCAGGGGGCAACTGCTGACTCCCAGCAGACAAACCGAGGTGACAGTACCTGCTACCAGCACTACACCCTCCCTGGGCACCATCTTCCCAGCTTACCCACTGGGATATGGGAACTGATCCCAGGCTATTTTCCTCTGGCCTGTTTCTCAGGGCAGACACTGAGCTAAAAGTCTAAAACAGAACAATAGTGCATTGCTACTTAACTTCTCTGCACTTACTTATTTGAGCATAGAGTCCTATAGAGGGAATAAACTGCTCATACTGACAGCTAACTCAAGCACACCTGCTTCCTCAGGAACATCAATGTCAACATGAAGCATCAGGGGCTTGGGAAGTCTCTCTAAGCTGCACACCTCAACACTGCTCACAAGCACAAAGACAGTGAACATTATGGCTACTCTCATCAGTTTACACTCTGCACAACCAGCAGAGAGGGCAGACCTTCCTTCTCAATACAGTCAGGTGCTGGACAACAGAGGCTTCAGGAAAGTTGCTTGCCCATACACAAGTTTAAATTCTTTTACTGTAATATATATTTAAATATTTATCTGTGTATTTTGGAACAGGGAAAGGACAGAAGGTGGAGAAGCAGTGAAGACAAGTTTAAGAAGCAGAGTAATTTCTCTGCATCCAAGAAGCTGGTGGCACAAATAACAAGCCTGACAAGTGAGCTCCCATTTCAAGCACAGTTGGCTACCTGCTGGCTTCAAAAGAGCAGACTATTTGTTAATGACATAAAATACAGCAACCATTTAAGATGCAGCAAGGCAAGGCTACAGAACTGGGGATTAGGATCAGGAATGATGCCAAAAGCTACACAGCTGTGTTAAAAACTGTGAAAAGGCTGTTAAACTGCAGGAGCATGCCATATGCTGCTCCTGGAAGGCCTCTTCCCTCCACTACCCCTCCATCATGCCGTTGGTGTGATGCATTTGAAAAGCCAGAGAGAGGGGGATTTATCTAGGGGTAAAGCCACAGAACATTAGGACAGTCTGATCTGGTCTCACAGATATCATGTTCCTAGCCTGGCACTGAGTTTCCATCAGCAAGCAGACATTCAGGTCCTTCAACAGAAGTTTATGCCCTTCTACCTTCTTAAGTTGTAGGGGTGAAAGAAATCCAGCAGAGTTGAGCTGGAAAGCATGAACAGGGATGAAAACAACCAGTTTGCGTACTGATCTTTGTATAATGACCCCCCACCCTCACAGCTCACTCTTCCCCAAATAAAGACACATTGTTCAATGGCATGTTGAAAAGACGTGCTCGTCATTCTTAATAAACAACTAGAGTAAGAATACATAAGAGAAACAAGGTGGTATCTTTATATGATACACAAGTGTATGTTACAAGAATTCCATCAGGCACGGAAGCCTCAAAGTTTAAGGCCTCAATGTTAGGCCAAAAAGGAAGAGTGTGGTAAAGTTTGTAGTTTTAACATCTAAAAATGTCACTTACAAGGTCTGAATAGAAATTGTTGGTTTGTTTTTTTGTATAAACCATAATTGCAGTTCACTCTCTCCTCTTTCTTCCAAGGTAACAGCAAATTAACGTCCAAGCACAAGAAAAGAAGATGCCTGCCTCTCCTCCACTGGCTGAGCAGGTCCATCCATCATTCTGCGCCCTCTAGGTTGCATGTGCTCCAAGGAGACAGAGGCCCCAGCCAACCAGGCCAATCCTGTAGTTCGTGTTTTCTACATCATCAAAAAAACCCAGAGTCAACCAGCAGCTTTCCACAGCTCCCAGCTCGCACGGGATATGCAGCCTCCAATGGTTCCAACAGTCTGGTGTGTTGGGTAGGATACACAATGGGTAGGTTTTCCTTTAGATTCTTTTAAAGAGAAGAAGCCTAAAAGGGCTTCGTAACTACACCAATAAAAAACCAAAAACTTAGGCATCTCCTTTAGTGTAAAAGTCTGTACAATTTCTCTTTGCCTGTCCCTCCCCCATCACCCTGCCCCACCCCATCTGAGCCATGAAGGACGCCTTAGTGCATGGTGCTGGCATTAGCCACGGCAAGAGCTTCCTGAATCTCTCGTATCACCAGGATCCGGGTGAGCATCTGCTCCATCTGCTCTCTGCTGATCGGCTGGATGGAATACCAGATAGGGCTGTTGGGGGCCACCACTGGCTCCGGTGTCAAGTAAAATGTATCATTCCGGCCTTTCACACTCTGGGGGCTGTGTGGGGAAGATCAGAAATAACCAGACTAACAAAATGTCCTGGAAGAGAGAGATCACCACTGTTCTCACCCCAGGCTCAAATCCTGACAGCAAACATCTGGCTACTGAGACATGAAGGTACAGAGATACATCTAGGGGCAACATTCATCCCAAAGTTTTAGGACATGCCAAGGTTAAAAAGCCATGGTGAGGACTACAAGAAAGTATTTTTTATTTCACACTGGTAAGCATACACACATGGCTTTAGGGGTCTTTTAGAATGAAGCAAGGATGGGATATTTTCACATTCAGGCTACCTGCAGACCCATCTGTGCAGAGGAATCACTATATTAAACATCAGAATGAACATAATTTAGAGTCCTTTGAGGACTTTGACCCTCTAATCTCCATAGCCAGTCCTTATTTTTGTTCAGAAGCTGGTCTGAATAGGACCCTAATCCTGTCTTCAGTAGTGGATGCTTCCAGATGACTTGCAGCTCACAAGCAGAACAAATTCATGCCAACACAGCAAATGTCCAAGATTAAGACCAGACAGTTCACAAATCAGGATTTGTCTCTTAAATACCCCAAAAGTTCAATTTACATGCCATCAGAGTTAATCCCCCTCTCTCACCTCAACACCCCTCTCCATTTAACTAAATTTATGCAAACAGAGAAACTGTGCCAGCAATAATATCACACTGCACTAAAAACTAGGCCAGGCACAGGGTGCAGTTCCCCAGTCACAGAAGACAAGCACCATACACACAGATGAGAGCTCTCACCATTTGAAGAGGTAGAAGTCATACAGCTTTATCGGACACCTCAGGGGGTTCTCTGGATTTTCGGTCTGCTCTGCATACATGTCATCTGTAACTACAAACCAGCCCCCCAAAGGTCTGTCAGACACTCGGTGTAAGCACAGTACCATAGAGCCTCAACACTGCAGCACCTTGTCACCATGCAAGAGACATATGGCTGTTCCAGGGCAGAGGCACCTGGCTATAAATGCTTTAAGCATTATGCAGAGCTTGCTTTATCCCAAGACTATTGAAGATCACAACCCAACCATATCCTTCTTTCCATTTCTCCTCTATCAGTGCGCAAAAGTAGGGAAATCCCGCTACTGAGACTGCAAAGCTTCAGTTGCATCCTGTGCTTTTAAGAGGACAGATTGTACTTACATAGGAATTCTGTATGGGTTCACATGAATCAAGGTAAGGGAAGCCCTCCCAAAGAATTTTCTCCATCTCTTCATAAGCACTTACACCCAATAGCCTCTTTGCCCATAAAAAAAAAAAACAAACAAATGTAACAAAAAAATTATCCTTAGTTCTTGATGAGTCCCACATGCCTCTGATAAGGTATGTCTCCAGGCTTATGATTAGAAGGTACTATATGCTCTCTTGGATGAAATGCATGGAAAACACATACTGCCAGGCTGCAGGTAACTGGCAGAGCCTTGGATTCCCTACCTGCAAATATCTCCAAGTTCATCCACTTCTTCAAGCCCAAGTAAATAGAATATTTTCAAAGAAACCTCCTAGACACTACCTTTCTGTCCTGTCTGGTGCATGCCTGGAGCCTTCATATAGCGGATACTTGTGCTTTTATCCTTAGGATTAGAAGGGTTCTTCTTGGTCTGCCTCAGCACCTTGGAGAAGGCCAGCTTCATGTGCTGGTCTACTGTTTTCAACAGGAAGTATCTGAGCAGCAAAAACAGAACACAGGACATTCAGAGGCAAACAAGGGACACAGTCATAACAGCAAGGTAGTTATCTTTAGTCATAATGAGCAGGCTGAAGCTCAAACCAACCACTGGGCTAAAGACTGTTCCGGCAGCAAAGCATACAAAAGCCACAGGTTCAGTCTGCCCTCTGCTAGCTCATTTCCTTGTTATACTGCATCTTCTCTGTCTGATGGGGCTACATATGGGCTCTGTGTGCAACTATTTGAAACTCATGGTTTTGCCCTAATCCAGTGCTGCAGTTTCACACCAATCCTGTTACGGTATCTGAAGTTCTTTTATTCCCCAAGATTCCCAAAGACCTAAGTACTTACTTTGTATTAAAAAACATCAGTGTAGTAAGCAAGGTGGAAGGGGAGTGAGCTCCAAGCTGCTTACACTCCCACAGCATCTCTTCTGTTACATGACTGGAGAGGATGTAACCTGCAATAATCAGAAGTCAGCATCATGCCAGGGGACAGACACAGCATGAACACAGGCAGCATTTTACAGTCTATAAGTACTGGAAAGCATATAAATCTTAACAGAAGGAGGAAGAGGAGATTCTCACTAATGGCAAGATTCAGTGCTCTGCAAATAACTTTTTAAATAGCAGGCAGTTAGGAAACAACTGTATATATCCATCAACCTCTAGTTGTGGAGGGTATGCTTCTGCAACATGCCTATACATCCCAGCCTATAGAGAAAAGAATATGCGCTTCAACAGCTTTTAATTAATGGCTCAACTCCAGTGCAAATGCTCTTAATCCAATAATAAGTCAGAGCAGGCAGGCCAATGTAATAAATCAGTTCTTGACTGTGCACAGCTTTAGTCAGCACCCAGTGCCAAGCGATGTATTTGGACATGAGTAATCCTTTGATTCTCAGATTTTTTTTTCCGTTTGTGTAGAAGAAAAATACTGCACTCCAAATACACAAATAAACATAAAAACAGACAGCAGTATGAACTCCAGGGTTTGTGGAATGTCAAAGCACTGATCAAGCAGTCAGACCGAAAACAAAAGGATTCCAAAACTCACGGTGCTACTTAGCCACCTAGCCTGTAACATTAGCTACTTCTCCAAACACAAGTAGTAACTTCGTCACTGATGCTCAAACATATCAAAGGGAATGAAGCAATGAGAAACCAGGTTTCCATGCTCTGAAAACACAATTCTTAATCTAGTTCTCATATAGTTCTCTGTCAAAATCTATCTCTTCTGGAACTGCTCCCCTCATCCCTGTTGCCATGATCTCCGAAAAATGAGGTTGAGCTGCAACTGATTGCAGCACTGGAGGCTTTAATCACTCATTGTTTTTTGCCTTTGACACTCAGTCGGTCCTGCAGACAGTATCCATCTGGCTACATGGCACTATGACAGTGTTGTATTATCTCCCAAAGAAAAAAAACATATTAGAGGCAAGATGTATTACCACTTCAGATGAGGAAACTTGATTCAAATCAAGGATCAGCTGGCTGCCAAGTAAGCCAATCTCGTGACACTACAAAGTCCCCACAATGTACCTTCTGATGGGTGACAAGTGACAGACAAATAATGCTCAATGACAGTCACGGTTAGAGCCTGACAACTGCGGTAACCCCAGCATTCACTGCAAAAGCAACGTTTTTCTCCGACCAGCACAAGCTGGCCTATAGAAGTTAAATACTTCAAAAGGGTTTCTATTAAAATGTTAAATATTTCAAAAGGGTTTAAACTGAACTGTAGGTTCAGTTTAAACATTCCAAGCTCTGGAAAGTTCTAGAGTTCTTAAACAAAAGACCTTACCAAGAGGTGAAACACGGGGCTGTATGTCCTTAAGAACTTCATGCAGCCATTCAGTGAATCGAATATAGTAGAGGTCTGAGAAGATGTCATCAACTCGGCCATTTTCAAAGAGATACTGTAAGAGATTCATAACACATGCCAGTACAGTGGAAGTGAGTGTGTTCCTCAGACCAGATCTTATCCTAAGGACCCACATAGTTAGTTGAGCATTTTACAGCATAGCACTGAAGACTAATACAGTTTACTTGAAGACTTGCACCAAGTCCAGTACCGGGTAGGTATCTCAGTTAATATGATGGAAATGCCAATACAGAAAAAGGAAAAACCATCTTAGAAAGTAAAGCTGATTGGATTTCACCTTTTATTTCAGGTGTGTTCACTACAAGTTATTTCATATGACTACTGGACACTACATTTTCAAATTAACAAGGATGGTCAACTTCTCTGATCCTGCAGCTCTTCCAGAAAGTTCATACTTCCCATAGCACATAAAGCTAAGTTCTTACCCGTTAAAGCTTCAACTAGATTTAAGTCTTGACATTGACAACTTCTTCAAACATCATCCAACCCTTCTCCCCCCACCAAAAAAGCTAAATGGATTTATTATTTTCACCGTGATACTGAACTCAGTTATTCACAAACTTAACTCATAGATGAAAGCATGACTTGCATTAAGGACAAATCATCTGATGTTTTCGGTGCTTTTTAAGCAAAGAGACTTTTTTCACATAAAACTATTGTGAAGCTTAATGGAAGCCACACTCTCTATTTTTATGACCAGGAGTCTCTCTACACATGCTGACAATATGGACTGTACTGCAACACATAGAGCTGTCTCATCCTACCTTCTGAATACACAGGAAGATATAGTAGAGCACATCTGGATCATAGGGTTCACCATCACCATTTCGAGCTTCTCGTGTCATTAAGCACAGACCATAATTTAGCTCAGCCACAGCTGAAGAGATGAGATCTTCCTGGAACCTCAGCAGCTGACGCCCTGGAAAACCAAAACACAGCTATATTATTTAAGCCATAAAGCCATATTATTTCCTAACATTTCAGGGAATATTTCCCACATCTCCAGCTTTGCCATTCTATCTGGCAGGTCCAGCACTACCTCATTCTCCTAGTATAGTAAACCAAGTTGAAGCAAATCAAGATTTTAGGCTGCCAGAAATACTAAAAGATAAAACAGGCAAGAGCTTGATAGGAAGATCCTCTGCCCTGACAAATGCATGACTGTTGCCTTCTTTCACCACATCCCAAATGAAATGCTGCCCTGCAGCAAAAGGAAAACAGCAACTCCATGACTGCTTTACCAGCTTGGCTAGACAGTTTGTCCATGCACCACAGTCATGCAGTGCCCTTTTCTACTGCTATCAGCACAGGTGCTCAGGGGGGCTCACTCAGCAGAGCTAATACATATCCTGTGGCAGTGGGAATACACAATAATTAGTACGGTGAAGTAAATTAAAGTTTAAATTTAGGAACAAACACTGATTAAACAAAAGTGTTTTCCAGAGCAGTAAACACCTAACATTTTAGTCATTCCTAATCCTACTTGAAAGGAAACAAAGGCCATGTTGTCATGACACTTACTTCCAATAGGTGCTAGTCTATTTTGGGCTTCTTTTTCCAGCTCTGCATTCTTGGTTTGTGCCCAGCTTTTCCACACTTCAAGACCTTCTTCTGGCTTCAGAGAGTTTGGAAGTAGAAGTTCAGGTGAAGTCTGTGGCTGCGGCTGTGGTTCAACTTCAGCAACCTGAACAGTTTGAGCCTATGAAAGAAAACACTTCACTTTATATACACACTTCAATATGCAACAGCTGGACAAAAAACAAGAATCCCGTAATACCTGTAGCCTCAGGATACCAGCCTTCTGCAACACTCCTAACAAGCAATTAATCCAAGGAATGCCACTTTTGCTCACAAAAGAATATTCCACACTCTAAAAACTTTATCAGTTCGAATGAACAAATCTATCTCACTTACCACTCTGAATCACCACTGAAGTCCATCTCACTACAAGAGCAGCCCACAGAGACCACCAGCCCCTAAACATCAGCTTTACTAACCACTGCTGCTCCTCACCTAGACTGCCCTGGGTACAATCACATACCATACACCAATGGCATCACTCCCTATCCAGGCTCTCTTCTTTAAGCGGTACATAACTGGCACACAGAATAAACACATTCTGTTCTTAACATCAACAATGGATAAGATTAATTCACTTGTAAGAGATATAAAGCAGTAAGACAAGAACACAGCATCAAAACATCAATTCAGTTCAAATTCAATGTTCTCAAAATACCAAATACTGTTAATGGGGACTAGCTACTATTGTGTGAAGAGTGACTCCATGACTTATTACAGACCTAAGGCATCTCCATACCCTTTGGAAATTTACTTTGCAGTTGGACCTTCGGTCACTGAGAATTTCAATCTCAAACTGAAATTTATCTGTCAGGCAACCAATAGCTCCAATCTAAAACCTGAAGCAAGCCTTTAAGCTGCACTCAGTCTACATTCTTCACTACAGCTTGTCAATTCCATGCCATAGAGTCTCATAGCTACCTCAACTGACAGCTTTACAGACCTCAGTCAAACTCTCACTGGCATCCTGAATGTTACAGAAATAGCAGTTCTTCTATCAAAAGAGTTTTGCTTTTTCCTTCGAAAGAGCTACTCCAAAAAAGCAGCTTTTTCTTTGATACTGCTAAGTGTCCATATTAGTAAAAATTGCTCTGACAGTACTTGAGACCACACTGAAAACAGCATAGAGACTTTTAATACCTGTACCTTACTTAGTATAAAAACCAACAGCTTAAGAGGCAAAGTCTGGAAGAGTCTCAGACTGGAGCCTTCCAACTGCCTCTGATTGGTTTTTCATTTTCTGCATCAGCTCTTATTAGCTTTTTGCTTATCAGCCCCTGCAGCTGCAGCATGTAGCACAGCTGCAGAGAGACTGACGGAAAAGGCCCAGTTTTAATCAAGGCAGATGGTGACTAAGTTGTAAGGCAAAGCCTCTCTCTGCCTTAAAGAGTCCACGGGTGAACTGACATCTTGTCATTGTAGGAGCCAGGATTGAGCCTGTGCTCTCCTCCAGAGTGCTGCAACATTACTCTCCAGAGAGCTGAAAGCTTTCCAGAGCCAACTCCTCCCATCAGCCAAGGGACAGTCTTCTGCCCTGACCTCACAGACACCTTGTCCAGTGTGAAGGCTGCAAACAGGCTGAAGTAAATCTACTAAACTGGCAGAGGCTTCTTAACAAACTTACATTTTTCACAAATAGAGCAAAATAGCAGCAACTTGCCCAGATCCCCTAGAAGCACAATGCCTAGAAGAGGACAGCACAGGGCAGGCAAATTCCTTCTCAGTTTCACACTTTTGAGAGAGTCAACTCCCTAGAAGTGTGATGTTCATCTCTAATAGCTTTATTGCCCCCTTAGAGAGAGAGAGTACATCCCTCCTGGAATTGCCATGGGGCTTATGACCCTAAATACCTTATGTACCCTAAAGTACACTTGATCCAGGAAGTTTGCTCACGACTAGTCAGATTTCAACACTTTACCGGCCACTGGATCTGCTGTGGATTCCATGTGCAACATAACACAAAGTAACTGATAAATGAGTGACCAATACATATTAGCACACCTTATTCAGCTGCAATTATCCCTGCCTGTCCACTGCAACCCCTGGAACAGTTCAGGAAAATACTGCACACCTCAGAATACCTGGTATGAAGAATCTGGCAATTAGTATGTATCTATTAATTTTTAACACTAAGATCAATAATGTACTTCCTTTTGGAAAGTTTTGAATCCTATAACTATGTACCAACATTACCACACAACAGTTTTATACCCATCAGGAGTCAAGTGCCCTATGTCACACTCAGGCTTCTGAGACAGATCCATCTCTGCTTCCCAGACACCAGCTGTCTGTTGGCATGCTCCTTTTCCACAACATTTGTAAGCTGTTAATCACAAACTGAGACCAAGAGGCAGTTTTAACTTACTGAGCAAGTGACTTGTAGCTGCTGCTGCTGCCCCTGCTCTTGGGGCGTGGGCTGCTGCTGTTGCTGCTGCGGGTCCCATATGTGCACTGTCTGTGCTGTATTCTGGTATGTCCCTGCCACAGCCTGCACTGCCACTGGAATGTGGATGTTGCCATTCATAAACTGCGCTGGAAAGATCGAATTAGCAAGAGTCTGCACCACTTCCTCGTGAGAGTTCTTCACTACTGAAGTACTTCCCACCATCTTGTCCTTGTCATCTTCCAGCTTCACTGTAGCCAGTGTTGTGGGAGAGCCACTGACGTGGACAGCATTGTAGGCCTCCTGAGGGATGGCAATGTGGGTTATGTTTTGCTGCTGAAGGTCACCACGTGGCTGAGCAGAGTAAACAGGGATGGTCCACGTCTCTCCAGTGGGGCTAGTAATGGTCCCAGTGGCACTGTAGAGATGGGCACTGTCCACTGTTAACAAGTCTGGCCTTAAAGAGACATAACTTTGCTGCTGGCCCTGAGGAATGGCTAGCACTGTGGCAACTGGTTGCCCTGAAATAGCATACGATACAGTAATAGGCATATCCACTTTACGTTTCTTCACTGGCTGAAGGACACTCGCAGAGCTAATCCGCCTCTCTCCCTCTCGTGGGGAGCCTTGTTGAGAAGGTGGGGGTGACAGTGCTCCAACTGTCTGGATCTGGATCTGCTGGCCACCAGTAATGGCCTGTCCTGCCACAAGCTGGGCCTGGATCTGCTGGTGTTGTATGTGTTCCTCCTGTAGCTCTGCAGCCTGGATCTGTTGCGCAGTCTGCACATGCTGCACTTGGATCTGAGCTGCCTGCAGCTGCGATGGGCTGGGGCTCTGAAGAGACTGACTCTGTATTGTCTGGGATGCCTGCTGCTGTGTCTGGCCTTGGATCTGCACTTGGACCTGTATTGGCTGCTCCGATGCCTGATGGACAGAGAGCTGTGGAGAGAGCTGCTGGGCGGAGACCTGCTGCGGTGACTGCTGGACCTGGACTTGAACCTGCAACAACACCAAGCAAGCAGTTAGAGATCAGCAAACGTCAGTGATTCAACAGAGATGATCTGTCACTCAAGATCTATGCTCCAGGTCTTTTATGCTCACTTTTTTCCATATATTAATCCATTAGTAAAGATTTCAGGAAAATGAAACCAAGTTATTCTATAAGTGCCTGGTTAATAACAATGATACAGTAGATGTGTTTGCTCAGCACTGCACATGACTCTCAGCACAGAGAGAACAGCTACATCTCCACCCTCAAAGCTCTATGGGCCCAAACCAACAGAGTGCATCCTTGGAATTCCAAAGAGTCTTCAAAGCTATTTGCATTGCTAAAATGTTACTTTAGCATAGGCCTTACAACACCAAGACTTTAAGGTCATGCACATTACAATTGCAGGAGCTTGCCTCATTCTTACCACACTGTAAAGATTGTTTTACTGCTGCCCACCCCAGTCCCAAGATGGCCAAAAGATCACTTGCTGGAGACAAGCAATAAGAAATGTGGTAAGTGGCAACCAGCACTTGGCTCTTTCCTCATAAAGCACAGGAATATTACTTTGAACCCTATCATTAATAGTAACACTACACAAGCAGGTGTCAACACAGAATGTGGCAAGTTCAAGCTCAATCTTTGTCATGCATATATGGCTACACTGCAGCATGTTTTTTTAAACTCTAGAAGAATTTCTTTCGCAACAGTAATTAAAAGTAACCTTTTTTTCATTATTTACTATTCCATTTAATACCATTTATTGTCCAAACTACTTGTATTTTCTAGCTCATGCACTTAGATAATGCTGAATAACACAGACAAAATATGTTGACTTGATTCCAAACCAGTTCCTTTTATTTTAGGGAAAAAAAAAAATCACATCCTCTCACATTAATACTCATTTGTCCAAGGTCTGCCACAATACCTGGCACCAGTTCAGCAGCACAATGAAAGCCAGTAGTCAGAGGTAGCCCCCAGCACAAATTTCAGGTCTCAATAGCTTCACATTCCTCAAGCAGACACTTCTCCACTTTTCCTCACATTTACACAGACAACTTGTTACATTTACCTCGTCCTAGAAGTAATATCCCAGGTTCTCATGACTATCTGTTTCTCCAGGCTTCATAAACACTTTATCTTAAGGGAAGGAAATAATTACTCAACATCTCCTTCTGGAGCCAACACAGCCTTACTTAGTTGCAAAACTAAATGTCTTCCTACTCCCATTCTCTCACCTTTTTCTACCTCACTTTCTGGAGACAGTCAGACTAATACAGCATTTGCACAGAGACAGCACACTAGCCAGCATAACAATACCAAAAAGAACTATAATGCAGGCCTGCCGTGCACAAAATCTCCCAAAATCATTACTAAGAAGTCTTGAAAAATGTTAAGGACCCATTTACAGCAAATTAAGAGTTGCTAAGGAAAAGGTGCAGTAGCAAAATGCCCCACTGGCAGGTCAGATTTATAAGTCACCTCCTGTTAAGAATTAATTTATTTCCAGGAAGAATAGGGTATAGTTCCTTCTGGTAACTCTGTGCAGTATACTGTAATCCAGATGATGTGATGACTGTATAATAATTTCCTGCAAGGTAACAAGAAGCATGTGACCTTATGTCAGTGCAACAGTTTAAAAAGCTGCATCAATGAGTGACTTGATCAGGCAGTCAATTGAAAAAGATGAACTCACCTATGGGATGATTCCTCAGGTCTACTTGATATCGTTATGCCCTGGAGCATTAGTACTGCCTTGAGCAAACAGGCCCAAACATGGATCCCAGGTAAGGGTTCAGTTTAAGAAAGTCAGTTGCAATCACATACCTACGGCAAGAATTCTCCAAAATATTTCACTTAATAATCACTAATATAGTCCTTACTATTAATTTAAGTCCTTGTTCAAAAGATTACCTGCAAGGCAAAGGCCAAAGATTGAGCAAATTGCATGTTTTATTGCACTGATATTTTCAGTTTCACACAAGAAACATTTGCTTTATCTGCTAGGATTCAAAATCATGGAGAGAGGTAAGCATGTCATTTGTCCTGTACTTCTATAGTGTTTTCAGAATTTGCACAGGTTAACTGAGAATACCTTAAAAGTACCCCCATCTTCTTTCCACACAAAATTTTACACTACAGTTCTTGTTAGTGCTGTAACATACATAAAGGAAAGACTTTTTTTTTGCTAGCAGTAAGAATTCAAAGTCTCCCCCTTCGCTGAAGCAATTTTATCACATAAGCATAATTAGAAAGGTAATGGAATTGGTTTAAGAAAGAGGCATTGTCAGCAAGAGGCATGGTTTAAGAACAAATGGAAAAAGACATCATTTGCTCCCTTCTGCTCTTGTAAACAGACTGTTTCAGTTTGAGGGGACCTACACTGATCATCTAGTCCAACTGCCTGACCACTTCATGGCTGACCATAAGCTACAGCATGTCATTAACAGCACTGCCCAAATGCCTCTTAAGTAAGGACAGCCTTGGGGCACCAAGCACCTCCCTGAAGCCTTTTCTAGTGTTTGACCACTCTTGGTAAAGAAATGTTTCCTAATGTCCACTCTAAACCTCCCCTGGCATAGCTTTGAATCATTAACCATTTCAGAGCCTGAGCCTACAGTGTTTGAAAGTCAGGGGCAACCTCCACCTCTTTCAGCAGATGAGCAGTCATGCCCTGAGGCCCTTCAAAACTCCCCCAGGATTAAATCCTAACTCCTACAACCAGGATGTCTTGCTACTGCTTTACAGTCCACCCTGTTATTGTTAACACCCAAAGAAGGAGTCCAGACCCAAACAAGATGAAGTTAAACTCCAGAATCACTTGAAGCTATCCATGCTGCAAATGGCAAACGTCATGCTTCTGACTAGAGAGTGGTCCTATTTGAAAGGATATTGGAGCTCTACCTACCACACATTATGTATCCCCTGTGAATTACACATCCATTTTTAACAACCGTAACTTGCAGTAGATCCCTCCCTATTGTCAAGTAGGTTGTACCCAGGAGTGCTACAAGTCTTCATTTCAGATTTACAGGTTTCAACACAGACTGAGACCAGAGGCTTCTTATATTGACCTCACTGTCCTTTTTTTTCCTCATATAACAAGTTGGACAAATAATTACACTAACCATCAGCAGCAGATGACGTTATAAAAAACTCTGTACAAAGGGGAATAGTTTAAATTTACAGGCCAAGACCAACAGGGAGGGCTTTAAATCTTCACTTTATGCTGAAGATTAAAGCAAAAACATGTTATGCTGGAAATTCCTGGGTTACTGGTGCAAGAAAGGAACATGCCAAGTTACCAGTACTGAAATACTACTTATTGCCAAAAGTCTGGATCCAACAGCATGAAAGAATCACCTCCCAACAGGCTACCATGACACAGAGAAATGCCTTTTCACCATAAAGTAGCTGGAAGCTAGATCACGTACTAGCTGACTAGAAAATCAAAAGCATCAGATAGCAACCCTGTATTGTAACAGGAAGGCAGAACTAAATTCTATTAAAGGAAATCTTCTGTCACATCAAACCCAAAAACATATTCTGTCCTGCCCTGAGCACATGTAAAGAGTATATAAGGAACTCCACAACCATAAGAACAGATGAAGCCTGGTTGCCAAATCTTTTTTCCTAATGGTTGATAGACAAACTTTCGAGTAGGAATCCTAACATGTCTGCCCTGTGTGGATTCTCTGCCCAAAAAGGAATCAGACTCAGTAGTTTCAGAACTGCAGTTCTGAAACGACTGAGATTTTCTTTGCTTGTTAATTCTTTCATCTGCGGACTGACTGGATTACCTAGTATTTCCTAAAACCTAACTCTAAATGAGCACACATAGCAACTCTTTCCTGCATTAATTTTATGATATCTAGCTTGTCCTAGAGCACCTGAGAGGCTCTTAAATGTGTCTTTACACAAAGAGATCTTAGTTTTTGAGGCTGTGTGCAAGCAGTAGCACACACCAAGAGCAGTCCTCCAGAGCAAGACTGGAGACATACTAACATGTCCACATTATACCCTCCAGAAGATTATTTCAAACTTCATTCTAGTCTTTCCCACCAGCCAAAGTTTGACATTGTGGAGACACAAGACTGCATCTTACAGCTTAGTGTCGTCTGGAGGTAACCCCAAATGACAGGCTCAAAACCTACAAGAGGTAAGAAGGGGCAGGTGGCCAACTTGCTGTGGGAAGTATGCTCCAAATGCCCATAGAAGTAATGTGGGTGCATCTCAAACCTCCCAAAGTCAAATACTTGGAAAAAACTTAGTGAGAGCATGAAAAGAGTAATCTCAGGTTTTTTAGCCCAATTTAAGGACAGAAAACTTAAAATACAGATCCCTCAAAACCAGTCCTAAGCTAAAGCAAGTCCAGCACTAAAAACTAACACCATAATGGGGAGTTCCTCCTAAAGTTACACCAGAAAGTGTACATGCAAGTACAAAACAGATATGAAAAGTGTAAGTGAAGATTAAGTGAAAAGACTGATCAGTGAAGCAGCAGGAAATGTCAGAACTTGTTATTTAACTAGTCCTTTGCTATCTAAGTAAAGATGATCTATGGGAAGGGTACAAGTCAGCTTTTCAGAAGAACTGCCAGACCGATTCTCACTCCAGGTTTTTCCTCTGCTCATTCATCAACATCAGAGAGAATTCCATCAGCTAAATTAGGCCTTGGGTGTGTTTTGAACAGTTACAATATCAAGACTATGCTGTCAAGCTGTACACTGGGGAGGGATGTAGATCTTAAGACAGTTAAAACTCATGAACCAAAGAAAAACAGCTTACCTCTCCAACAGAAGCTTACTTCCATATACAAGTAGATGCTACCTCAGAATCACCCCTCTTGATTATAACCACTCTTTGAAGTGTCCCTTTCAGCCCTAGCAAATGCTAATCAATACCTGCTGCTACACTAAAATTGTACCGGCATGTTTTTCAAACATAAGCAAATAGGAACTCTACCTCCAAACTAAACTTCAAAACCAATACAGCAGCAAGAGTACATGGAGTACATCCATCAGAAGCAAAGATGCATTGTGTGCAGAGACAGAGATAACACTTTTTTCTAAGCTATTTAAGGGCATCTTTGCCTGCCTTGTGTCATTAATAATGTCCAGCCTCCCACAATAGTCTCAAGTCACAGAACAGACTGAACAGTAAACACATAAGGAACTGAGAAATTAGAAAGGCACAAGTATTAACTGAAAGGTATTTTACACAGGCACTTAACCATTCCCCATACAGTTCCATGATCTTGCTCACCTGTAGCATCTTCTCCTCAAGCCCTGCCCAAGAAAATCTTGCCACCTAGACATCAGACTGTTCATAAAAAGCTGAAACTGAGGGTTTTCTCCACACACATCATAAGCAAAGATACTTTCTGTCCTCTAATATTCTTTCAGTGAAATCTTCTTGTGTAAGAAGCACAAGAGGTTCGCTGACCTCTGCAAAAGTACTATATTCAGGAAGCAAGTCAGCACTAAACACCTCTTCTCACTGGCATCATCAATTTGATGGCCTTAATTCACAGGACTAACAAGCAACAATCTCACCAAAAGCAGAGCTGATAAAACTCTTACTTGACTGGAGCAAAACACAGACCTTCCCCGCCACTCCCTGATGCACTACAAGGTATGACAACTTGACATACTGAACTTATTAAGGTCACCAATGGCACCCCTGTGATACTGGGCGTGGAAGGAGCTCCAGGACACTTGAACTGCAGCAATGACTAGTGTACATAACAGTTGCATCCACTCATCCTGTAAAATAAACATTTGACAAGACTTTGTTGAATCTTTTAGGCAAGAAAACCTTAAGGTGGCAACTCCTCCAAAGAGAAAATTTATTTTGCCAGAATAAATAAAAGCAGCAAGCAGTCACACTCTGTCTTTAGTGGTTCATAGCAAGTGAAATCCATGATGAAATCTGAGCACTGTCTATCTCCATGATCGGAAGATCATCATCAGCACTTGCAACTGTGAGGTCATCTGACTGGTAATACTATTAGTCACCTTCAGCAGCACTGTCACACTGCCAGACATAAGCATAGTCATTCAAAGGGTGTTCCACTGATTTGCAATTGGATTAGCAAGAACTAAACAGATTACCAAGTCAAGTACCAGGATGACATAAGCTTCATCAAAAGCGAAGAGGTTTCAGCAGATGACCAAAATTCATCATAATACAACACAAGCAGTAATTCAGCACAGGGAGCCAGCTGGACTGGGTGCACTGCTATGGTGGAATACTGTTACTCCCCAGAGACACAACAAAAGCCAGCTTTATCCAGAAACTGTACTGTGCCACTGCTGCCACAGTGACAGTGTAGAGATAAGTGAACACTTAATCATGGGTTTAACATAAATCATACTCTTGCAAAGGGGTAAAGATGTTCTTCTCCACCCTATTCTTGCAGAAAAACTTAAGATAATTCTGAGCTAGCTGCTCAAATACACCTGAGTCTAGCTGCACTGCTGATACACAAAAGCTGCAGCCACATCTAGTACCAAATGTGCCACCTAGGTGTTCTGGGGGGTTGTAACACCCTAAAATGAGCAGCAGGGTAGGCAACACAAACACTAATTATGATCTGTACAGATGGGAAAGCAAGTCTGAAAGCAGAGGCACATCAAAAACAAGGAGAAGGGAGTAGACAGCATTCTCTGGGAAAGTTGCTGAAATCTTGACTTTCATGAGAAATTTTTAATATTCAGGGTGCAGGTCATTCAGTTCAAAAATCAGGACCTGATCTCTGGCAGCAACTCTGTGCTTATTTTCAAGAAGGTCAGGTTATTTTTCTCTGGAGTGTATGATATATGACCTCCCTCCCTACCTCTGTTACTAAAAGACTTGCAAGTGTCAAGCCTGAATGTTGAATAGTTCTGAAAGGAGGCAGCAGGAGGAAAAAAATGCGAGGGGAAAAAAAAAAAGATTCCTTTTGACTTTTACAATTGGTTTGGGGGACTTCCACATCTTCAAGGCTGAGGAACTCAAAAGTCAACGCTCCTAGCTACTGAAAAACAAAACTTTGTCCAGAAAACATACTAGCTAGCAAAACCAAACCCACTCTTGATCAGTTTTAATAGCCTCATGCAGAGATCCAAGTCATGTCTGCAAGACTTTAGGCTTTTGTTCTTCAAAAGCCTTTCAACACAAGTTACTGTAGGGCAACACGTTACATAAGTCCCAGTTAAGCATTTATTTACTCAATAGAGAGTAACTGGAGATGAGTTACGAGTGAAGGAGGCAAGCTTGTCTTTGCTGTAGGATAAAAGCACACAAGTGAGCTGCTGGCACAAGTCTACTGTACTGCTGCAATTTCACACTACCTTGTCTCCAGTAATTTGTGACTCCATACCCTCATTTATTGTAAAAAAAAAAAAAGAGAGCATGCAGGTTTACGTTCTGCTACAGAAAGCAGAAAGATTCATATCTCTAGTGTATCAGAATTACAGCTATAGGCAGAGTTTGGAGATATATCACAGACAAACCTTAGTAAATGCCCTGCCACCTATGAATTCCTCAAACTACAAAATACATGTGAGGACAAAAGCTGTTATCCTAAATTATAAAATTGGTGGGGGTTTTTTTCCCTCTGATGCTGGATTTGCTTACTTAATACTTATTCTCACCTGGTTCATACCCTAAAGTTGACTCTCTTGCATTTCTCCCTCACTTAAAAGCCAGTTCAAGAATAATAACCTTTAGAATGTTCAAGTAAAACCATTTAAAGATTATTGATTTTATTAAAAAAAATATCCTGAAGGCAAGCTCAATCCCACAGCCACCCTAGACAACCAGACAGTCAGTGGGGGCTGGTATTTATAGCAGCTTCAGAGCACAAGGCTTTGGGAGTTGTGTACATGCCAGAACTATTGACCATTTCTCCAACAGGTGACACCACTCCACTGCTATGTATGCGGCTCCTCCTACAGCAGGGCTTGAGGGAGGCACAGTAAAGACAGCCAATTTACTACCAAATTCCTTAAATGAACAGGAAATAGTGCTGTTCTATATAAAGTTAATTAGGCCTGCCTCTTAAGTACTTGTCTGAGGCTTAAGGTTAGACAACAGCTCTGAACACTACTGCATCTGTTAGCAAGTCATATATACATTCAGAGATGATTTTAGATGCTTACCTGGACTTGCTGAGGCTGCTGAACCTGTATCTGTTGCTCTGGCTGAGTTTGTTGCTGGATACTGGTTGTCACAGGACAAGCAAGTTCAAGCAAAGACCCAGCCACCTCTGTGCTGTCCGTGTAAATGCAGTTGCCACCCTGCTGATACACCATTGTGGTGGTGGCGGTCTGCTGAAACTCCTGCAGAGCTTCTGGTCCCTTGGAAGCAAGGGAATCTAGAAACTCCTTCATCCTGTGCTGGGGGATCGTTCGCGCCTTCACACGGATGTATTCTTCAAAGGAAATGGTGTTCTCCAGAGAATTATTCATATTGCAAGGTCCTCAGGGCTCCTGAAGGAAAGAGAAAGTAAAAGTCTTAACTACAGCACTCCCTTGACACAAGGATATTCTTAACTCCATTAACTGATTTCTCATACCAAATGCCGTATGAAAACCAGCAAACATGCACAGCCAGATGCCCAAGACAGATGCTTTAGCTTTATGAGGCATCTTGTGCTACTATAAATTTTTCAGATTAATCCTTGGCAGCTCAGGGGAGTCTGAGTGATACCCAGGTGTGACTGTGGAACTACTCCCAGAGCTCACTGCCATGTAAATTCTCCTAGCTCTGTACTTCACCCAGACCAGGCAAGTCCTGTACCAAACAAATCCAGTCGTACATTCCATTTGTTTGCAGCATGCACTGTTAGTGAGAGAGGCTCCGAAATCAATATTTGCGGCCCTGCTTTGCAGCCGCAGAGATGGAGAACTGAGCAGTGTGTTCTATCAGGCCGTGCAGTTCTATTCTAGGCAGCTAATGGGAAGCACAATGGAAAAGCAACAGATGCAGCATTCAGCCCACTACTATTAGGACTAGGACAGCCTCATCGATTTGAACATAGCAAGCAAATGGAGAACGCTGAAATCAAGAGATTTCCTCAAACAGGGCACTACACACAGGGAGAAGCAGAGCTCTGGAAATGACAAAGGCAACAGCAGCATCAGTCCTTGATCTCCTTTTAATATAGAAAGAGGTTAACATGAAATATGCCATGTGTGAAGACAAAAGAAAGACAGAAAAAGTTAGATGATCAGAGCGGAAGTGAAAGCAAAGGAAAAAACCACCACCACCTGAGATGGAGGATGACTCCACCTGAGAACATCAGACAGCTCTAGGGTATACTCTGGCAGCATTCTTCTCTTATTGACTTGTGTTGTTTAAACCCACAAACTGTTTTCGCAGTGACTGTACTGGTTGTTTCTACGGCACTAATTAGCCTTGATACAGTATAAACACATTTGAGCTATAACACCATCAGATACTGAGACAGTTGTGAAAAGATGTGAAACAACACAAGATTAGGACTAGAAGAGGTGATTCAGCACTATTAGATCAAGCTGCATAAAGGAGGAAAAACATACAGACATCACTATGTACATTATGACTGTAGTTCCAAAGAGGACAGGTACAAAACCAGAACTTCATGTATCCTTTTACCATGATTTAACAAAGTAGAACTGAGACAGGGATATGGTTGCACGTAAGACTGCGAAAGCCTGCCTGTGTGAAAATGGGAGTTAACTCTAGGCTTTCACTGGGGCTCAAGCACACTGCACAGGCCCAGCCCCAGTTATCATCAAAACCTGGAGGAGCTAAAGCAAATGCTAACCCCTCTTCACTGTTATATGACAGCAGTCCAAACACACAGTTTTTGTTTACATGGAGGTTCATGGCTAGTGCATTGGACCAGGCTCGCAGGAGAAAAAAAACTAATATCAAAGGTAAGGGGAACACACATGAGGCAACTTGGGCTCTATCTATGGTTTCTGAAGTCTTTTAGATAAATTTGTTGCTGTATGAGATTTCTATAGAAGATATTCTTAAAATATGCAGCAATATTTAGTAAAAAACACCAGATAATAGTGTTCACATAGCAAATCCAACAGCTCTGTAACTATTGGCATACAGAAGCTCCTATAGAGCCCACATCTGGACAGAAAAACCATTCTTTCAGAGACACCAATCTTACATTTTCAAGTCAGCTCTGGGTGATAGAGCCAGTAAGCCTACTCACTTCTCCAGGAGCCACCCAGGAGTATTCTACACCTCTACAGCACACATTACTAAACCCTTCCCAGGTGACCATAAGCACAGGGTGAAACCAAGGAAGAACAACTATGTTAATGCATCCATAAGGACTCAGACAAGACCTACAGCAGGCACACTGAAATGTGTTTTGCATCTAACTGGATGATGCTCTGTTATATACTCTGAGGTTGGAAAACAGATTTTGAGCAATTAATGTGTCCCAGTCTTCTACTTGGAACTTGCAACTATTTGACTTCAATACTACAGTGAGGCTTTCAGAAGAGCATCATCATTTTCCCTGTCCATCCTGAGGTGCACTAGCAGACACAGCTTTGAGAGGGAAGACTCTTCTGAGGAAGAAGCCTCAAGGATGCCATGCTGGGATCCCAGACACGAATGCCACAGATGTTCTTTGACAGCAGGATCCCAGACATAAGTGCCACAGATGTTCTTTGACAGCCATCTGTTGCTGCATTGGAGGAGCTCACCTCTCCCAGGTGCTGCCTTCCTGCTCCTGCATTGGTTTTTATTATGTTGTAATGACTCAGGGAATAGCTATCCACCTTCTGTTAATCTTGTCAAAGGAGAGAGTAGGGAAGTCAGCAGCACCGTTGTTTCCAATGGGAGCTGTTAGCCCTTACTTCTATTTTTGAAACTCCAACACTTCTTTCACAAGCTGCTCACAGGTACATCATTCTCCTGTGTAAGAGACCAGAAGCCACAAGAAATCTAAAAGCATAAGCAGCAGAGGTCCACCACCAAATCATCACCGACCTCTTCTGACCACCAGGAAGCAGAACAAAGCAAGTAATAAGTTCTTAAATACAAATCCTTGACTCTGCTCAACTGGTCCATTTTAATTAGTTCTTGTTAGCATCAAAATCAAGAGCCTACTAGGCCAGTCTTCCCCGACTAGTAAATCTTCCTCTCTCACAAGCTGTCAGAAGAAATCTCTTTCCTTTCTTCTACTATAGAAAAAAGAATTGCCTTTCCATTTTCTTGAAGTTACTATACTGAGAGCCACCAATCTGAGCCCCTGCAGTATTCCAAGTGCCAGGCATGGACCAGAGCCCCAGCAGGCCCCAAGGCATCTGCTCCTGCCCCAGAAGAGCAGCAAGATCTTCCCTGGGTTTTCTCTACGGCTGCAGTGACACACCCTGTAGGAACAGTGTCTCCCTAAGTTGTTAATATCAGTTTTAAGGCTGCTTGGGACTATTTAACTAAAAGCACTGAACCATTCAAAACTGCACTTCCCAAGACCCTATGCAGTAGTGGAGGTACCAGGTCCAGAGGAAGATTCAGGAAACTAATTCTGCACTCCCAGAAATTTTACTTATTAAAACTAAACCAACCTGCATTTATGGCAGAAAACTTCTGTAAGGCTCTAGTGTGCATTCAACAGGCTTTTATAGGGCAACACATGCAGTTTGCTGCTGCAGTCACCACTTTTACTATCAGTTATTAAAGCACACTAATTCGTACATTCCATTTATTCCACAGACATGCACTGGAAACTGCAAACACCCACCCTCAATGGATCTCAGCAGTATGTTTTTAATACTGCATTTTAGAATGAAAAAAAGAGCATCCGGGCAATAAGTTTCTCCAATAAAGGTAGGTAACTCGTCTCTGTGCAGCATAACTGCATTTTTTCAGGAAGTTCACAAAATTCTTTGAAGATTATGAGCACATAATGGTTAGTTGATAAAACTTAGACCGAGGTTACTGAAAACACACACATAACTTGCAGCATGTGGACAATCTGGACTCACCAGTCACCATGTTGCATGTATTTCTGCTGCTCTTGTCCTGAGCTCTTAGACTTGTAACGTTCTGGAGAAGACAGAACAAAGAAGCCCTTTCCATCCCCAGTTCCTTTTTCTTTATTAAATCATTTTATTTTTAATATGTATTGCATTAAGAAAAAAAATCAGGAAACAAAAGATATGATCATCCATGCAGCTAGCAGTTCCTATTGAGAAACTGCAAGATATCCAATTTCTAACCATCATATCCCTCAGCCTGGTGCTACGGGGAATGACTGTATGAGCACATCGACAGAGGGCCATGCGGCGACAGGCGCGGCATGGTCGGTAACACCGGAGTTATTAGCAGATAGAACTTAGAACAAGGCAGCAGCAGCAGTGACCGTATCCAGACTCCCACCTCCCCCCGATTACACCCCCCCGCAGGTGTTCCTGGTGCTGCCTCGAGAGACAGCCGGGAACGCTTGGCCAACCAGCCAAGACGAAGCGAAGCTCCGTATTCAGGCCCTCAAACCGCCGGCTGCAGCTCAGCCTCTGTCCTGCCCGAGTGGGGACGCGGAGCCCGCGGGGCTTCCCCCGCCCGCGGGGACCCGGCACTGCCCCAACCACTCCCGCTGCCTTTGTTTCTCGGCGGGGCGGCCGGGCCGGGCCCGCAGGCGGCGCCGCGACATCGCCTCCCCGGGCCTCCCAGCAGAAGCCATGTCGGGGCCTCTGCGAGGACGGGGCCGCCGTGGGCCGCGCACAGGCCGCGCCTTCCGGTGCCTCGCTGCCCGGGTGGGGGGGCGACGGGGACGCGCCCGGTGCATGGGGGGTAAGAGCAGGGGGCGCGCCCGCGAGGG
>VYZT01015811.1:437317-453638 GCA_013400735.1 Pomatostomus ruficeps | reverse complement strand
CACCGCCCCCGGAACCGCCGCCACCTCCTCCCGCGCCCGAAGGGAGGCCCTACCCGGCCTCGCTGCCGCCGCACACTACCCCGGCCCGCCAGCCCGGCTGTGCCGCGGCGTGACCCGGCCCCGCCTCACCCCAGCCCCGTCGCCGCCGCCGCCTCGGCCGCGAGTCTTTTCCCCTCACAGCTCCCTGGGCGCCATCTTACATTCAACCCCCCGCAGCCAATCAACGCACTGCCCCAGCCTCGCGAGAGCGCGGCCCTCAAGCCCCGCGAGAGCTCAGCTCCTAGGCCCGCCCCGCGCCTTAAAGGGGCCTGGCCGTGGCGGGGCGCGGGGAGGGCGCGGCCGCTGTGGGGCGCCCTGCGTGGTGGGCGGGCGAGCGCAGTGACACGCAAGCCGCGGTAGGGACACGTGGGGACAGGGACAGACCTCGGGCAGTCGGGGTACCCGGGACGCCATCAGTACCGCGTGGCCGTGGGGCGACGCCGGTCGAGGGGCTCCACGCGGCCGCTCCGCTTCTTCGCGGCATGCGGGTGCAGCCCTACCCCGATCCCCATGCAGCACGCAGGGCGAAGTGCTCCGATGAAGGCGGAGGATGCCCCGCGCCGTGGGACCGTGCCGAGGCTGCTTTAACGTGCCCTTGTGCTCGGCGCGCGGCTTTCCCAGCCCTGGCCCCGCTTAAGGTGGCCTGTAGGGCTGGGCAGGGTCTCCCCCCCCACTTACTTCAGGCCCAGGGGCACGGGCACGGGGCTCGGGGTACGGTGTTCACGCCAGTTCCACCGGGACACCCCTCTGGCCCCCAGCCCGGGGCCGGGCAGGCACCACCCCACTCGAGTCCACCTTAAGGGGGGAGGGCGCTCTGGTGGTGTTTGTACACAGTATGCCTGTCCTGCCTGCACCCCACCTGCATCCCCTAGAAACACTTCTCCATTCCACCCTGACACCCTTGACCCCAGTCCAACCTTTATGGTGCTGGCTGGGGGAGCTGCAGCTCCTGTGAGGTCACATCAGTGCTACACAGCAGATAAGAGCAGACTCAGTGCCCCTAGAACAAGGGAGATACCCTCCCCCCCACACACACACACTGCCAACCCAAGGCTCATCAAGGGGACAAAGAGGAGACCACCCCCACCCCAGCACCCCAAGACTGAGCAGGTGAACAGGAGGCAGCGACACTGCAGTGACAGGGCTGGGATCTCCATTTATTGAGGTGATGCTGTGGGGCACCCCAGGGGGCTGCAGCAAGGCACGGTGGCACTGGGGGTGTGGCAAGGACCCCCAAGGAAGCAACACCAAGGTGGTGTAGCAGCAGTGGGTCCCTCAGGCTTTGCCAGGGTCCTCCTTGAGCGTCACCGTCCGGTTGAACACCATCTGGGGAGAAACAGAGGGTCTGCTCAGAGCCCCATGGCAGGCAAGGGGTGCTGCACAAGTGAGTGCAGGCTGCCCCACTGCCATCATCCCAAGGCTCACCTTCCCCTCCTCACTGTCAGGATCCACGGAGAAGTAGCCCAGGCGCTCAAACTGGAACTTGTCAAAGGGTCGGGCGGAGTTGACAGAGCAGTCGACCAAGGCATTGTGCACCACACGCAGGGAGTCCTGGCAGGGAGAGACAGCTCAGCCAGTACCCTAACCCTTCTGTCTTCTCCATAGGCCTGCTCCCCCAGAGACACAGTAAGGCCTTGCCCCAAGAGGGGTAGGGTGTATATGGAAGTGGGTGCCTCAGGAGTGGGTGCAGGAGGTCCCCACTTTCCCCCCAGGCCCATAACCCCAGCTGCTGCCACTACTCACAGGGTTGAGGTCACTCAGAAAGCCACCAGGCACCTCTGACGGGTCCTCAGGATTTTTGTGCAAAAACCTGCCATGAGATGAGTCTTATCCCAAAGCTGCCAGAGGAGGGGACGTTGTGCCACTCATGGGACCCCAGAGCATCATTTTCCCTACCAAAGGGCTGGGCAGACCCCAGCAGGGCCTGCTGGTGTACAGCTGTACTGTTGCTCCAGCACTGCTGAGCTTGTGCTGGCCTCTGTTGGTAGCCAGATACTCACAGCCGCTCGTAGAGCCGCACTTCACATGCCAGTGGCTCTGACACCCAGTGGATGAAAGCTTTGGGCTTTTCCACCACATCTGACTTGGTGCAGGTCACCTCCAGCTCGATGACATGCCCACTGATGTCCTGAGGGAGAGGAGACGAACTGTCAGGCAGCAGCCTTATCCCATAAGGCAGACCAGGGGCTGAACCCCCAGCCTCACAACTCGGGGAAACCTTGTTCCCCATTGTGAGGCACAGGGCAAGCAGAGAGCAGCCACACAGGCAGCCTGGGCCCTCACTGTGCCCAGAGCGTGCAGCACAAGATGACCATTGCTGCCCTTCCCTGCCAGGGCATGGCCATGTCCTGACATTCCACAGCCCAACCTCATAGCAGCAGTGCCCACAGCCACACACCTTGATGACATTCTGGACAGTGATGATATAGCCAGCATGGCGCAGCCCCACTGGCTGCCCTGGGGCCAGGCGTTTGTAGCCCTGGTCTGCCTCCTGTAAGAGAGTTCACAGCTGCATGAGGGGTCCCAACATGGGCAGCAGGTCCCCCCTCCAGCATGTCACTCTGTCCCCACTCTTGCCATCCCAGGGATCAGTCATGCCAGGGCTGTTTGAACTCCCATGTTGCTGTGGGAAGTTCCCACAGACAGGCCAAGTTGAGCATCATTGGCTGGACATGTCCTGGCCAGGCTGAGGGCAGCATTTGCCTAGTGCCCATCAGAGATGCTGGAACATTTGGGAGTCACAGCCAGGTGCTCAACACCTGCCTGTGATCTCTATATGCAGCACCAACACCACTTTCAGTGCTGCCAGGCTCCTGCTGCACAAGCTGTAGCTCCAGGAGTGAGGGCAGTATGGTCCAGGGGGCCTAGCTCACCTCCCTGAAGTCTGTCTCCTCGATGTAGACTGTCTGGTGGAAGGACACTTTGTGAAAACCACGACTCTCATCAGCTGGAAAGTTGGGCACAAGGACCTCCAGTACCTGGAGAGAAAGAAGGCGTGAATGCTGATCTCACAGAACCCCACTCCCACCACAGCCCGTGGCAGTCTCACCTTCGGAGCAGGGAAGTTGGTGATGGTGACCTTGAGGGGCTCCAGGACAGCCATGGCACGGGGGGCCTGCTCATTCAGCACCTCCCGTGCACATGCCTCCAGCAGATGCGGCTCCATTGTGGCCTGGGCTACTGTCACACCAACCTGAGGGACAGCCTGCTGTCACCATGCTGGCCAGGGGATGCATCCATCTGCCCTGTCCCATCCTATCCAACACCTACCCGTGCACAAAAGTTGTTGATGGCCTCGGGGGGGAAGCCTCGCCGGCGCAGGGCTGTCAGCGTGAAGAGCCGTGGGTCATCCCAGTCCCTGAGGAAACAGTGATGTGACAACCAGGCATGCCCTGGGTGAGCCCCATCCTGGCTGCTGGCCCTGCTCCTACCTCACAGCACCTGTCTCCACCAGCCGGATGATCTTTCTCTTGGAGACGACGGTGTAGAGCAGGTTCAGGCGCCCATATTCCCACTGCACAGGGCAGTAAACATCCAGAGCGTTGCACAGCCAGAAGTAGGAGGAGCGCCTGCAAGGGAGGTACAGGCACAGCCCAGCTCAGCCACACGGATACACTGTCCCCCAGCACCCTGGCAGCCACCAGGATGCAGCCAGCTGCTCTCAGGTCTAGCTCAGTCCTGGGCCATGCCATGCACAGTGTTCACCTGGCCTGGAACTCCTTGGTGCAGAGGGAGTGCGTGATGTGCTCAATGGAGTCACAGAGGCAGTGTGTGTAGTCGTATGTGGGGTAGATGCACCTGCAAGGCAGACACAGTCAGCTCGGGGCAGAGCACAGTGCTGCTCCACTCCTGACACCTCTCCACTCCCAGGAAATCCAGACCAACCCCCACCACATGTGCCAGGACATGGCAGGCTCTCCCTACCACTTGTCTCCAGTGCGGTGGTGTGGAGTGAACTTGACGCGGTAGGCAACAGGATCCATCTTCCCATCCTCCATCACCAGCTTCATCCTCAGTGTGGCTTCCCCCTCCCCAAACTTGCCCTTTCGCATGTCCTGTGGAGAGGGGGAAGCTGTCAGCTGAGCCACAGATCCAGACCCCACAGGCATGCAGCACCTGCCCCAGCCAGGAGTACCTCAAAGAGCAGGAGTGACTCCTCCACAGGTCGGTCCCGCCACGGTGAGGGCAGTGGGTTGTGGCCCTTGATCTCCTCAACCTTCTGATGGCAGACATATGCCTGACCCCTATGGAGGGGAAATGCCATCACTAGACATCAGTAGCCCATCCCCTGGGCAAGAGGGAGCCCCAGCCACAGCATAGGACATCAACACCATCCCAGCACATTCCTAACTGCCCCACATACTCACCTGCGGATGAGCTCCAGGGCCCAGGTGTAGAGCTGGTCAAAGTAATCTGATGCATGTGTCACTGCGTAGGGCTGGTAGCCTGTGAGGATGGGTAAAGTGGAACAGGCTGGAGGAACCCCAAAGGCCCAGCAGCAAGACCTGAATGTAGGGGTGTCCCCGGCACCTGGCTTGATCCTGCCCTCCCCATCCTGAGCCATACCTAGCCACTCCACCATCTCCCGGATGGCTGTGAAGTACTTCTCCTCCTCCTTCTCAGGGTTGGTGTCGTCATAGCGCAGGAAGCACACACCACCATTGGCCTGGAGATGAAGAGATAGTGAGCAGTTGCTCCCTGAGGGACCACAGGGCCAGGCCAGCAGCCAAGCAGCGGGGGAAGGCAGGGCCAGGATGGCTTTATGCTTTTTACCTTGGCATAGCCAAAGTTGAAGTTGATGGCCTTGGCATGGCCAATGTGCAGGATTCCATTAGGCTCAGGAGGGAACCGTGTCCGTACCTGGAGGGGAAAAGGGAACACCTCTGTCCTCCAGCAAGAGACTCTTAACTTCCCTGACAGCAGTGGCACTGACATGAGCCCCTAGAAATCCTGCAGAGCATCCTATGCTGTGTGGATGCTGCCTCTGGTCATGCCTCCTGTGTTCCCCACCCATCCCAGCTGTGTCACTCTCACTTTGAACCACTGGGCTGGGGACATGGCCTCACCTGCCCACCCGTGATTGCCAGGTGCTGCCTCAGCAGGGCCATAGTGTTGGGTGTCACCACGTAGCCCTCAGTCTTGTAGTTCTCTCCTGCAGGCAAGAGGATGCTTAGGGCTGCAGCACTGCCCTAACCATGCCAAGTTCAGCAGCCAGGGGGCAAGGACACAGGACCTGTCCAGTCCTCTGCAGCATGGAGAGCTGGGATTAGGCACAGAGCTAGAGGAGTGGCCCCACACATGGCAGTGGCTCCTCCCACTCACCTGGCTTGTGGAACTTCAATGCTTCTCCCCGCAGCTGCTCTAGCAGCGACTGTGTCTCTGTGCCCATGTCACCTGCAGCGAAATGGGGCTGAGCTCCCTGACCGCAGATCCCAGGACCCAGCTCAGAAGCAAGTCCCAGCAGGAACTAAAGGACAATCTCTTACCATTCTCCACCACAGCCACCTTCTGCTTCTCTGCTGGGGCCAGACGGGCCTTTGCTGCCTGCAGAGACCAGCACAGCATCCTGAGTGCCCAGCTGTAGCACATACCTTCCTCTCCTGGCCCAACCTACTGTCTCTAGCATTCCCTCAGACCTGTGCCCATGGTGGCAGCTCAGCCCAGGGCAGCTATTTAGGATCCTGCCTGGACACTTCACAGGAAAATACATCCAAGTCTCCAGCCTCCCCTTCTCCATACCTTTGGCTTCTTTTCCAGGTCAGCTTCTGTCTTTGGCCCAAGCAAATGCAGCACCTGGAGAAGAGTGACATAGTCAGGAGTCAAAAAGCCTCCCCCTGCCCCAAGGCCTGGAGGTGCCTTGTCCAGCCATCACTCCCCTCACCCTGCCTGCACCTAGCTGGGGCAGGCTGTCCCCAGCACTGGGCTCTCCAGGGGACTGGCTGGCAGATCCCACACCAGTCATAGCACCCCCAGGGGACCACAGCAGCACCTGACACAGTAACCTCGTACCCACCTGCAGATCCACCTCATTCTTGATGGTCTTCCCGTCCGCCCACTGCAGCCGGTTCCGTGCCTCCCCTGAAGACAGGGCACACCATAGGCAAGGGGCAAGGCCTTGCCTGGGGGAACTTCAGCTGGGGATGCTGATGCAGAATGCCACAGCCTTTGCCCCATGGCTGTCCCTGTTGCTGGGCACTACGGCCCTGCCTGCCCAGGGGATCTGGCAGGATGCCATCTCTCCATGGCAAAAGGCTGGCTCTCAGGATCCAGGGGAGCAGACAGTGGCACTGACAGTCAGGCACAGGGACGTGACAGCGAGGGGCTGCCCCAGTCCCCACTTACCCATCAGCAGCCCCATGTTGAAGCGGTAGCGCTCTGCCAGCAGCTCTGCTCGGTGCTTGCTGATAACAGCCTCCACCTGGGAACAGCACAGGGACAGCGGGGTGAGCAAGGCAGGCGGGAGCACAGCAGGAGCCAGTCCAATGTCCCTTATGCTATCTCCACAGGGTCACTGCCTCACTCACCGCTTCCTCGATCTGCTCGGGGGTGATGCAGACCCCCACACCACAAGCCTGCTCAAAGTCTGCCACGTCCAGGGGCTCCAAGGGGTGGCTCCTCACGTACTCCAGGGCAGCTGGGGACAAAGCAGGGATGAAGAGGGGGGCCCCTGGGGTCGGGGCCGGGTGGGGGCCGGGGCCGCACGGTACCGCTGAGCTGCAGGTCGGTGAGGATCTCCCTGCGAGCGATGTAGCCGACGAGGAAGCTGAGGTGCTTCGGGTCCTTGAGGCGGGCGGCCGTGTTGTACAGAAGTGTCCCAGTGGCTTTGTCCAGCGCCGGGCCCAGCATGCTCCGAGCCTGTCGCCGCCCCGGGGAGCGTCAGGGCAGGACCGGGGCCCGAGCCCCGGAAAACCGGCGGCACTGGGGGCCGAAGCGGGTCTGGGAAGTGCCAAGGGCCGAGGCCGCTCGGCGGGGTCAGGAGGAGGCGAAGCCGAGGGGTCCCGGGAAGGCTGGGGTGGCAGGGGTGACAGCGGAACCACGTGCCGATGTACCGGGGTGACACTGGGGATCGGGGTACCGGGTCCCGGGGGTGACACCCGGTACCGGGTTGCCGGGGTAGCGAGTTCCCAAAGTGGTCGGGTCCTGAGGTGACATCGGGGCGTCGGGGTACTGGGGATCGAGGACTGGGGATCAGGATGCGGGTCTTCCGCGGACGCACCTGCAGCACGGCCCGGCGCAGCAGCGCACTGAGCGCCCCGTTGCGTAGAGTCTCGCGCGCCTTGGCCTCGCTGAGGCCGATGCCGGTGAACAACCCCAGCGCCTCCTCCACCTCCTCCGCCGCCATCGCTGCCCCGGCCATGTTGCCGTCTCCGCCACCGACCGCTCGAGGGCGGGTCCGCGTCCAGCCAACCGACAGTGAAAGCGCTCCGTTCCGGCCAATGGAAGGGGGAGACCGGCGCCGGTCAGACCAATGAGAGACGGGAGGCGGGCTCAGCATGCGGGCAGTTGCATCACTTAAAGAGCCCGGCGGCGTCCATGTTGGGGGCGTGGTTGGAGGCGGGTCCGGAACACGTATCAGATCCCGTCTCCCGGCGCCTTGTGCCCGCTCCTCCGGTGTGCCCTTTGTGTGTCTCCGCCTGCCCCGACGGCCCCAGGCACGGACCCTGAGACGAGCTTGTGGGAATGCACATGCCCAAGGTCCTTGGAGTGGGGGACGGGTCGCGGTGGCCGCCCAAGCCCAGTTTATGCAGAGCCAGGCCGGCACGGTGTCCCCGGCTCCTCCGGATCGTGAGTGGTTCCTTGTCCCCGCCAGCCCAGTCTCCGTCCTCTTCCGTCCTCCCCTGTCCCTCCCGCTGCCCGAGTACACCCCTCATCCCGGTGTCCCAAGGCTTCCCCAGACCGGTGGAACACTGACTGCCTCAGCCCACTGTCCTCCTACTCCCCCCGTCTGATGTCTTGTTCGGTCTGGTATCCCCAGCTCTCCCCTTTACCCCACCAGCTTCCCCAGCCTGGTATTCTCTAGCTCTTCCAGCCAGATGTCCCCTCCAGCCCCGTGTCCTCCACAGCCCCACGTTTCCTGCCTCACCCCGGGAGTCCCCCCCAGCCCAATGTCACCCCCAGCCTGGTGTCTCCTCTCAGCTCAGTGCCCCCCTAGCCCAGTGTCCCACCCATCCTACTCCCACTGCAGCCCGAGTAGCAGCAGACTTGAGTGGGGAAGGGGATTTATTAGAAATACTGGGTGGGAAGAGGCACCGGCAGGTCCTGCCAGCCAGAGCTACCAGACACAACCAGATGAGGCAGGTCCTGGCTCCTCCATAGGTGGGTGCTGGAGTCAACGCTGGTGTTGCAGTGGGTCCCACACCACGGAGAGGACAGCCGTTGCTTAGCACTGGCACAGAGCTATAGCTTCATCCTGGTGCCAGGCCCTGTATCTGTCCCCTTGGTGGCTGCCTGCTCCCTGCCTGTAGCTGACAATGGCTTCAAGCTATAGCGGGCACTGACATTGGTACCGGAGACACTGCGGTACTCGCCCATCTCCTTACGAACATTCTCGTTCTGAGTGATGGTGAGCAGGACGGGGACGGAGAGAGTCACCTCCTTTCGCAGGACTTGGATGCTAAGAGCTGTGCGCGGGGGAATCTTTGCTGGCAGCTGCACCTCCACACTTTGCCGGCGAGTGCTGGTTTCGCTGCGCCCTTTCTGCACCGTGAAGATGTTGGAGGCTTCCACGGTCAGCGTGAAGGAGAGCCCGGCTTTGAGGCTGGTGGCATTGCTGAAGTGGAAGCTCTGCCAGAGTGTGGTGCTGTACTCCCGGCTGCTGCTGGCTGCCAGCACCTGCTCCGACTCTGTCTCGTTCACCCCCTCAATCTCATCCACCAGCACCTCCCGCTCCTCCTCCACCCGCTTCTGCTCCCAAAGGAGACGTGCTGAGACCAGGGGCTGCCCGGGCCGTAGTGGGCGCAGGTGGGACAGCCGAGACTGAAAGTTCAGCTCCAGTTTGTAGTCAGCGAGGTGCTCACCAGGCCATGCCAGGCAGTGCCAGCCACCCCGGCCAGGGTGCTGATAGAGCAGCCAGACACCTCGCTGCACCACGTGGGAGGCCACCCGGTCGTTGAAGTACCCATACGCCAAGTTGGTCTCCTCTGTCACCACCTTGCAGGCGCCTTGGAAGTTGGGGTGCTCATAGAGGGTGATCTGGGGGTCCCCCAGGTCATGGTGCACGAGGCGCAGTGCCGAGAAGCTGTTGGGCCGATCCACAGAGGGGTACTCACCCTCCTCAAAGGCATGTGGCTCTCCTTCATATTTGGGGTCCGTGTAGGCAATCCATGGCTGCCCCTCCACCTTCAGGGAGGCAATGCAGTTCCCAAAATCCAGTTCATGCAGGTCAGGCACATCGCAGGTGAACTCTCGGCTCAGCCCCTCAAAGTTGGCACGCTCGTACACCGTGATCCGGTTCATGGTGCTGTGGGTGCCTGCCCCTGCGAGGGCACAACGCGGGTCACGTCCCCTCCTGTGGGGTAACGTGGGTGCTACAGGAGACCCGTGAGGAAAGCCCAGCCAGCAAAGGGAAACCTCGGCACTCCTTTAACCCTTGTCCTCTGCCTTTCCTTTGCCCACCCCCACCTGGTTCCTGTGCTCTCACCGTCTGTGCTGGCAACACCCCACAGCTGTGCCTTTTAGGAAGGGGTGGTGGGACCAGGGCGTGCTGCAGCACGAAGCGAAGGCGATGACAATGCTTGCCCCCACACCCTGCACCCAACCCTGTCTCTGCTTTGGTGTTGGGGAGCCAGCCAGGCCTCGAACAGCAGTCAACACACCGGGATGCCAACCAGTCCCACAGACCAGCCCTGCCGGAAAGTCCTGCCGTGGCCCAGGCACGTGAGGCTCCATGCTAAGGAGTCACCGCTAATTATCAGTGATGCTTCCACCCTGCCCACGTTAATTACAGTGTGCATTGCTGGTGGGGCAGGAACTGCTGGCTTACCCCAGCAGGGTGAGAGGGTATCATGGTGAGGCAAGCTGGCTTCCCGAAACAAGAGCCTCTGGAACCCTGGTGATCCCAGCAATTGCATATGGACACCTGGCATGGTAGCACTGCTCCAGCCCTGTGTCTGACAATGGCTGGGGCAGATGGGGACACTTCTTCCCCCTTGTCCCTTCATGGGCAGGACAGCCATGCACCAGGGCTGGCCAAGGCACTGCTGGAGGTGGGATACTGGGTACAGCACAACGCTGACATCAAGCCAAGGCACTGGAAGGCAGCCACTTCCAAGCACAGCATGCTGGTGGTTTCCTCGGGGCTCCATGCAGGTTCCCATGCCACGAACTGGAGCTGGCCTCCCCAGGAGCTACTGGTGTGGGGCACAGGGCACATGCACTCCCTAGCTGGCACCCCGCTGCAACAAGGCTTAGGCAGCTCAAGGGTTCTGGGGCAGGTTAAGCCTTTGGCTTCTTCTGGCTACATGCCCAGAGGCTGCCTCATCCACTTCTTCACCCAGCCCTCCCCAGCCCAGGGCTGTTCCCATGGCACAGTGCATGGAAAGGGGTGCCACAAAGCTGACATGAAAAGCTCACGGTGGGGTACAGCTGGATCCTGACCCATCTCCTGGGGACAGGCAGGACCCCCAAAGCCTCTGGGCCGAAATCTGTCTCTTGGGGCTCACAAGCAAGGACAGCCCTAGCTGCATGGGGGCCCGCAGTCCCATAGGTGTTTGGTACAGCCTGCGGGCACCCACATCCTGTGGTGCAGAAGGATGGAGACCCCACTGCTTCAGCAGCCTGTCCCCTGCAAGTCACCCAAGAGAGAAACCCAGGTCTCCCTGAATTCCTGAACCCTGTCCCCTTCAAACCTCTGTCCCCCAAAGGCCAGTGCCACCCCACACCTCGCCCCTCAGTTGTCCGCTGCCAGTGCCCCACTTCCCCTGCCTGCAGTGCCAGGGCTGCCAGGGTCTCCCAGTTTATTGCCAGATGTTGGGGCAGTTGGGGTTACACCAGACAAATGCTACGGGAAGCAGTTAGTGAGGGAGGGGCCGTGGGGGCCGCGGGCAGGGGCCAGGGAAGGGCTGTCCCACTCGTACCTCCAGCCTGCGGCCTCCCTGCCATTCCCCTGGGCTGCCACACTCCCCCACGCCAGGGACCCCTCCTGCTTTCCACAGCTGCCCTGGCTCTGTGGCGCCCAGCACCCCCCACCTCGCTGTGTTCACCCCCCTGCAGCGAGGCCGGTGGCTGGGGTGGCACAGGATGCATGGGGCAGCATGGGTGGGAGGCAGTGCTGGCATTATTGCTATGGCGGGCGGGAGCAGCGCGACCCTCCCCACGCTCAGATCACAGTCTCGAAGAGCGTCGCCTTCTCCTTGGGGGGCTCTGGGGCCAGCAGCTTGGCTTCTGCCTCTGGCGTCAGGTACTCCAGGTGGTGTTGGCCCCAGATTGGAGTGGTCAGGAGCTGCCAGCGCTGTGGGGACACCGTGTCAGCACCCACAGACAACAGCACTGGGACTGCCTGGACGTGCCTTGGTGAATTCCCCACAATGCCCAGCGATAGGAAAGGGGTAGGATTTGGATGGGGGTGAACGTGAGACTGGGACAGGGAAGGGATTGAAATGAGATTGAGAAAGGGACAGAGATTGCATGGGGACAGGGATGGGACTGAGATACTGACAGGATTAAGACAGTGATGTCAGCAAGGATGAGGTTTGGGTGAGGCTGGGAGTGAGACAGCAGTGGGGATGGGCATCTGATAGGAATGAGAGCGATGAAGACAGGAACAGGACTTGGATGGGGCTGAGTCTAGGATGGGAAAGGGACTAAATGGGATTGAGAGAAGGACAAGGATTGCAAGGAGAAAGTGATGGGGACGAGCACAGGATATGGCTGCAATAGGGATAGGGATAGGAAGAGGGATAGGACTCAGACAATGGTGTAGGCATCAGAGGGAATCAGGTAAGGTTGGGAATGAGACAGTGATGGGGACAGGGATGGGATTTGGATGGGAGTGAGACAATGGGGACAGGCATGTGATTTGGATGGGAATGAGACAGTGATGAAGACTGGGATGGGACCTGGCTGTGGATGGGACTGTGATGGCAATGTGGACAATGGTGGGATTTGAATGGGAATCAGTGATGAAGACAGGGATGGGATCTGGTGGTGGATGGGACTGAGATGGCAATGTGGATGGTGGGACTTGAATGGGGCTGGGACTGGGCCGATGACAGGACTAAGAGGGGAACAAGGATGGCTGAGAATGGGGTGGGGACAGAGGCAGGAGTGACCCTGCTGTACTGCCTGCCCTCACCTCGCGCAAGGAGCCTTTGCAGCGCAGGAGCTTGTAGATAACAGTGCAGGGGATGCAGAGCATGGAGGAGAGTGCCAGGACCCAGCCGATGGCTTCCCCCCACCATGGGTACACGTATGTCTTATTGTATGTTAGCGGCTTGTAGTTCACCACGTGGAACACAAAGATGCCCTGGGTGGAGAGAGAGGGGTGAGGTCCCGCGGGGCCGGGAGCTGGCGGTCCCCACCCCCGACGCGTGTCGCCGCCGTAGCCCCTGACGTGCACATCGCCCCACGGTCGCGACACGTGTGCCTAAAGCGGCCGCCGGGGGGCGCTCAGTGCTCGCGGCACAGCCCGGGGCAGTGGCACACGCGTGTCCCCAGGCGCGGTGGCCTCGCTTACCACGCAGACCAGCGGTGTCACCACAGCCCAGCACCACTTCATGACGGGCAGGGGCCGGTAGCCGATCATACGGGCCACGTCGTCCATGAAGCGGTCGGCACCTGCAGGGAGGAGGGCGTCAGCCGGGGCACTTGTGTCTCCCTTGTGTTCCCCCCACCGTGTCCCCCTGGCCTCACCATAGACCCAGGCAATGACCACGCACTCCCAGAAAGCCTGCCACAGCAGCGTGATCCCGCTGGCCGAGTAGTTGTCAAAGAGCTGGAATACGTACATGCCGCCCTGCCAGGAAGGTGCCCATGTCACCAGCATTGTGCCGGCTGCCCCGCACGCCACTGGCACTGTCATAGCCTTGCCAGCACTGGTACCCCACCTGGCATGGGCACCCTGCTCCCACAGCACCCCTACACCACAGAGACCCCCATGCCATGGGCAGCTCCACTGACACGAGGGTAGCAGCCCCAGGGAGCTCCCACCCCACAGCGGGACCTCATGGGAGGTGATGCCTCAGGAACAGGCACAGGCGGCCAGTGTGGGGCTGGCTGGCAGTGTTCCTGCTGCGTCTCCCACCTGCGTGACCATGGAGAGGTCAATGAGGCAGCAGACGATGCAGCAGAGCGCAGCGGTGAGCTCACGGCGCAGCGAGCCAGCCCCTGGCTGGGGGAACAGGTCCAGGATGCCCGTGATGAAACCCTCCACACCGACAAACTGTGGCACAAAGCAGAGCTCAGTGGCGACGGGCCACCCATCCCATCCTCTCTCTGTTCCCCCTTCCCCTGGTTGCCACAGCACCTGGCTGTCCAGCCCCAGCACGAGGAGCATGATGAAGAAGAGCGTGGCCCACAGGGGGGACAAGGGCATCAGCGTCACAGCTTTGGGGTAGGCAATGAAAGCGAGCCCGGGACCTGCGGGAGAGTGGGGTCAGAGGTGCCACTCAGGGGACACAGTGCCACTTGGCACTCACTGCCCATCACTCACCAGACTCGGCCACCTTGGAGATGTCCACACCTTGCTCAGAGGCCATGAAACCAAGCACAGAGAAGACAACGAAGCCAGCAAAGAAGCTGGTGCAGCTGTTGATCACAGCCAGGATGTAGGCATCCCTGTAGGCAGAGCATCTCAGGAGGTGCTGGGAAGCATTGGGGGACACACCATGGGGTCACTGGGACACACCAGAGAGACTGTCTGCAGCTGGCACAGCCCCACCTGTAGCAGTTGTTGTGGAAGCGGTTGTAGCTGCCCAGTGCAGTCAGAGCGCCCAGCCCGATGGCATAGGAGAAGAAGACCTGGGTGCCAGCATCAATCCAGACCTGGGGTATGAGGGAGGATGTCAGGGGGTGATGAGGGTGCCAAGGGGGTGTCCAGTACCCAACTCCCTGCTGCCCTCCCCACTGCCCTCACCTGTGCCTCAACCAGCTTGGACCAGTCAGGTTTCAGGTAGTAGATGATGCCACCCAGCGCACCAGGCAGTGTTACTCCATGGACCAGCAGCAGAATGAGGACCACATACGGAAAGAGTGCCGTGAAGTAGACAATCTGAAGAGCAGTGGGTGGCTGTGAGACCCTCACAGGCCAGGGCTCTCTGTCATATGCCACAGGTGTCCCAGCAGGACCAGTGCTTGGGAATGTCCCCAGCAGCTGGTAGCACCTCCTGGACAGATGTGGGACATGGGCCTCCTACCCCTGTGGGCTGAGGCACAGCAGGGCAGGAGCCAGCAGTGCCATGTGTTGCAGTCCCATTCTGTCATGCCAGTGGCCCTGATGCATGTTCCCCCCGCCAGCATTACCTTCCCAGTTGACTTGACACCCTTCCAGATGCAGAAGTAGACAACGACCCAGGTGGTGACCAAGCAGAGGATCATCTGCCAGTTCATCTCCCCTGGCTCGCTGAGGCCACTAGAGAGACGCAGCACCTTGTTCCTGCAGAGCGGAGCTGTGCTGAGCGCCAGCATGATAGCCCCAGCCCCAGACGACACCCTCCTGGTTCCCACACTCACTCCCAAAACTCAATGACAGGTGAGCGCTTGTTGGTCATGTCTGCACAGCTGAAGTTGGAGGTCCAAGTGCTGGCAGTGGCATTAGTGCTGACATTGTGGCACAGGTCTGGGTTGAAGAGCTCCGTGCACTGCTCCGTGTTCCAGGAGTGGCCACAGGTGGCCCAGGGCAGGGTGTCCGTCAGTGAATGCACCAGGTAAAAGAGCCCCCACACCAGGATCATGATATAGTAGGAGTTGCAGAAGAAGACGATCACCATAGAGGCCAGGCCTAAACCTGTGTCACGGGGAGATCAGAGCCCACAGGCACCTGTGGGCACCTGGCACCCAGCATGGAGTAGGATGTGGGGTGTTGTAATGATGGGGGAGGACAGAGGAGAGCTGACAGGGACAGGACAGGGGAAGCTGGCAGCCTTGGACAGGACAGGGGAGAACTAGTAGAAATGGGACAGGGAGGCTGGCAGCCCCAGGCAGGACAAGACAGGGTGGGGACAGCTGGCAGCATGGCATGGGACCAGGGGGGAGCTGGCAGGATACCTCTGAGGTGGGGATTCAGCAGCCACCTGGGATCTAGCAGCATGCAGGCAAGGAGCCAGAGGGGCAGGCAGGCAGGCAGGGCAGCACAGGGTACCATGGGGCACAGGTGCAGGCAGCTGCCACCCTTGGCCAGGGCACAGGGCAGCAGTGGGACGCGGGCAAGGTGCAGGGGAACAGGTAGGGCGTGGGCAGGCTGCTGCCGGCCCCAGCAGGCTGCGGGCAGCCAAGGCACAGTCAGGGTGCAGGCAGGGTGCTGGGGGCCCTGGGCAGGGTGCAGGGGCCGCAGGAAGGGTGCAGGCAGGGCGCGGGCAGGGCGCGGCGTTACCCTTGAAGAGGGGGGCGATGTTCCAGGCGCCGATGCCCCCCTGCTTCATGAACTGCCCCAGGGCCACCTCCAAGAAGAAGATAGGGATGCCGCCCACGAAGACGATGAGCAGGTAGGGGATGAGGAAGACGCCTGGGGCCGGGGGGGAGGGGGCCAGCTCAGCCGCCACCGTCCCCCGGGCCCCCCCTTTTCCTCCCCCCATTCCCCGCGCCGCCCGCCCGGACGCAGCGAATGGCAAAGGCGCCTACGCACCCTCCCCTTGCCGCGATGTAGGTCAGCACGGGCAGGTGGTGGGGGGTTCCCACGACCCCCCGCCCCGTGAATGACTCCGGACCCCCGCAGGGTGGCCCACGAGCCCCTCAAAGGTGCAGGGCGAGCTGACCGAGCGTGGGGTGACCCCCAAGCACACATCCTGGGGCGGGAAAGGGGTGTCCCCCGCGGCGCGGGGTGCACCCCCACGGCGCGGGGCTAGCACGGGGCTCACCTCCGCCGTTCTTGTAGCACAGGTAGGGGAAGCGCCAGACGTTGCCCAGCCCCACGGCGAAGCCCACGCAGGACATGATGAAATCCATCTGCCGGGTCCATGTCTCCCGTTCGGGGGCGGCCTCTTTGGGGGGACCAGGGGGTCGCACCAGTGGTGCCGTCACTGTTCGCTCCTCGCTCGCCGTGGGGGGCTCTGCGCCCTCCGCCCCGCCGGGGCCCTCTGCCGAGACGGGGGGAGGGGGGATGCCCACGCCGCCGTCACGCGCTCCCGTG
>VYZT01015811.1:374133-436984 GCA_013400735.1 Pomatostomus ruficeps | reverse complement strand
CTGCGGGGCCGGCGCCGCGCGGCCGCTCCGAGGCTCTCTGCGCCGCGGCACCGGGCGGCGGCGGAGGCAGCGACCGGCCGCACCGCCCCCCGAGCCCCATTGGCCACACCACCCGCCCGCGGCTTGACGGGACTTGCAGTCCCGACGCACTGGCACCGGGCCAAGGGCGAGGTGGGGGGCACGGGGGGACAAGGCACACCCGGCAGTATTTCGGGCACTACGGACAGCGGTAGACGGCGTGGCAATGGGGGATACTGGGGACGAGGGACAAAAGGCAGTAGGGCACACCGGGAGACACCAGGGAGCGGGGCGCTAGGGACAGCAGGCGACAAGAGAGGCAGCGAGGGATGGGGCACTTCAGCGCACACCAGGCACTAGAGCTCCGGGACTTGCATGTCTCGTCACCAGGACCAGGGCACAGGAGAAGACACGAGGCACTAAAGCAGCAGGATTTGCACCACGGGACACGGGACAACAGGGTGCAGCCGGCAGCAGAGGATGCCGAGAGGCAGCAGGCACCAGGGGACACTGGGTCCCCCTGCTGCTGTGGAGTGCACTCGGCAGCGGCACCAAGAAACACCGGTCCCTGAGGGATATTCGGGGATAGCGAGCACCAAGTCACACCAGGAAACACTGGAACATGAGGGCACCTGGGGCAGCAGGGTGTTGGGGGTCCCAACAGCACACTGGGAACATGGTGCCCCAGCTCACCAGGGGCCAGAGGGTCCCAAGGGATAGCAGGCAGCAGAGGCAAGTGGAGTTCAGAGAGTTTAATGAGCACAGGACAAACCCCGACCCCCCCCAATCCCCTCCCCCAGTGCCCGGCCTGGCCCACTCCCCAGGCCAGGCCCCCCACAACACCCTAGTCGACTTCTTCCATGCTGCTGTAGGAAGGGGCTGGGCACTCGGCAGGGCTTGCAAAACGCTCGGGGAGGCCTTCTACAGCCAGCGGTGGGGCTCCATCGGGGGCCAGGCCAGATCCAAACGGCACCGGGGCCAGTCCCTGCAAGCAGAAGGTGGGCATGAGAGGGAGACTTGCACCCTGCCCACCCATCTCCCTCCCTGCTTCCCGGGGGCTGGAGGGCTGCCTGGGGGGACACAGCCCCTCAGGATAGGGACCCCACACAGAGAATGTGCAGCCCCTGGGCTTAGAGAGCAGCAGCTGGTGGCAAACCCCAGCGCAGGGCAGAGGGAAACAGTGTGCCCAAGGCCCCAGTGTGCTCTGGCCCAGCAGGAGAGCCAGGCTGCAACACACTCCTGCCCCAGGGCTGCTCAGCCAGTGCCGGTTGGAGCAGAACCCTACACCCCAGCACAGATGGATGGCAGTGACAGACCACGGTCGGGCTGCCACTGCCTGCCAAATGCCTGAGGAACAGTGCAGGGCCAGAGGGGATTTCCAGGGCTGAGAGGACCTTGTCAGGCCTTGGTGCCGGCCACCCACTGCTGGAGAGGGCAGGCAGGTGCAGGCAGCAGCTTGTGGGCCCCAACCCTGGGGCGCCAGCACGAGCTGGAGCAGAGGTCAGCCTACCGGCGCCGGGCACTGACTCAGACCCACGAGGCCAGCATCATGGGTGAGCGGGGGAAGCTGCTGAGACCCAGAGCCGTAGACAATGAGGCGACTGTTTCGGGACAGGCACCTCATGACCACAGCACAGCCCTGCTGGACTCCCTGGCTGGGACCTGCTTGGGAAGGAAGTAAACCTCAGCACATGGAGGAGGGGTGTGGGACAGAGGTAGGGGGAGTCCAGCTCAGGCCCCAGTCTAAAATGCAGATGAACCCCTTCACTGGCCAAGCACCCCTCCCAAGCCAGCTGAGGGCACTGCCAGCAGAACAGCAGTGGAGACAGAAAAGAAAGTCACAGGGCTCTGAAGTCACCTCTCACACCCAAACACACCAGAGCTGTCTGAGCCACGCTCAGCCAAGGGCAACACGTCTCAATGTCAGACACCACTGGAGCTGCAGCCTCAGGGGACAGCCTGCTCCTGGCCCTGCTGGGCTCCCTATGCCCTGCGAGGCTACCACTCCACAGCTGGGACTGGAGCCCAGCCCATGCCCCATGGCATGGGCAGGCGGAGCTCTGCCCTGAGCCTGCTGCCACATAGGGTGCACCAGGCACCCAGCAAAGCCCAAGGGATGGTCCTGGTGCCAGCTGGGTCACAGAGTAGCCTCAGGTGACCCCAGTCCGGAGTCCCTGCCTCTGTGTGGGAGTCCCAGCACACAGGACAGGAATGCTTCATCTCTTCGGAAAACCTGACTTTATTAACACAACATGGTCACACCTGTGCTCCCTGACCCCATGCCTCTTCCACAGCATGGGCAGCTGGTGCCCTCACAAACGAGGTGCTGCACCATGCTGCCCTGAAGAGATCAACTTCCCCAGATGCTGCCAGTATGCAGCCCCATGGACTGGTGGGAGGCAGTGGCCCAGAGATGAATGCTCACCATGGGCACCCCAGTCTGGATTGCCAAGCACCCCAGCAGCTGTCCAGGGCTGAGCAGGGAAGCACACAAGCCCTTGGTGACAAGCCTGTCCAGCCCCAGAACGGGAGTGCGGCACACACAACTCCCAGTGCACATGCAGGTGGCACCAGGAGGCTCAGCAGGAGGCTGGCAGGACAGACTGGGCTGGCCAAGGACCATGGGTCATGCCAGCCCTAGGAGAGCTCAAGGCTCCTGCACAGCACAGCTGAGAGAGGCAGCCAGCCACAGCCCATGTCAGGGCATCCTGCCCTTGCTGCAGCCTCCCAGCAGGTCTCCGCTTCCATCTTGGGAGCAAGGTAAGGATGGCTGATGTGCCCGTGGGGCTACTAGGTCTTAGTTTAACTGCAGCAGCAACATCCCTTCTTGAGCAGCAGGCAGCCATGAGGTCTGCCCCACTCCCAGTGGGCAGCAAGGAAGGGCAAAGAAGCTCCTGGTTCTGGGCTGTGCCTTGGCAAGGCATCAGGCTGGCCACACAGACCTGCCAGCTGGCACAGGAGATGCCAAAGCAGACAGGCAGGAGCCAACAACCCCATGCTTCCCTTAGCTAGTCCTTTCCAGCGTTTTCTGTCCTGCTGCCTCATGGTCTCCGTCTCATAGCGTCCTAAGATGGCACGTGCCCTGGCAGCCCTGCTCCCACAGCTGGCCACACGCCTGTGCCTATCTCCAGCGGGGCTGGTAAATGAGTGGGTAGAAGACATTCAGGAAGAGAGCCACAATTGCGGCTGTGGTGGCCAGGACAAAGTATCTGACGCAGCCTTCATCTGGGTGCTGGGGGGTGCCTGGACTCTGCTTCTGGCCACAGGGCCTCCAGGAGTTTCTTGCAGGCCTCTGGGGTGCCTCAAGCTGCAGCTCTTGTTCTTCAGCCTCCAGTTCCTGCCAGATCAGAGAAGCCTGCGATGTGGAAACCTGCGTCAGCACTTGGAGAACACAATGGGCAACACCCCTTGCCATCCCCTGGGGCAGGTGGCTGCCTGCAAGCCCAGCCCCGTGCCCAGCCAGCCCGCCTCCCCATGCAGCACCGTCGCGGTCGCGCCCGCCCCCGCAGCTCTTCAGGGTCTCTCGTGTGTTGGGCTCCGGTGGGTGCTCTGTGGGAGGGAGCGTGGGCAGCTACCAGACAGGGTCTTCACAGGACTGCAGGGAGAGAAGCCAGCAGCTGGATCCCAATGGAGCAGATGCACTTGCATTGGTGGGTCCAGGAGGCAAGGAGCAGGCAGCAGCCAATCACAGCCCAGCTTCTGTGATCCCAACTGGATCTTTCGGATGACAGCCAATCCAGAGCCAGCTGGAGCAGCAGGAGCAGGAGGCGCAGTGCCAGTACAGCCAGTCACAGCTCTGCTTTGGTGGGTAGGAATGCTCTGACAACCAATCGCAGCCCAGCTTCCAGGATGATTTTCCACAGGCAGCCAACCACAGCTTGGCCCTTCATGATGGTGATCGTGCAGCGCAGCCAGTCAGGGCAAAGGTCTCTGGAGGGCACCCAGTGCCAGGGAGGGTGCAGGCAGTCCGGGGTGCTTGGGGACCTGCTGAGGCCCACTGGGATCCAAGGCATCCCACTATTGCAGGGGAACCAGTGCTGCCAGGGGCCCGATGAGCCCCAGTGCCCCAGAGCAACCCAAAGAACCTCAGTGCCATGGGGCATACAGTGAGCCACAGTGCCAGCTTGGCCCCTGAAGGTTCTCACCACCAGTGTCCGAAAAGCAGTTCAGCTTTCTTGTTGCTCAGGCTGCCCCAGTGAGTGGAGCTGCTCCAGGAAATGCACAGACCCCCAGGATAGGAACAGCCCAGGCAGGGTTCACACACGAACATGCCAGACAGCCCCCTCAGCCTCAGAGAGAGAAAGCTTCTGTCCCCAGGCAAGAGGGCAGAGCTGGGATGCCTAACCAACAACGGGCCAAGGGGAGCATGAGCCAGAGGGGCAGGGAGGCCAGGTCAGAAGGGCCCCTTGGGGCATACGTGCAGTCATGCCGGAGATGAACTGAGCATCGTCCTGAGACCCTGCAGGCCCACAGAGGTGCTGAGCATGGAGAGAAAGTCTGCAGCACAACGATGCAGGGGGACTGACCAGGTGGGAACCGCACTGTGCCCCGGCCTCAGCCTTCCTGACTCTCACACGAAGATCAGTGCATTCTCTACCACTGCATTCTGAAAGCACCCTGCCGTCTGGCCCACCCCCAGTCCCTCCCTCCCTCCCTCCCAGGCCACCCAGCAACAGAGCTCGCTCTAGCAGGTTTCTCTACAGCACCCTGTGAAGGCTGCCAGGCCTCTGGCTCAACACTGGCATTTATCTTTTCTGCACTTGGCTTGGCCCCGACTTGGGCCCCACCAGAAAGTGTTCCCCATCCTGCCTCGAAGGTGGCTCTGGAGGGCAAATTCTTAATGCTCCCTGGTACAACCAGATCCTACTGTACTGTTCACAACCCCTCCTCCAGTGCAGACCCCAGAGAGGCTGTGCCCCTTCTTCCTCTTCCAGCATCCTCCCACTAGCACTTCCATATTGATGATGAAAACTAGCTCTCCTGTGATCCCTCAGGCCAGGGACTGTCCCAAGCTCACAGCGAGAACAAGGCAAGACAGGCTCCAATGCCCTGCTGGCGCAAGCTCTTCGCAATCGGAGGGGTACAGGCACTGCACCACAGGCTCTGTGGGTTCAGGCAAAGATGGGCAGGGCCCTGCACATGGGCTCCTGAGCACATTTCAAAGCTCTGTGGCTCCAACAGTGCCAAAAGGGATGCAAGTGCTCACCTGGCTGGAAGAAGCTTCGGCAGAAGGGGTGTGCTCGGTGTGGTGGTCTGAGGGATGCCCTGGCAGGGGTCTCTCCACAGGAGAGTTCCTCCGGCGGTAGAAGAGGACATACGCGTATCTGGTCACTACCTGGCTCTCATCCACGGTGGTGACTGTGCTGTCGTCAAAGAGCCGCCAGCCTGAGAAAGAGGAAGGGTTAAGCAAGCAAAGGAGCCACGGCTGCAGAAGCAGGGGGGTGGTGAGGGCAGCAGATACTCACCCACATCACTGCGCTGGCTGTTCTTGTCATTGGGCAGGCGGGCGTACGCCGTGTAGTGCCCTCCAATCATGCCTCCATAGTGGTTGATCACAGCATACAGATCATATATAGGCAGCTGCTGCTCACCCTTCCGACCAATGCAGAACTTGCTCAGGTCCAGGCTGCTGTGAAGAGACACGGTGACCGTTAAGGCTGATCAATGTTATGTAGGCCAGGCTGCAGATCAGCAGAGGCAGTGACAACCCAGACACATCATCCCTCAGGCTCTCACCGGACAGGAAAGTCCACCATGTCATTGATCTTGTCCCTCCAAATAAAGCTGCGGAAGGAGAAGCGCTTCAGCTGGATGATGAGGACGTTGGGCAGACGCCACAGCATCAGCTGCTTGGAAGCCTCACGGTGCTGCTTGCACTTGGGGCAGTACCTGGGGGAAGAGTGTGCTCATTACTGGCATGGGGAGAGCCTCAGTCCTTGCAGTCGAGCTCAGACCCAGGGTCCCCATGCGCAGGGCTGGCAGAGGGTATATGGGAGGGCTCAGTCTCCACTGTCAAGGGCAGGCCAGCACAGTCCTGCAGAGCACTAGCTTTGCTCCCTGCTGGCCTAGCCCTTCCCAGTGCACAGGGAAGGCCAGCCCATTGTTCCTGGGGGCCAGTAGAAAAAGTGTGCAGGACCAGGCAGCTCTTGGGAAACCCCTGCTGCTGCCTGGGCCTGTCAGCTGGAACCCACCCTGCTGCCTTCCTCACCATGCTTCCTCTGGGGCCAGGACTTCTGGCTTGGTAAAGAGATTGAGGCACTGCTCCAGGGTGAAGTGGCCAGCCCGGGCTGCTTCACTGGCTGAGCCTGGGTCCTCCACACACTCCAGCTCCTTGGATTCTACCAACACAAATTCCTTGAGGCGTTCATTGTTCTTCCACACCAGGGCAAGGGAGCAGTCATCTGTCAGATCCAGGGGGGTGTCACCTGTGAAGGGGCACAGACCTCACACACCTACTCCATCAGGCTGCACCAGGCCACCTTGCTGGAGCAATTTTGCCCATCCCAGTTAGATATAGAGATCACAAAGTGCTGCCAGAAAGGGACAGGTGCCCCCTGGCCAAGTTCACCATGCTGGGGCAGCAGAGCCCCTCAGCCTGCAGGGTGCAATGCTGGCACAGCCCTCTCATCAGCAGCACCCACACAACCAGCACTGCGTGTGGGCATCCCATTCAAACAAAGAGGTGACCCAGAGATCACAGACCCTCTTGAAAATAAGGTTGGAAGGAATTGGTCTATTTGATGAGGAGAGCAGAAACGTCATGCCCAAGAAAAGCTTCTAGGCAGAGGCTCTGTGCAGCAGAGCCCTTCCCTTCCCTGTGAGACGCAGCTTTTACTGCCCAGTGTGGGCCACCATCACACACGGGTTCACCTTGTGCCAGGCAGATCCACTACCCTGCCAGAGGCTGTAAGGGATGAAGGTGGCGCTTTACAGGGCTCAGGCTTACCTTTATCTTCCAGCTTGTGCTCTCGGTTGGCAGCGTCGATCTTAGTGATGTAGAACTGTGTGGCATGGGCACTCAGTGAATCTGGAGTGTGTTGGTACCCAGGGATGGCAGCTGTGAACAGACAGGGACAGATCTGTGGTGGCACTGCCTGTCTGCTCTACGTAGGGGCCAAGAATTTGCAGCGCCTCCACCCCCACCTCACATGCTATGACCTTGAAGGGACGCAACCACGTGCCCGTGTCCTTGATTATTTATAGCAGGCGCCTGCCCCTGGCAAGCTGTGCGTTCCTCTGCCTGCCTTGCCCCTTCAATGCACATTGCTGCCATCCTGAGACGAGTGTCTGGAAACGTGACAGCCAGGCAGCCAAGCGCAAGAGGCTGGTCCCATGCAGCTGACTCAGAGTGAGGGAAGTGCTTTGCTCATAGCCCTCAGGGGCTCAGCCTGCACCAGCTCTGCCTTCCTCCCACAGGACTTGAGGCTTCTGCCAGCCCCTGCCTTCTCACCTCTCCCACAGCAACAGAGCACTCCAGCCTCTCTCCTTGTCAGGTCTCTGCTCTACACCCTGGGCTTTGACAGGGTAGGGCAGAGTGTGGGTAAGCAGGCATTTCAGGTGAGGCAGTACTGTCAAAAAAAAGCTCCCAGGGCCTCATCTATGTTCCCAAGAGTCTCCAGACCAAGCTCACAAGGGGAGAAGAGCTGCTATGGTGGGACGTCACCCCAGTGAGGGAGTATTGCCTGAGCTCCTGGCACAGACACAGCTAGTACCTCAGCACCTCTTACCTTCTGGCTTGAGGGCTCTCTCATAGGACGGCTCTTTCTCACAACAGCTGTCACCCTGTGACTCCATGTGCTCAGAGAACCCTGAATCCAAGCTCAGCAGGGAACTCCTGGCTGTCAGGACCTTGCTCTGGACAGTGGTAGTATCCCCCATCTCTGGGTGCAGCTCAGGCACAGCTGGTGAGAGCGGGGGCTCCTGCAGGAGGCTGGAAGCCCTGTCCCCATCCCCCAGCTCAGTGGCGGAGGTGGCTGCAGCACAGCTGCTCTTGGCCAGGGTCTCCAGCTTGTCTGAGTGCAGAGGCTGCAGTCCCTGCTCCGGTGACATCCGGCCCAACTGGAATGGAGGCTGGAACACGCTGACTGAGTACCTGGGCAAGGAGGTGGGAGTTAGAGCTGGCCAGACACAGGACTGAGCTCAGCTCCAGGGCAGAAGCATCCTCCTTCCCCGGACTCTCACCTTGCATAACCCTCCAGCAGCTGGGCCAGGCGGGCGTAGGTGAGGCGAGACTCAGGCACGCTGATGAGGAAAGGGAAACCGATGTTCTCGGGACGGCACAAAGCCTTATGGTCTGGCCAGTGTGTTTTCTGACATGCCCTGCAACACATACAGCCCCTGCTGAACCCAGCATCCTTGAATAGCCTGGGAAGGAGCAGTGCAGGGCCAGAGGGGTGCGCTGAGGACAAGGGGAGCACTAGGGGTTCAACTGGTTCCATCCCAAAGGGCAGACCCATCCCACCTCCTCCCAGCAGACAGAGCTCTCCCATCCAGCCCTTCCCAGCAGGAGACCCTCCCTCCCTGCCAGGCACCAAGCCAACTCACACATTGCAGTAACCGACTCGATAGCACCTCGTGCAGCGCTTGAGCTTCTCATCCTCTGGCAGCTGCTTCTTCTGGCAGGCTGCACACTTGGCAACAGGGCCACTGGGCACCTGTGGACGCTGCAGGAGAAAGGACACATTGGACAGGGAAGGACACCTGGGCTCACTGTAGCTAATCACCCTTGCGTGTGGTTCTGCCCCTCCTGCTCAGTCCCACTTATGGCTCAGCCTTCCTGTATCCCTCCCAGGAGTCCCAATATGCCTCCTTACCTGCTGAACCTGAAGCTCCACCACACGCTCCTTGGCTAGCTCTGGGGACAGCACCTCAAAGCAAAGCAGCAGGTCCGTTGGTGAGACCGTGTCTAGTGAGTTAGACGGCAGGAACATACGGTGGAAGTGATTCTTGATCACCTGCCAAGAAAGCAGTGGCACATGGCTGTGTGAGGGCTGCCCTATGAGCCACAGATCTCAGCCTCACAGTGAACTGTGGGAAGAGCAGCAGCTCAGGGATGCTGTGCTCAGCTCACCACCTCACCAGGGAGAGATGGACATCCCAGGCCCTACTGCCCAGCACTCTCACCTCTGCCAGGCGCAGGTTCTCTGGTTTCACACGCACGCTGTGGGCCACTGAATCAAGTACCTCCATGGCACTGGAGTTCTCCTTGCTGATACTCACGAGGAACTGCCACCAAGAAAAGTGCCACATTAGTCACACCACACTAAGGCATGCAGGCCCTTACTTAATACAGGGCTTAGCCTATTGGCACATGACCAGCTGCCTGGAGCACCTCCAGGAGCCTTCTCAGGCTCCTTCCCCAGGGTAGAAGGCATCCTTTACCTTGACGGGTTTCTTGTGTGGCTCCTTTGCAAAGTAGTAGACAGTCAGCACCTTTTGCTTCTGTGGGAGGGGCACGGGGAGGTACAAGAAGGGGTCAAAGGTAATAGACACCTGCAGATACAAAAGCACACTCAGTTGTGGGAAGTGCTTGTGGCTGAGCCGCAGATCCAGTGGACTCAAGATCCAGCCTTGCCCTCTGACCTGTGCTCTCTGAGGGTCAGGAGCCTGCTTAAGCACAGCCAGGACAGGGACAAAACTTCCAGGGCTGCCCTACCTTGGAGCACACCGGGCACACAAGCTTGGATTTGTACTGGCCCTGGAAGAGGTCTACTATGAACGAGTCATTCCTCATCTTGTGTCGTTGCCAAGCCTCCTCAGCTACCACCTGCAGGAAGAAAGGGCTTAGCACCTCACTAAACCACCCAGGCTACTCTCCCAGTGACTTTGGGGGAGGAACACCTTCACCTCATCAGGCCTCCCATCCGAGTCAACAGTCTCTGTGTAGGGCTTGTTCTGGATGCGGTTGAGGTCCTCATGCAGGCCATCAAGCAGAAAAGCCATGAACTCCTGAGCATCATGCTGGGCATAGCCAGTGAACTGGCTGGCCTTGCTGGCCACAATTGCCTATGGGGAGCACAGTAGTCAGGGCTGGCCAGCAGACCCCTGGCAGCACTGCCTGACCAACACACAAACCCTGGCTGCACCCACCCAAACCCACAGCTCTCTGTGGCACTTGCACGGCAGCCAGGTGCCCACAGAGGAATGCTGGGGACCCACAGCAGCTCCTGCCAACCACCAGTGCCAGGGTACTACCTTCAGTTTAGAGGGCTGGAAGGCATGGTGTGTGCCCTTCCACAGTGCTCTGAGCAGCATGGCAAAGCCAATGGCCAGGCGTCCGCCTGTCCCCAGCGGGTTGTTGTAGTTGATTTCCGACTCAAAGGACCGATCTGTAAGAAATGCAGGAGCTCAGGGTGGCTTCATCATCTGAGTAGCCAAGCTCTGCTAGGCTCCCATTGTGGGCTCACCATGGAAGTAGTCACGCAGCTCCCGGGTGTTGGACAGGGACTGGATGACACTGTTCATGAAGCAAGTGTTGCCCAGGTTCACCAGCCCCGTGAAACCGGGCAGGCAGACCTTCTTCTTCTCATCCTCATCCTCATCATCCTCCACGCTCTCGGCAGTCACTGGGCTGTGTGTCATCGGTGGCACCATACATGTTGGTTTGGGCTGCCAAAGCAGAGGCAGGTGTGAAGGTGTGGCACTCAGGGAGTCTTTCTGAGAACACCAGAGGAATTCAAAAGACCAAGAAACCCCCCAGGGAGGACTGGAGCCATCACACCATCTCCCACTTGGACTGGGACAGACAGGCCAACAGCTGCCCCTAATCCTGCCAACTATGACTGAGGGGCACCGCCTCCTCCTCCATGAATACTTTGCCAGTCTCCAGAGTGACACTGAGGAGGTGTCCCTCTTTTCCCTCTCCAGGTCAGATCCAGTATGGCCACACTCACCGAAGGAATGTGTGGCTCTTGCTTCACTGCCACGTGCTCTGTGGCCGTACGGGCTGCCACAGCATCCAGAGTCCCATCTTCCACACGCGGCTTCTCTTTGTCACTGGTTCGGGCCTCTTCCTTGCTGGAGAGGGGGTGCTGGTTACTGCCCGGAGGGTTCTTATCCAAAGGGGTAGGGCCTGTAGGCATGGCAACCTTTGCACCACCCACTGCACCTTAAAAAGGGGGAAGGGTGGGCCTGTGGTTAGCAGCATCATGCGCTGCCCACAGTGGGGCTGAACTGCTCAGTCCACACTTGCACACAGGCTCTCTCCTACCCCTCTTCCCCATGAGCAAGGGAAACAGCAGTTCCCCTCCCCTATCACTTGACTCACACCCTGCCTCACATCCCTCCCACCTGCACCCACTTAGCCTCTCTCCTTCCCCACACTCCCATGCCAGAAGATATGGCACCAGCTGGCAGTGGTGAGGAAGGCCCATGCCCCACTGCAGTGCAGCAGGCAGGCAGGACAAGAAGGCAGGGTGCAGACCTCGTGTGGCTGGAGCCTCCAGCCCTCCCCAGCGCTGGCTCTGGCGTTTCTTCAGGCAGACGTCAATGCGAGACACCGTGAAGTTGTATGTGCACTGGTCTGGCTCAATAAAGTTCCTGCAAGACATGCAGCAAGTCAGAGGTGCCCCAGACCCTGCAGCAGCCTCAGACATGCCAAAGCCTTTGCATGGCACAGCCATGGCCTCCAGGCAGTAGGGACCCTGCTAGCACTGGTTCAGAGGTAGACCTGGCAAGGCAGGGTGGAAACCCTCGAGCCTGGCCACACTGAGCACACAGAGCCCCCTCTTCTGACAGATCCATTCTGCTTGGCACCCTCCTGCTGCACATCCTGCCCAAAGGGCACACAGGCTGGTCTAGCTCTGTCCCTAAGTGCTCTAGAACAGCCTGCAGGTAACTGCAGGCCAGGAGACTGGAATTTCCTTCCCTGCAAGCCAGCACACAGCCAAGGCAGACCAGGCTCAGGGAACTAGTGCAGCATGGCGTAATTGAAACCCCCAGATGCAGAAATGAGCATTCCCTGCACAGAACTTCCAGCTGGGACTGGTTCCTGTTCTAGCTCTGCACTCTCATCTCCCTTGCCCTGGTGTGGATTAGAATGACAGGAGTCATACCTGAGCTTGACCTGCCACCGGAACACTGTGTGGGGTCCACAGCCAGGATGGAGACGAAGGAAGTTTGTATCACTGCAGAGAAATTGGGAGTGAGCGGGAGTGAGCAGGAGTGAACAAATAAGTAGCCCAGCTGCAATCAGGAGCTCTGCAGCAGCCTGGCATCATTTTGAGGCAAACTTGTACCTCGTCTGGAACACTAGTGTGAAGTCTTGTTCCCGGAACAACACCTTGGATGCCTCCTTGTGGATCTCCTTCACATAGACATGCACCACCACCAGATCATTGCCCTTCTCATACGAGTCATTCTTGACAAAGGTCAGGCTTACAAAAGGCTCTGGCTCTGAGCAAGGAAAGCCATGGAGAAAGAGGTTATCTTCCTTGCATGCTGAGGCTGCAAGCTGACACAGGAAAGGTCCTGAGCAGATGGACCTTCCTGACCAGGCTCACCTCACGGGCTGTGGCCACTCACCATCAGCTGCTGCTTCCAGAGCCACGTCATCCTTGGACCAGTCCCTCTTCTCACCATCTCTGCCCATGGGAGGGGTGGCCACTGGGATGGCCTTAGAGCTCTCTCCCAGGAGAGGCAGGCAGTCCCGGCTCCGCAAGGCCTCAGCAGGGCTGCCTGGCTGCAGGACTCTCTTCTCGACACAGGTGGCAACACGGTGCGGGAACACCTCTGTGGTAGCTGCAAGAGGTGGCATCTCCACTGGAAGAGTCTCCTTGGCCAAAACCATAGCCTTTCAATACAGAAAGACACAGTGAAACACAGACACTGTCACCCCTGAGCTGCCCTGGCCCACCTACTGTGCCTCCTGCCAGCCAGTCAGGCACAGCTCCACACCACCCGCTTCCTCTGCACATCCCATGCCCAGCTCAGCCCCATTAGCACTACAACCCAGCAACTTCAGGGTCCTCACTTCACCCTCTCCTCCACCACAGGTCCTCCTGTCAGCCTTCAGCATCCTGGAGCCCACCTCATCCTCATTGGCAGGGATGGGTCCTGCATCCCCTGCACAGGGCAGAGGAAGCAGGGATACCCTGTCCAGGCAGGTCCCCAGGTACCTTCTCCAGTGGCAGTGCGAGGTCTGCAAGGGCCACAGGTGCATCAACCTGGCTGGCTCTGCCATTGCGGCGGCTGCCAGCCCTCCCGCTATGCCCTTTGTTCGACTCCATGCTCCCGATGACTCTGGCATTTGGCTCCTCTTCAGGGGGAGCCACTTTGAGGTATACTGCCCGCTTGGCGCTGGGGCCGCTCTGTGTCCCTGGGCTGGCTGGGCTTTTCCCTCCCAGGGCCTCACTTCTTCCCGGAGCACGCTTGGGGTTGGAGGGCTCCCGCCGGGATCTTGATGGCTCTGTGCTTTCAGCCCTCAGCTCTTCAGGGGTCAACTCTGCAGCCTTCTCTTTCCCGTTTTCCCAGGATGTGGCCCCTTTAGCCAGTTCTTTGGATCCATCTTTCCTTTTCTTCTGTAGAAGGGAATACAGCACAGTGGGTAGGTATTCAGGTAGCAGCATCTTTCAGGCTTCCTATGAACCCCTCACCCTCACTCCCCCTTCCCAGACTACGCCAGGACTCTACTCCAGAACCTGGAGATGCATGGCAGGCAGAAACAGGGGTATGACTCCCTGAGACAGTGGCAGATGGCTCATGCAGCATGTGGATGCAGGATGTGCCCCACATTGCTCCCTGGGCAGCTCAACAGCAGGGAGGTCAGAGCTCATCCCAGCTCCCCAGGGTTCCATAAGCTCCCTTAAAAGGCAGATCATTCCCTCCTCACCAGAAGTGAAGACCAGTTATGGAGAGGGATCTTCTTCTGAAGCACAAGCTGTAGAAAGTTGCCCTTCTTGCACTGGACCTTGCTGCAGGAGCCCTCGATCTCCTCATAGAACTGACAGCTCCACTGGCGTCCATCTGTAAAGCACAGGGGAACCAGTACCTCATACACTGCTCCAGGCAGCTGTCACCTAATCCACAGCCCCCTTTCACCTGCCCCCAGGATGATGGAAGCACTCATTCAGAGCCAACAAGGCTGCAGGCAGGCTGCCACCATACCCCAGGAGCCTTCTAGGGCTCCAGCCAACTTCCCTGAATTTGCTTTGTACATCTGTCTGGCCTCCTTCCCAGAGGGAAGGCCCTGGGCCTCCCTGCCCTCAGGGGCACAGTCACTTTTCCAAAGGATACCCAGGACTGACTCAGCCATCCCTGCAAGCAGGGAACAGAGGCACACTGGCGCAGCAGTGGGCACTCGTTCGCTTGGCACATTGGCCAGCTCCTGCCCTCCCCAGCTCTACATTGCTCTGCTATTGGCCCTGTCTGCTGCCTGAGGCGGTGCCAACTGACAGCAGGGCATTGCCTCTGAGGGAAAAGTTTGATGTCTGCCTGCATCAACCCCGTGCTTGGCCCAGAGCTGTGCCAAGTCCCAATGGAGAAATGCCTGCAGTAGTTGCTCCACTTCCATACCTGGTAGTTTGACCACACAGTCCGTGTCGGTGAAAGCCGCATCTACATCCTCCGCCTTCAGAGCTCCACTGCCCAAGTTCAACTTGATAATGATCTCATCGGCATTCTGCTTCCAGTCCAGTAGCAGTTCTAGGAAAAGGGAGGGAAGTGTCACCCACTTGCTGAAGAATGAGTCCAAAGTGCCCACTCCTTGGCCGGGGAATGCAAGCCTGAACACACACACACAGTTAAGGAGGTCAGAGCAGGAAACACAGATCATGACAATTAAATAGGATCTGCCCTCATCAGATAGGCCACAAACCAGAGCACATGTTGCAGTAGGGCAGATGAATCCTGGTGGGAACCGAAGAGGTTAGAAAGGCAGTGTTGCTTTTGGCATTGCCACAAGCAGCAGTGGCAGCTGGGAAGAAGGGGTGGCTCCTGCCAATGACAAAGCAATTACTGCTTTCCCAAGGAAGGAGGAAGCCACAGAATTACTCTTGGGGATTTAAGTGGACTCTGACCACAATCAGAAATTGCCACTTCCCTTTTGCATATGCAAACCAAGCAGCCCAGCTGCAACCATCAAAGTGCTGTACTCCTGCTAGGTGAGCATGGCTAACACGGCTGAAACATGGGCAGGCTGGCCAGCTGGGCAAGTGTGCTGCAACTGGTGAGAAAAGAGTGCAGCAGTGACATTCTGTTGCAGGCAGAACTTCCACTGTGTGCCTGCCAGGCTCCAGGTGCGTCCCTGAGGTGCCCTAAAGTCTTCCAGGCAAAAAACTGATTTCAATCACCTTGATTTCAATCAGGTTGTTCTACCCCTGGGGCATGAGGATGTCCTACTCTGTCCTCAAAGAAGGCCTGGACTGAGACAGAAACCAGACAATGCTGCCCACAAGATGACATAGCTTGGGATGATCCCAGCTCAGCATGATGTCCTGCTCAGAAAGAAGCAGAACAGGTGTCAGCAGTGAGGCATCCCAGGGCTGTGCTCAGCGGCACCGTGACACCTTAGTTGCAAGCAGCCTGCCACATGCCCAGGGCCTCTTCCTTGCAGATGGCCCTTCTCCACCCCTGGGAAGGCCACATACTGTTAAGATAAACGCTGAGGCAAGGGAGTGTTCAGCTTAGCTCTGCTCAATGCCAGAGCATTGGACAATAAGGTGAGAGCTTCAGATCCCTTGGCAAGGGCACTCCATGGCCATGCACTGACAGCTGGCACACACCTCGACTTACCCTCCTCTGAGTCCTTCTCCTGGGCAGTCTCAGCCTGCTTGAGCTCAGGGCAAGACACTGGTGGGCAGAGAAGCAGAGCGCAGGCAGGTCTGTCATTCTGTCACCTCACAACATAGGCCATCAAGCTGATGCCCAAAATTTCACACATCACCTCCTTCCTACCCTGAATCTGTGTCCAGGCCTCTCATCCTGCATATGTTGCTCATCTCCCTCCTCTGCCTTCTCACACTTCTCCTTCCCCAGAGTCCTGCCTGCAGCACCACAGCAAGTCAGCCCCAGGACAGCTGCTCTGGGCCATACCACCGTATCCCAGTCTAAGGAGAACCACAGTGGGAGCAACACAACAATACTGCACCATGTAGGCAGTGCTTTTTTAAGGCACATCTTATAGTGGAGCTTGTGGCATCCAAGCTCATCAGTGTGGCCCAGCTCGGTGCACCGGGTCCCAGCCCCCAGGCATATGGAGGAATCCTGTTTTGATCTGACAGAAAGAACCTGGTATTTGGTCATGCTCAAACCAATTCTGCTGTAACCAGAGAACCATGTGACCCAGCTGCACTTTAACATTTCCATTCCTGCACAAGCTGCCAATGTCCACATCTGAAACTTCCTTCCAGATCAGGGTGGGGAATCAAACTGACCTGACACCTAATCCCTCCTCCCCACAGAATTATCTCCAACAGCCAGAAGTGTCTCCAGGCCTGCTCTACCCCCACAGGATAGTGAGCTCTGACAGACAAGGCACTCAAAGTGACAGCACCTTCTCCTGGAGCAGAGAAATAGTGGCAACAGGAGCTGTGGTCTCCACTCTGGAACACTCAGACGGCTGTCAATGCCTCCCTTGACTGGCTACAAACCAGTAAGAAACCTCTGATGACCACCGCAGCTGCTGACGCAAAGGTGACAGTGGGGCTGGCAGTGTGAGAAGCATGGCAGTGGCACTGCCTGGAGGATCTACAGACTCTCACCACCTCTCACAGAGAGGACGGGGGCAGCATGGCTGCTCTCAAGGAGGTCTCCACGTCAGAAGATGGCAGGGAGTCAGGCCCTACCAGAGGTGTACTTCTCCTATATGAGAGAAAGAGCAATGCTGTGCTCTGCACTGTGGGATTTCACATCGGGGACTGCACCTGGCTGCTCTGGCACAGACCTCACCAAGCACTCGATTACCTTGGCCTATAAAACACCCTGTGATTTCAAGGTTACAACAATCGTAACAGAGCAGGTACAGAAATCAAACAGCTTTCCAGAACCACAGAAACTCTTGCCAGTATCCTGCCCACAAGCATTCCCTGTACCTGAAGCATCATTTTTGTCAAAGGATACATGCACTTACAGAAGGAATCACTCTACAGCAACTATTTCACCTGTCACACCTTGCCCTGACTCAGAAACTAAAGCACCGGCCCCACTTGCAGGCCTTGCACACCCAGTCACTGCCTCACAGCATCTGGCCTCAGCAAACTGATGGGACAGAAGCAGTGCTGCCTCCAGGGGCAAGAGCACCCAGAGGTTTCAGTTCCACTCCCACTGGATCAGGACAGATCACACCCAGTCAAAAAACAGAGTCTAGAAACAATCACCAAGGCCAACTCCAGAGGCCAGAGGCCCAACCTTCCTAACATTGCTGGGGCTAAGTAGTGCCCAAAGGAAGGAGGGTACGGGTCCAGGGAGGACACTGTGTCAAAGAAGATCCCACATCACATGGGTTACGATAAGCTGCAGGAAACGATTAGTCAAATCTGCTTATCCTGCAGCAGATGGCTGTGGGGCTCCCAGGCTGCGGGGCTGAGACACCACAGGTCTGCTCACCACAGTGACGCTGAGGGGCTCTCACCTTCCTTGCTTTCCTGATTGGCTCGATCCTTCTGCTTCTTCTTGTTGGTGGCATCATCCAAGCCCCGAGACACTCTCCTCTGGCCAGGGGCATTCGTGCTGCTGGACATTTTCAGCCGTTTGGAGGACACAAACGGCCCACCGGGGTCAGTAATGGAGTCTGGGTCAGGGGTGTGACGTTTTCTTCCTGGCCCAGCTATCTTGGCGACTCTCTGTGGTCAAACTCTCTAGCAAGGAAGTAGTGGCCTAAAGAGAGGAAAGAGCAAGCATGGCAGGAGGAGCAGGTGGAAAAGGCCCAACAGCATCAGGATCTGCTCTTTGCCTCAGGGCCAGTACCCTTACATGACCTTCACTGTGGTGTTTATGGGAAGCCCCATGCAGTGCTCAGTGAAGAAACCTACCTCATCACAGCTGCTACAATGCTTACTGCCAAAAGCATGGGCTTGTCAGAGCTCCCAACATACAACCGGGGGTCTTCAGTATGTGCCACGCATTAAAAACCTGGAAAGCAAGTGTCATGCTCATGGCTCCCACTATAGCAACACTGGCCCAGAGGAGCTGCTGGCGCTAACAACACCCAGAAGCACAGCAAAGGGCAAGGACACAAGGAGGTCTGGATCTGCAAAACTGAGCCTCCAGAGTCAGCTGGGGGAGCCTGCCACACAGCTTTGAGCGACAGCTATTTCAATCAAACAGTGCCCTGTGTAACAGGGCCAGAATAGGAGCCAGTAAAACCCTAAGAAGGAAGCAGGCCTGGGACAGTCTCCCATGACAGATGAGAGCAGAGCTCCCTGGCAAAAGGAGAGTTCCTCCCCCCCTTGCCCACTAGCTGGGAGCTTAACCAGCATGACTGCACCTTGAGTATTTATCTCCCAGCCAGTTTACAGACAGCGTCAGCAGGGCCTGGTCTGGAAACAGGACACCTCTGCTCCTCATGCCCCAGGAAGAGAGCAGGCTGAGCAGGGCACGTAAGTTGCTCACCCCTGCCCCCTCAGACATGCCCTCCCTACAAAGCCAGCTCCCGTACAGGGTCTGGGAGCTGCTGGCCCAGGGATCTGTTGCACTCATCAGTGTCACCCTGCAGTGTTCAGGGTTTTGAGAGAGCAGAGCTGAAACAATCCACTGAAAACAGTCCCACTGGAGGTGTCTCCGTAGAGATGGGGAGAGCAGGGAGCTGGGAAGGTTTCCTCCCTTGCTGCCCCAGCTGCACACCCTAACCCTGGAAGTGCTCACCAGACTGCAAGGGTTTGCAGCAGGGAAACGGGCCTAGCTGCACAGATCCTGACCACCCCCAGGTGCCAGCTGCCTGCCGCAGCTCCCAGTGCACTGATTCACACACATCCCACGGCTCAGCTCCCTTCTGAGGACACGGAGATGAGCCCAACAGCATCTTGGCCTAGCCCAACTCCACTGAGCTTGCCTCTCCCTCAGTGGGAGGCAAGCTGTCCCTCAGGAATGCCCGGTTCTGCTTTCACCCATGTACCAGGCACAGACCCCTTGCTCTGCGTGGGCACGGCCAGTGGCAGGAGGCACTTTCTAGAGAGGTGCTCCGTCAGAAGGAGGACACTGCCAGTCCTGTGCTGCCTGCCACATGTTGCCAGGGCATTTGTGTTCTAGAAATGTTCGGGGCAACAAGTCGCCACAAATACGGAGCTGTAGCCACGAACTGAGAGGGACCCCAGAAAGCAAAGCAGGCTGGTCTTGCCCTCAGCTGTGGCAAAGCCAGCCCCGTGACAGGTGCTGCATCCAAACTTCTCTTCAGGCCAACCTGCCCTTACAATCAAGAGCCACTGAAGCCAAGTGAAAAGCTGAGTCCACACTGACTGCCTGGCACACACAACTCCTGCCACCTGTGGTGGAGAGGCCCGAAGTGACCTGGAGACCAGGATGCTGAGCAGGGTCCAGCATCAGTCCCAAAGAGCTTGAAAGAATGTGGGAGGGCAGCAGCGTCATCCCAATGCAGCTATACACACTGGGTCTCTCCAGGATGCAGAAGCACTTCTGACTCCAGAGGGAATGGGAAGGGCCTCCACAGCAGTGAACATGGCTCTGATTCACCAGGCTAGGCCTCTGATGCCAGCTGCATGCTGTCACTCAGCTCCAGTCCCCACCAACACTCAAACAGGTTGGCTACAGATGCTTCCTGGTGCTGAAGATGCTAACCTGGCCTCGACAAACACAGGAGAGCATTTTTTATTGTATTTCTTTTGCCTCTAGGGTGACAATCCCAGGTGAAATGGGACACAAGAAGCAGTGACTGTTTCATGCAGGGTCGGGCAAGGCTCTATCGCCTCCTTCCTGCACCTCCAAAGGGGTGGCACAGGGTAGCTGCTGGACAGGGTGACAGCAAGCTTTGAGAAGGGTCCTGGAGGGCTGAGAAAGGAGAGGCCTCTGCCCAAGAATGGGTGAGGAAGAGAGACAGGGTTGTGTGCCTGCTTGTCACTCCTCCAGGAGAAGCCTGCAGCTCTCATGCCTCACTGAGGGCTCAGCTCCCTCGGGTGCTTTGCTGACAGTTATTCCTCATGGCAGGCAGAAACCAAAGGGACCGGAGCTCTGCCCATGTCAGCTCCCAGACTGATGGCAGCCTGAGCCTGCTGCAGGTACCTCAAGGTTTTGGAGTGCAGGCAAAGCACAGGTTATTCAGGAATTAGAATAGGTGAATGGGAGACTTTCTACCTTTCTGCCACCAGGAAACACACAGGCAGCATGTTCAGCCCCTAGGTGCACAGGGGTTTTGGCACCACTCCTGTTAGCACATTAGGAGTGCTAGCACAGCTGGGGAGAGATGGCGAAAGGCTACTCTGGCTAGATGCCAGCTGAACCTCTGGGAAACACTTGATGAGCTGGGCACTCCTACAAAACCTTACTCAATTCCTGACACCAGGGAAGCCTGGCCATGCCGCTGCCGGGAGCAGAGGTGCCTCCCTGTCCTCTGCTCTCCCTGCCTTTGTGCTGTGGTGTGTACAAGACCTAAGAAGCCACCCGGGGCTTTCTCCCAAGTGTGTCTTATCCCAGAGCAGTTTCCCAACCCAGCTCATGCTGAGACTGCAAACATTTTGACAGGCCAAAGGAAAGGAAGCAAGAGGACAAGGAGAAAGGCCACTCCTCCCCACAGAAGCACCAGACCAGGAAGGACAGCAGAAGGTGCTCAACGAAATGCAATTTGTGCCCTGTGTCTGAGACAGGTTTAGCCTTTGGCAGGAGTTGCTCCCTGATCCTTGCTCACAGCACTCCCCATCAGTGCGCAAAGGCCTTTACAGGAGTAGCTACAGAGAAGGTTGGCTATCCCAACAGTGTCATCTTTCCGTGGACTTTTGGATCCTCCATATCCTAAATACAGTGAACAGAAACACATCACTCGTGCACACAAATACTTTTGTCACCTTCTGCTTCTTGTTCTCCTGAGGGACCAGAAATCCCAAGGCTCAAGCTTGCCTTTTACTTGAGTTTCTGGGCATGCCTGACACAGAGGTGGAGCGAGGGCAAGCACAGAGGCCCCTAGGGCAGCTACTCAAGCCAGCACTGTCACAGAAAATGTTTCTAACCCATGTGGAAATTACTGTGCTCCCAACGCATCGTGACAGCAGTGAGCCCTGTGCTAAGTGGGGAACCCGACAGGCCCACCTCCTCCCTTCTGGGTACGATCATAGAACCATAGAATGGTTTTTGTTGGAAGGAGACCTTGAAGATCATCTAGTTGCAACCCGCTGGCCATGGGGAGGGACAGTGATGAAAGCGTCCAGACAGTAGCCGGCGTTCCCCGGCCTCCCGGGCGCTGCTGCCCGGCTTCACGCACCGGGATAGGGGCTGTGAACGGTGTTTGTGTGAATAGTGTTTGTATGAACGGCCCCGGCGGGCAGAGCACGAGGTCACCGCTCCGGCTCCTGCCCGGGGCTGCCGCGCTCGGCCCGTCCTGCCGAGTGCCCGTCGCTCCAGTTCCGGCCGCCCCGCAAGTTCTCTCCATTCAGGCCCGTCACAGGCCGCTGCCACCGCCATGCACCGCCTGCCTCGCTCTCCGCAGTCCCAGCCCCCGCGCTCACGGGCCGCCTCCCCGCCTCCCGCCGTCCCCGGGCCCTGCCCGTCGCCGCGGCCCTCACCCCGCGCTGCCCTGGGCGCCACTCGACGTCCCAAAGCCCCGCCACTGCCACCGCCCGACCCGGCCCGGCCGGCCCGGCCCGCCCCGCACTCACGGCCCCGCCCGCCGCTCCGGTCTGTTTGTGCCGCGCCGAAGTTCCGAGCGGGCCGACAACGGAGACAGGCCCGAGCCCGTGACGCACTTCCGGGAGCCACCGGGCGCACCCACGTGACACGGGAACGGGGGTGGTGCCGGCGCGTTCTCGCGGCAAGGGGAGCGGGGTGGGGAGTGTGAGTGTTCCGGTCCTGTCCGTAGGGGTTCCGCGTTTGATCCGTGGGAGTGCCGGGCTGGTCTGCGGGGGTCCCGAGTGTGCTGTGCCCCCGAGCCCCGCTGCCGATTCCCGGCCCCACTACCCGACTCCAGGCTCCGCTGTGCATCATACCCGGAGGCGGCCAGCTCCCACCCTGGGGGAAGCCGCTGCGGGCCCCGGGGGCAGACGGGCCCACGGCACGGGGCGGAGGTTAGGCGGTCTTGCTCTATAACTTTATTCACACGGGGGTACCCTGCAGCCCCTACCCCGCCCACCGCTACCGGGGCAGGCAGAGGCTGGGCAGGAGGAGGCTGGGTGCTCCAGGGGGGTCCAGGCCCCTCCGGGGGATCACTGGCAGGTGTTGTAGATCTGGACCTGCTGGTTGATGGTGGCCAGCACCTCCCTCATTCTGGCCTCCAGCCCTCCCAGCTGGGCTGCTTTGGCGTCCAGCACCCGCTCGTTCCGCTCATACTCCTCCTCCAGCGCTGCAGAGATAGAGGGAACATGAGTCAGCCTGGCCCTCTACCACTGCCCCCACCACCACCCCAGCATTTCCCCCTGGCTTCACCTCGCAGCCGCTGCAGCTTGCCCTGGGCATCCTGCAGCAACCCTGCGGCCTCCTCCCGCAACTGCTGTGCCCGGCTGCCCGCCAGCCGTGTGCCCTGCGCCCGATGCTCCACCAGCTCCTGCGCTGTCCGGTACCGGTCTCGAAGTGGCCCCTCCAGCACCTGCTGGGTAGCGGGGCTGGTCAGCAGGATCCTCGCGGGACCCCTGCTGCCTCACTGGTGCCCCTGATCACCCACCTGCTTGGCCTCGCTGGCTCGGTCCCGTGCAGTGCTGGCTGCCTCCTGGGCACGTGTGGCTGCCAGGCTGTTGTTGACACGTTTCACCTTCAGGGCATCAGTGTGCCTGTCCAGGAGCCCAATCTGCTCCATGGCACCTGCCAGCTCCTGCTCTGCACTTCCTGTCTGGGTCTGCATCTGGGGATTGATGGCATGGGGGTTTGGTGTGGTCGCACTGACCGCATGGTGGGGATGGGGTCCCATGGTCATAGGGATGGGGCTCTTACCATGCTAAGGGCTCTCTCGCTGTGTTGTATGTCACCAGCAGCTTGCTGCAGTGCCTGCTCGGCCATGCCCTGGGCTCGCCGCGCCTCCTCCAGCGCCTGACGCACGGCCTCGGCTGTGCCCCGCACTCCCTCTGCCCATGACCTGTGGCCACACAGCAATGCTTCAGCACAGCCTGGGCTGGGGGTCCCTGCAGGGATTGTGTCTTCACATCCCTGGGCTCACCTGGCCTGCTGGGCATCCTGCAGCAGCTGCCCAGCCTGATGCACGTCACCAGCCGTCTGCTCCAGGATGGCATCCACACTGGCCAGGCTGCGCACCCGTGTCTTGATCTCCTCAGTCAGTTGGTGGATCTGGTCCGGTGCAGCGGGGAGTGACAGCTCCATCACCTGGCTGGCTACCACCTCGATGCTCTCAGGATCAGCCCCCTCCTCTGCAGGTGGAAGCAGTCGGTGTGTTCCCTATATCATGCCAGGGTGGAGGCGGCAGGCAGACCAAAGGGCAGAGGAGAACATGGGGAAGGGCAGGGGGGCTAGAGATGGTTGGAGGGCACAGGATGGTTGGGGCAGGGCAGGGACCGTGCAATGCAGCATGGGGCAGGGGTGGCACAGCCCACATGCAGTGTTGGGACAATACAGTGCAGCACAGTGCAGAGTCAGTGCAGTGTGGTGCAGGTGCACAGCCACAAAGTGCTGGGCAGCGGTGGCCAGCTCTCCTGGCATGCCGGCACTCACGGCTCAGGAAGGCCTTGACGTGGCTGATTAGCTCCCTCAGCTCCTTGTTGGAGCTCTCCACATGGGCCCTGGTCTGGTTCGCCTTGTCCAGGGCTGCCTGCGCTTGCAACCAGGCCTCATCTGCCTTCCCCTTGGCCTCTGCCACCTGAGCATGGGCAGAGATCCTTAGTGCCAGCCCCAAGGGCTGCAGAGTGTGGCTGCGCCACCAGACCCCACCAGCACCCATGTACCACACACCTTGTGGGAGAGCTGAGCCATGTCGCTGGCAGTCTGATGCAGCTCCTCCTGGGCATGGCGTGCCCGGTCCAAGGCACTGTCAGCCTTGGACATGGCTCCACCACAGCTCAGACCACCACAGCGTCGTCCCCCATCCTCATCCCGGCACCCGGCACCCCCACAAGGGTTCTCAGCACATGGCACATCACCTGCTGCACCACAGACCTGCAAGGCAGCATGGGATCAGGGCAGCTCTGGGTGCCACTCCCCCAGTCCCCTCCCTATGCCCCACCTTCTCATTTAGTGGGTGCAGGCTCAGCGCCTGTGCCCTTGCTGCCAGGTCCATCAGTGCCCGCCGGCTGGCCGCATTGTGGCGATTGAAGCCATCCATCTGGCTGGCCAGGAGCTGCTCAGTGCCGTGACGGGTGGCTGCCGAGATGCTGACAGGGCTGGGCACAGCATGGGTGGAAGCATCTGCCTGGTGCTCAGCCTCCCACGACTCCCCATAGGACTGGTGAATACTGTCATAGGCACCTGGCAGGGGCAGGGACACTGTCAGACCCCTGGCCATGGCTTGACCACCCTGGCCTGGCTCTGTGGTGTAGCTCACCAAGGAAATTGGAGGTCTTGAGGGTATGGAGCCGCTGTTCCAAGTCCTGCAGGCTATGGTTGAGGGCGCGGGCACCCCGGTCCACAGTGTTCAGCACATGACTGGCATTGAAGTTGGCATCCTGAGCAGCCGTCAGCTCCCCTTCCACCCGTGTCAGCCTCTCAGTTGCCTCCTCAATCTGCTGCCTGCAAGGGAAGGGGGGTCAAAAGCTGCCCCCAGGGCTACCCCTGGAGCCATGCCCTGTACCAGGTGCTCACCGCAGCCCCTCCGTGGCGTGTGTCAAGTGGGCAGCAGTAGCAGCAGTGGCATTGCGGGTGGCCACCACATCACGTACAGTGGCCAGGGTCTCCTCCAGCTGCCGGAAGGTGCCCTCGAAGGCGCCAGCAGCCCCAGTGTGCTGCAGGAGGCTGGCCCGCTGTGCCAGTGCTCGGGTGCGGGTGGCCAGATCCTGCACTACACGGTCCCAGTCCCCGAAGCAGGGGTGGCAGGGCTGGCAGGCAGGGAAGGTACCAGCAAAGCCCCGGGCACACTGGTCACAGCGGACTCCAGAGATGCCAGGCTGGCAGTCGCAGTGGCCACTGCTGCGGTGGCACTGGGCACTGGCTATGCCACGGGGGTCGCAGTCACAGGCTGCAGGGAGAGTAGTGTCAGGGCACCATAGGGCCCACTGTGGTACCCTCGCTGGCACCAGCTCTCACCTCGGCACTGCTGCTGCGGGTCGCCCCAGTGGTGCTCCTGGCAGTCAGTACAAGTCCGGCCCCCAAAGCCTGGCCGGCAGGAGCACTGTCCTGTGAACTGACAGACATGGCATGGCCAAGGCTGGCACTGCTGCAGCGCACTCCCAGCCCATCCCATCCCCCCAACCCCTGTCCCTGTTGTGTCTCACCTGGTTACAGGTGGGTGTCAGGGAGTGTAGGGGGTGGCAGGCACAAGGCTGGCAGCCCTGCCCGCTGGCCAGGTTCCAGAAGTTTGGGCTGCAGCGGTCACAGCTCTGGCCCTCCACATGGGGCAGGCAGTGGCACTGCCCACTGTGCCTGTCACAGCGGCACTGCTGGGGCCCACAGGTACTGGTGTCAGTGCCCAGGGGGTTACAGGAGCAACCTGAAACCAACAGGCACTGAGCAGAGATAGAGATGAGGGAATGAGAACAGGGAAAAGATGAGATTGGGATGGAGATGGGCTGGAAGTTCTGATGCGGACAGAGCAGGAGCGGGATGATGATGGATGAGGGTGGATGCAGGATGGAGACAGAGATTGGGCAAAGATGGGATGGGGATTGGATGGAGGTGGAATGGGAGCAGCATGAGGGCCACTGGTGGGGATGGGATGGAGATGGGACCAGGGTCAGGATAGAGCTGGAATAAGGACAGGATGAGGACAGATGGATGGCAGTGGGGATGGGATGGCAATGGGGACAGGAATGGGCATAATAATAGGATGTAGGTGGGATGGAATAAGTTGGACATGGGCACAGGGACTGGGACACAGTGCTGGGCCTGGACAGAGGAGACAACCTTGCTCCAGGGCAGGGCTGCAGGGACTTCACAACACTATGCACAAGCAGGGACAGCCACAGGTGCATGTGGTCCCCAAGGACATGTTGGGCCCTGGAAGCAAGTCTGTCTCAGCATGGCAGTAGGTACTCACGTCTGCAGCTGTGTTGTGTGGCATCCCCATAGAAGCCAGGCTGGCACTCAGCACAGTGGGGCCCCGCTGTGTTGTAGAGGCAGCGCAGGCACTGCCCTGTGCGCCGGTCGCACGCCTCCGGGTCCGTCACATCAATGTTATCGTGGCACTGGCAGGGCAGGCAGCGCCCACCCTGCAGAGGGTCCCCATAGTACCCAGGGGCACACTCATTACAGCGGGAACCTGCTGACACAGAGTGCTGGGCAGTGCTGGGGGACAGGACACCCCAGAGGGCACTGAGTGTGCTGTGGCAGGTACCCACCTGTGTACCCAGGGCTGCAGCGGCAGACAACCTGTTGTGAGCGGCTGTCTTGGTAGCAGGAGGCAGCAAAGTGGCGGGGGGTGTTGGGCCCCTCAGGACAGGGGCAGGGCCGGCAGTGCTGCCCAGAGCCAAGTGCCGGGTTGCCAAAGTGTCCAGGTGCACACCTGCAGGTAGGAGGTCAGCAGGAGCCAGGGCTGCTGGCAGCACCTTGCCCCAGTCTGAGCACGTACTCCACCTACCTCTGGCACCTTTCACCATCTGTGTGGTCACGGCAGCGCAGGCAGTTGCCTGTCTGAGGGTCACAGTTCTCAGTATGCCCGTTGCACTGGCAGGGCCGGCAGACAGGGAAGCCCCAGTGGCCGGGCTGGCAGCGGTCACAGCGTGGGCCATGGGTGCCCTCACGGCAGGGGCACTGCCCTGTGATGCTGTCACAGATGGTGCTCACTGAACCCTCATGGCTGCACTGGCATGCTGGAAAGCACAGCATCCACAATGTCTGCCCCCAAGCTGTAGAGAGCATCCCTTTACTACGCCCCCAAGCCTGGGGTGCCCAGGCTCCTCTCCCACTGGCACTCACATCGGCACCCACTGGGCCCAAAGCCGAAGGTTCCCGGGGAACAGCGGTGACAGCGTCGTCCCATGACATTGGGTTTGCACTGGCACTGCCCGCCCTGGGGCTGGCACTCTGCACTGAGTGAGCCCTGGGGATCACAGAGGCAGGCTGCAGGCAGAGAGTGGGGTCAGTGTCAGCTGCTGTGGGACAGGGTGCGGAACAGGGTGTGGGGCTGTACTCACACAGCGCCCCATCATGCAGGACAGCCGAGAGGCTGTGTAGGAGGCTGGAGCAGGGTTCGGCCACGGGCAAGGGCCCTGCTGCATGGAAGTGCTGGGAACAGTGGTACCGCTCAAAGGTCTCCCGGCGCTCCATGGAGCTGGGGTCGCCCGCAATGAACACTTCCAGAGAGGAGTAACGAGGCAGGAGCACCAGCTGCGGGGTGGAAGTCAGTGGGATGTCATATCCCTCTCTCCCTGTGTTCCCTACGGCTGCATCCTATCCCCCTGAAGGGTTGCTGTCCCCCATCCCACTGCCCATCTGTCCCTCACCGAATCAATGAGCACACTGGCAGTGGGATCCTGCCGAGCAGCAGCACAGCCCAGCTCCAGGCGGAGGGTGTAGGAGATACCCTGCTCCAGACAGATGGGCTGGGACAGCACCACGTACCTGGATGGGGGCAAAGCAGAGAAAAGGCAGCCACGTGCCTCCAGTGAGCCCCAGCACAGCCCAACCCTACTGAGGTGCTTACCTGGCACCCGAGGGGAGGCTGGTGGAGAGCTGGTCATCGGCAGGGATGGTGTTTCCACAAGGGCTGCTGGTGGAGACAGGGCTGGGGCGCAGCACCTTCAGCTCCACCTCCTGCCAGGCCTCTGGGTGCTGCCGGCAGAGAGCAGGCAGTGTCAAAAAGCCTCACCATCTGGCAATACGTCACATTGCTGGCTTCACCATCTGGTGCTCACCTCGGGCTCATAGCGGATGACCACATCATACTCAGTGGAGAAAGGCACGTCACTCACATGAAACTCCACCCGGCCACCTTCCAACATGCGGGCAAAGCCTGTCCCTGTCCAGGAAGCTAGACGGTCTGCTGGGGGCTCACTCTCCACCACCGAGCCCTGGTGCAAGCAGGTGTTGTGAGATGGGACCCTAAAAATCGCCTTGGCCAGCAGGCGCTACTCTGCCCTGGGTAACGAGGCAGACCACTGCCTGCTGGTTTGGGGACTCTGCAAAGGGGCACCCATTGCCCTGCTCTGCCTGATGACCTCATCAGGGATATCTTCATTCCTTACCTGATGCAACCATGCATCCTCTGCCTCATAGGTGTAGTGATCTAGGTTGATGTGGTAGAAACCGGGCTCCACCTGTTCACACTGTCGTCCTATCACATGGCTGCGGCACTGGCACTGCCCTGTCCCCATGGCACACCTGGTACCCCAGCAGCCCCATCAGCCCTGATGCCAGCAGGGATGCCCCTTGCCCTCCGCATCCCCACAAAAACTCACAGGTTGTTGCGAGCACCTCCTACATCGCAGTCACAGGGCCGGCAGCCCAAGAGGTCGTGGCTCAGTCCCCAGTGCTCGGGCTGCAGAGGGCAAGTGTGTTAGAGAGCAGCCATCTGTGTGCTAGTTATGAGCACTGTGCATAGGCCCTGGCACAGCCCCACTCACCAGGCACTGGTTGCAGCTGCGCCCAGTCACCAGCCGCTTGCAGAAGCACTCCCCACTGACAGGGTCACACCGGCTGCCATCAGCCACCGTGCCATGTGGGTCACATTGGCACCCTGCATGGAGAGCCAGCGGTTTCCAGCAATGACAAACCACATGCCTGACCCCAGTAGGTGCCACCCCGGTACCTACGCCGGCAGCCATGTGGGTTGTTGGTGCTGAGGCCAAAGAAGCCGGGTTTGCAGCGGTCACAGCGGGGACCAGCCACATGCTCCTTGCAGCGGCACTGCCCCGCAATCAGGCCCCTGGCTGGGTCATCAGCACTGTCACACAGCCCACCATCCAGAGAACCCTCGGGGTCGCAGTCGCAGGCTGGGGACACAGGCAGGGTCAGCACCATGACCACCAAAGCACCACCCTGCACAGCTGGTCCCACACTGACCTCGGCACACCACAGGGTCCCGCAGGTCCTTCGTGGGGTCCTTGTAGTAAAAGGGCTTGCAGAGGTGACAGCGACGGCCCATAGTGTTGTGCTGGCAGCCATCACACACACCCCCACTGGTGTTCCCCGTGGCCAGGAACACGGCCATGTCAAAGTGGCACCGCTGCGAGTGCTCGTTGCAGTCACAGCCTGCAGGGACAACACCGTGGCACGGCATGTGGCACCACAGCCCACACCTGGCAGGCAGCACCCCGAGTGCCAAACCTCCCCTGCCAGGATTCTCCTTATTCTGATATGCAGCACCACAACCCCAAACCTCCCCAAAGTACAGCGTGCAGCACCCCAAACACCCCCAGCCAGTCACCACCCAAGCACATCCCACTGTCCAGCACCCCAAGACCCCTGGCACAGCACAGCCTGACAGCTCTGGCACCAGGATCACTGTGCCAGGAGCTGGTGCCAGAAGGGGCACTCACGGCGACAGGCATTGGTGCTGGAGCCCTTAGCTGGGCGCCAGGGCAGGTCTTGGTAGAAGTCCTCGCAGCGCTCACAGTTCAGTCCCTGTGTGTGGTGTTTGCAGACACAGCGCCCATGCACCTGCCAGGATGCCATGGTGAGGGGCTTCGGGACTAGGCAGCACAGCTACCCAGCTCCAGCAGGGCACACAGGCCTGGCTGGCCCTACCATGCCATCGGTGGTGGCGGGGGCTCCGCTGAGTGGGGCACACTCAGAAGCGTGCCCATAGCAGAAGCAGTTCCCGCGCGTCACCAGCTCGTAGAGAGCATAGTAGTACTTCTCCCGGATCTCCTGCCGTGAGTCCAGCAGGTTGTCCCCCAGTGTGTGCAGCTTGGTGAGGTTCACCCGCAGATTGGTGACACGCAGCAGGTCTAGGGCAGGGAGAGACTCTGTGTTGGCACAGGGTGGCTGAGCACATCTATGCACAGCTCACCTCTGCCAGGCACAGTTGGGCAGGGCTGTGCATGGCACAGGAGGCTGTGGGTGGTTCAGAGGAGCTGGGCATGGCTGGGATGGGCTGTGCATGGCATGGGGCATCATTGCAGGGCTGCATGCTAACAGGCTGGGCTATTGTGGTTTTCTATATCACACAGTATTGGCCCAGAGCTGTGCATGGTTTGGCTCACAGGCACGTGGTTGCACGTGGCCAGGCTGGGCTGTATGTAGCTATGGGGGTTCAGCTCCCACACATGTGGCTTGCATAGTCTGGCTGTGTGTGGGCTGGGCTCTGCATCCCCACAGCAGAGGCAGGCTGGGACCCCACCAGTGCAGAACAACACCCTTGGCACAGCACTCTTGTGTGTCTTGGGGTACACACCATTGGAGGCTGTGCCCAGGAGATGGCTGTGCCTGATGGGCGCAGCCTGGGAGCCCTGGGAGGACAAGATGGCTTCCCCAGAAGTGCAGCTTCCCAGCAGCCCTGCCCTGCAGATTCCTTCCCTCCTGCTCCCAGTCTAAATTTAGCCTTGGGTGATTAACCCACTGTGTCCTGTGCCCAGCCTGACTCCCCATCTCGAACCACAGCTGGTGTTGGGCTCAGCCGTAGCCCAGCCATCCCCCTCCATTTAACCCAATGCAGCCTGACCTTTAGCTACTCTCACAGGGCAGGGTGCAGGAGGGGCCCAAGACCCCACAGGCTGGATCAGGCCCTAACCCCAGTGTAGGGCTCAGAGCAGGGAGAGGGCAGCCAAAATAGCTACGCCCAAAATAGAACAGCCAAGCAGGAGCCCAGATGGCTGGCAACTCACTTTGGATGGCGGGGCTGTAGGGGTCCTGGATGGGGATGGCAGGGTCCAGCACGCGGTAGATGACCTGGGAGGGACAGCAAGGTGATGAGAGCAGTGCAAGGGGGTCCCCTGAACCTCCTGGGATGCTAGTAGGGCCTCACCTCCCCTTCAGTGGAGGGCTCGATGTCAGAGTAGCGGGACTCACAGACAACATCATCAATGTGGCGTGGGGGCCCATGGGGGACATGGGGAAAAGAGGTAGCACAGTCGTAGGCAAAGTAGCGATACACCTTCCAGGTGTGCCCAAAGTCAGCTGAGCGCTCCACCAGCATGGCCGCGGGGCGGAAGGTCTGCAAGACATGCAGGTGGGACAGGGGCCAGCCCCACAGTCCCTGAGGGCTTGTTCCATCCTGTCCTGTCCCAGCCCACGTACCCACACACTGGGACCTACCTTGAAGGTCATGATGAGGTGGGTGAAGTGGAACTCGGCCTCCAGGTCCAGCTGGATGCTGACATGTTCCACACCTGAGGATGACAAGTGTGACAAGTGAAAGCACCCACTCGCAGGGGCCTTGTCCCTGCCACCCGGCAGTGGTCCAGGGGTGTGGCCACAGCCACAGGCTGAGTCACACTTCCTCAGTGTGGGAGGAAGGGGAGACCCTCGGGACAGAACAGGATGACCCACCACCCCACCCACTGCTAACCGTTCTCCGACTGCCACCAGGCTTTCTTGGGGCGGGGGGCAAAGCTGGTGACCACATTTTCGATGCGGTGGCTGTTGGTGTTGGTGCGGGCATCGTAGGGCTGCCGCGAGTCGCAGATGAAGCACTTTTTCTCCTCCTGCGAGTTGGGAGGCTCAACGATGTGTGTCCCCAGCCCTGTCCCGTGCCCCTCATCCTGGTCTGGTCCCCCCGGGCCCCGTCCCACTCACCTGGAGGTGGCTGACGATGCAGTAGGGCTGGGGCCGGCGCAGCCCGCAGGTGGAGGTGGCACTTAGGCGGGCTGCTCGCCCCACCAGCAAGTCCCCGGTGGCCGGGTAGCAGCTGCCGCGGGCACAGCCCTGGGGGGAATCGGGGGCCAGAGCCACCCCCAGCCCTGCGGAACCGCGGGTGGCTGAGGGGGCTGCGGGGCGTGGTGGGGGGAAGCTGGGGCCGGGGCTGGGGCTCCCCGCGCCGCGCCCGAGGCCCGTTCTGCGGCCGCCCGGAAACAGGGCGGCGAGGCCGGGCCAGACCCTGGCGCCCACCGGCCCCGCTGCGGCGGGGGGCACGGACTCACCGGCCAGCAGCGGCAGCAGCAGGAGTGCGGCGGGGCTTCGTTTCGCCGGGCTCCGCATCGCGGAGCGCGACGGGGCGAGACGGGACGGAAAGGGGCGCAAAGGGGCGCTCGGCAGGTGCCCGCCGGTCCCGTCCCGTCCCGTTCTGACCCCCCCGCTTCCCNCGTTCTGACCCACCCGTTTCCCGTCTCGTTCCTGTTCCCACTCCCGGCCCCGTCCCCGTCCTGGTCCCTCCCGGCCCCTCCGAACTGGGCGGCAGGCGAAGCACTCGGGGCTGCGCGGAAAGCGCGGGGCGGATCCCGGCTGGAGCGGGGCAGCGGGCCGGCCGGGACAGGCGTGTGGAGGCAGCAGCAGGCAAAGGGAGGCAGAAGGCATCGGACACAGGCATACACAGTTTAGGGCTTTATTTGCAGGCGCGCCCGCACTAAAGGCGCCTGCAGAGTGGACGGGACCCCCGGGGTCGGGGATCTGCGGCGCGGCGGGGCAGGACCGGCCCCGCCGATGGTTCCTAGCAGGTGCCGTAAGCGTTGGCCCTCTCCCGTATCTCCTGCAACAGCCCGGTGACCTGCTGCTCCAAAGCCTGCAGTCGTGTCACCTTTGCCGCCATCACCCGTTCATTGGCCCCAAAGCGCTGCTCTAGGTCTGCGGGATGGGCAACATGGTCACAGTGCAGCCTCCCACCACGTCCCTTATCACTCTCGGGACACCTGGTGGGACAGGCCCAGGGGCACACAGGGAGATGTATGGGGAATTGGCAGGAAATGTACCCCACCATGTGCTTCCCCTCACCTTCTAGCTTCCTCTTGCTGTTGCTGGCCTTATCCAGAAGGTCTTGGGCCTCTGCCATCAGCTGCGACACACGTTGCAGGGCCCCACCAGACACCCCGTCCAACATGCCCACCCGGTTCTTCAGCACCACATAACGCTGTGTTACTTGTGCCAGGTCCTGGCGGCACAAGGGCACAGTAAGGCTGAGCACCCCCAGCAGCCAGTACCTGCTTAGTGCCACGCATACCCAGGCAAGGATGGAGCTCACCTGGCTAAGTGTCCCCGAGGTGGTGGTGGCACGCTGTGCCCCATCCTTGGCTTGCTGAGCCATGTGGCGAGCGTCCTGCCCATGGTCCTGCAGGGAGGTGATGCGCTGCGCCAGTTCCTGCAGCCACCTCTGCGCCTGTGACTCCTTCCTGTCTAGCATCTGCAGCCTGCGCTCCGCCTGGCAGGTATGGACACCAGCTACAGCAGTCACAGCAAACACCACGCCCATGGTGCTAGCCCCACTGCCCTGGCATCTGCCCTATGCCATCCACATTTCCCCAGCACCAGCCTCCCTACCCATAATGTGCCCAAGGCATCAGTTTTACTCTCCAAAGAACTGATCCCATTAATCCCAGCGGTACCAGCTCCACTCCCCCAGCCCATGCCCCTCACCTCCCTGGCTCTGTTCTCAGCCATCCTGATGGCACCCCTGGCACTCCGCAGGGTGCTCCCTGCTGTCAACGCCTGTGTTCGCGCCACCTCCAGTGCCTGCTGTGTTCCAGCCAGCTCATCCCTTACGCCTTCTGCTCTCTCCCTACAGCAGCACAAGCAGCTCCAGCCCCTGCTGGTGCTGGGGGACTAACCCTATCCCTTGCCTCCCCCAGCATGCTCCCACCACTTGCCTGGCCTCCTGTCCCTGTGCCAGCAGATCCCATGCCACAGCCAGCCCCTCTGCCGTGCTGTTGAGAACTGCGTCCACCCCCTCTAGCTGGCCGATGCTCTCCCGCATCTCCCACAGCAGCTCCTGAATCCGTCCGAGGCTGCTGGGCAGGGAGATGTTCAGCACCTGCTGGGCCACCAGCTCGATGCTGCCCGGGTCAGCTCCCTCCTCTGCAGGAACAAGGGAGCAGGGTGGGCTTAGGGTGGGCTCGCTGAGTCCTGCCATGCCCATGTTCCCACACAGTGCTGGCATTACCTGCCAGGAAGGCCTTGATTCGGTGGATGAAGTCCCGCAGCTCGGCCGTCCCCTTCTCCGCATGGCTGCGGGCAGCCTGCGAGTGCCCCAGCGACTCCTCTGCCCAGCTCCGTGCCCCCTGTGCCAGCTCCTGTACCTTCTGCATCTGGGAGACACCTGGCTTAGCAGGGGCCACAGGGCAGTCCCGGGTGGGGGCATTTGGGGTGAGCAGGGGGTATAAGGGGACAAGATGAGGGCCTGCAAAGGAGCATGCAACGGGGGTGCAAGGGGACAGAGGGTATGGCAGTGGCCCAAAGGGGCAGGCACACAGGTGGCACAAGGGGCATCTCTGAAAGGGCATAAGAGAGACATACAGAGCTGACATGCTTGGGGGCATGGAGAGGGAAAAAACAGGACATAGAAGGGGGTCATGCAAAGTGGCATGGAAAGGGCACAAATAGGACATGCAAAGGGGACACAAGGGGATCCGTGAGAGTGCCACAGAGCAACCACCTCTACCTTCTGTGTCACAACACCCAGCTGCCCTAATGCCACCTCCAGCTGCTGCGAGGCATTATGGGCACTGTTCAGGGCTTGAGCTGAGATAGGCAGTGCCCCCGCACACCCTATGCCACCGCAACGCCTTGTCCCCGCACTGTCTTGGCACAAGGCTCCTCCACAAGATGCATGCTTGCAGCTCTGGTCTCCAGGTGCCCCACAAATCTGTGATGATGCCAGTGGTGGAAATGGCAGCTCAACACTACATGGGGAGTGACCCCTATGCCACCTCTGCCAGTCCTGCTCTCACCTTCTCATTAATCCTGGCAATGTTGAGTCCTATCACCCTTTTTTGTGCCTCCCGCAAAGATTTCCAGGCTGCAGCTATGCCACGGCGGAAAGTATTGCCCCGCTGCCGCAGCGCCTGCTCCGTCACCTGCCGCGTCATCTGTGCCCTACTTAGCTCGCCAGCTGTGCCATTGGCCACCACCTCCGCCTGCTGTGAGGCCTCCATAGATGCCAGGATGCTGCGGTAAGACTCTGCAGATGCGGGTGTCAGGCTTTGGCCAGGATGGCTGCCAACCAAACCCAAACCCTGCTGGATGCTCTTACCACTGAATCCGCCTGCTGCTACAGTGCCAAGGATTTGAAGGTGGGAGGTTGTTTGGTTGAGACCTCCCAGCTCGTGGGTCAGCTCAACTAGCTGGTCATGGTGCTTCATATCTGCCTGTGCCAGATGGTCTAGATGTTGTTCCAACTCTTGGAGGCGCTTCCAGAAGTTATCCAGCTCCATCCTTTGGGTAGGGAGGGGGGCTTCAGACTTTTGGGGAGGGCAAGAGGAGGGTCCCTCCACCCCTGCCGTACATGGACACTTGCCTGGTGCCGTCCAGCTGCCTAGGTAGTCCATTGAGGAGAGGATGACCAGGGCTGTCCCCCTCTCCCAGCAGCCGTTCCAAGTGCCCCAGAGCCTCCTCCAGCTCCCGCAGGCGACGGGGGCTGAGTGGAAGTGTGGACCCCCCCTCCCTCAGTGCCTGCACCTGTGCCCCAAGGAGCTGCAGCCCATCCCGCAGGCTGCCCATGGCCAGGTCCCAGCGCTCAAAGCAAGGGTGGCAGGGTGAGCAGTGGGGGAAAGGCTCCTGGTAGCCCCGCTGGCAGTGGTCACAGCGCAGCCCCTCGAATCCCAGCCGGCATTGGCACTGCCCGTTGTCCTGCTCACACTGTGGGTTCTCAGCACCCAGTGGCTCACACTCACAGGCTGCAGAGACAGTTGGCAGTGTGTCCTAGCCTTTCCGTGGAGCCCCATGCCCCCAGACTGCCACCATGTCCCAGCATCTCATCATATTCCCCTGTGTCTCCAGAATCCAACCTATCCCCAGCATCTTCTATGTCCCCACAGTTCCAGCAAGTACTCTGAGTCCCCTTAGTCCTGCATGTCCCCAGAGACACACAATGTCCTCAGGGTTCCACCATGTCTCCAGCATCCCATTCTTTCCCCAAGGTCCTCCATGCCCACAGTGTCCCACCATGTTCCCAAAATCTCCTGAGTCCCTTGTGCCTCCAGCGTTCCACTGTCTCCTTAGTGTCCCATGTTCAGAGTCTCCCACCATGTTCCCAGGGCCCCCATGTCCCTAGAGTCTCCCCACAGCCCAGGACCCCAGAGCCCTTGCTCCCCCAATGCCTGGGATGTGCTCTCACCTCGGCACTCCTGCTCGGGGTCTCCCCAGTGGTGCTCCTGGCACTGAGAACAGACACGGCCCCCGAAGCCAGGCCGGCACTGGCACTGCCCTGTCACCTGCAGAGACAGTACCACACTCACCGTGCAGCTCACTGGGCCCCAGGAGAGCAGTGGAGCTGTACCAGGGTGCCAGGGGACTCACTGTGTCACAGGCAGGGTGCAGGGTGTGTGTGGGGTGGCAGTCACAGGGCTCACAGCCCCTTGGCCCCCCCAGGCTCCAGAAGTGGGGTGCACAGCGATCACAGTTCTTGCCCACGACATTGGGCTTGCAGGCACAGGCTCCTGTGCCATGGTCACATGCGCAGGTGCCATCAGTGCAGTAGGAGGCCAGTGTACCCCGTGGGTCACAGCCACAGCCTGCAGGAGGGTGGGTGGCCATGTGGGGTTCAGCCCACGCCCTCTGCCCAGGCAATGCACTGCTGGCCCCAGCACCCCAAAACTGCCTGACCCCAGTGCCCCAAATCTGCCTGGCCTCAATCCCTTGCCCAGCTCCAACCCAGGCGCAGCCTCATACCCCTTCTAACAGCCCCAAACCTCTCCTGGCCCTGAACCCCAGTCCCAAGCCCCCCAACACCCCAAAATTCTCCCCAATCCAACCTCTATCACCCCACACCCAAACACAGCCCCACTCTCATCCCTACCTTGAGCCCTTGCATCACTTCAACACCCCCATCCCAAACCCCTGTGCAGCCCCAGCCCTGCAGAGCCCCCCCGCCCTGCTCACGCCGGCAGCTGCGGTGCAGGGCATTGCCATAGTAGCCAGGCTGACATTGGGCACAGTGTGGCCCAGCGGTGTGGTACAGGCAGCGCAGGCACTGCCCTGTGTGGGGGTCGCAGCTCTCCGGGTCGCTGGCGTCAATGTTGTTGTTGCACTGGCAGGGCCGGCACACCCCTCCCTCCATCTCCGGAGCCCCAAAGTAACCAGGGGAGCAGCGGTCACAACGGGGCCCTGCAGAGATGGAGGGTTGTAGGTGCTAGGGTCCCGCAGCCCCAGTGTGGGGAGTCCCTGCTGCACTGTGCCCACTCTGCCCCTTACCCGCATATCCAGGGGCGCAGAGGCAGACGATGTGGTCTGTCTCATCGTCGGTGTGGCAGGTGCTCCCATGGTAATGCCGTGTGCCAGGGTAGCCAGGGCAGGGGCAGGGCCGGCACTGCTGCCCTGAGCCCAGCACAGGGTTCCCATAGTAACCGTCCTGGCACCTGAAAGGATGAGGGGGGACCCAGTGGGTCCCTCCCATCCATCATATACCATCCCACCATCCCATCTCATTCCATCATATCCCATATCATCATATCTCAGCCTATCCTAACCAATTGTACCCATCCCATTCCATCTCAATCCTCTTCTACCCCATCCCATCATATCCATGCCATCCAATCTCAACCCATCTCACCATTCCAATATATCTCATACCATCATATCTCATCCTATCCTACCGCATTGTATCTATCCCATCCTACACCATGCCACACCATGCTATGCCATCCCCTTCTCTTGGACCTGGCTCACCTCTCACAGTGCCGTCCATCCGTGTGGTCGCGGCAATGCAGGCAGGTGCCTGTCCGGGGGTCACACTCCTCAGCATGTCCATTGCACTGGCAGGGCCGGCAGGCAGGAAAGCCCCAGTGGCCAGGCTGGCACTGGTCACACTGCCGGCCCGCAGCACCAGGCTGGCACCGGCACTGCCCACTCACCTTGTCACACAGCTGGGACACCGAGCCCTCTGGGGAGCAGGTGCAGGCTGCAGGGTGGCACAGCGCAGGTCAGCCACATGGATGCAGGGACACAGGGATGGAGAGACAGACAGACAGACAGGCAGGGGATCAGCACCCAGAACATGCTCACTCCATGAGCTGTGATACAAAAGGGCTCATGTGGACACACATGTCCACAAGAACATGGGTGGACAGACCCAGAGTGAGAGCAGGGCAACACTATGCTCACAGGGGGTTCAGGTGGATGGATGGATGGATGGATGGATGGATGGATGGATGGATGGATGGATGGATGGACGGACGGATGGATGGATAAGTGGGGCTGAACCCATGGACTGCAGAACAGAAGGGCTGAGATGGACACATGCACAGACAGACAGACAGACAGACAAGTGAACGGGGCAGTGGGGAGAGTACTGATGACTGGAGAGACAGACAGAAGAGACAGCGATTCCTGGCAGATGAAGATCCCATTACTCACGGCTGCATCCCAGGGGCCCAAAGCTGTAGCTGCCTGGGGCACAGCGGTCACAGCGTCGGCCGATGACATGGGACTTGCACTCACACTGCCCACCCTGCACCTGGCACTCGCTGCTGCGGGAGCCCTGTGGGTCGCACTGGCAGGCTGCAGGAGCAGGACCCAAGTGGGGACAGGGCTGCCTTGTCCGCACTTGCCCACACCTGCCCACGCCCTGTCACTGCTCTCCTGCCCACCATACCATGGGCACAGGCATATCCTGACCCACTGCCCCAGGCAGGGCTCCACCCTTGCCCACTCATCGGTCCCATCCCCAGAGGCTCCCCACTCACGAAGTGCCCCGCCATGCATCAGGGCTGAGATGCTGCAGACAAGGCGGGTGCAGGCCTGGGCCAGGGGATGAGGGGGGACCATGCGAAACACCTCCAGGCACTGGTACCGCTCCAGCTCCTCCTGGCGTGCTGCTGCCTCTGCCCCATGGAAGCCTGGCAACTCCGACACCCGTGGCAAGAGCACCAACTGTGGGAAGGGAAGAGGAGATTGGGCTGGTAGGCATAGCCTGCCTCCACTGTGGGACCCACCACTAGGCTGGATCCATGTGCTCCAAGACAGTCCCAATGCTGCTGGGGTCAACTACCCCAGCTCCATCAACAGCCCCAGCTCCATTGATATCCCCATATAAATTGCCATCCCAAGAAGCTTCTTTATCCCCTTCCATGCTGACATCCATACGCCAACCCCAACTCTAAGTCTTCAGTCTCATTGATATCCCTATCCTTTCTCCATCAGCATCTACTTCTCCCTCCCCATTCCAATCCCCATCTTCATTTCATCCCCATCTCCATCCCATCCTGTCTCATCTCCATCCCCATCCCCACCCCACATACATCCCCAGAGAGAGGTCACTGCCCACTTCAGCCTGTGGTTCCCCATCCCTGTCCACCATCCCACCCCTGCCAAGGCACAGTGGGACCCCCTCACCGAGTCAATGAGGATGAAGGCACCAGGGTGGCGTTGGGTGACACCGGCCCGCTGAAGCCGCATGGTTACTTCATAAGGGGTGCTGGGCTCAAAGCAGAAGGGCCGGGACAGCAGCACATACCTGTACAGAGTCAGGTGTTGGGGCATGGGCACAGCAGGGCCATGGAGACAGCGAAAGGATGGCAGCAGGACCCAACCACCTTCCTTGTCCCCTCACCCAACCCACCCCAGCCCATCCCGTTGCACCTCTTGCTGTGGGGCAGACTCTTGTGGTACATCTGCTCAGAGGGCAGCAGGTTCCCACAGCGAGAGCTGGTGGGCAGCACCCGGGAGCTGACACTGACCACGGCCTCCCAGTCCTCAGCTAACTGTGGCAACAGGCAAGGCAGTGTCAGGGCTGTGTCATGCCGTACATGCCATGGCCTTGGTTGTGGCCATGCTCACCTCAGGCTCGTAGCGTAGCAGCAGCTCATAGTCCATGGGGTAGGGCACGTTGTCCACACGGAAGGTCAGGCCAGCCCCATCTCGCACCCGGGCAAACCCCAAGCCCGTCCACGTCACCATGCGCCCGGCACTGTCCCGCACCACCTCCTCCACATCCAGCTGGGCGGGGCACCGGCAGAGTTTGGCCCTGGCTCTGCCCCCTGGCAACATCTACCCTGCAGTGCCTCGCTGTACCCTCTCCCACTTCCCCAGGGCTCACCTTGGGGGGCTGCTGGCGGCTGCGACGTGAGGGGACACGGTGCTGGGGGGCACGTGGGGCACTGCGCTGATGCTGTGAGCGTCCCTTCTGCCCCCCCAGCTCCCTGATGTTATACTCCAGGCAGTCCTGGGGCACCTCTGCCCGAATGGCACCCTGCAGGGATGGGGTGAGGGGACGGTGGTCATACGCAGGGACAGTGGTGCACAAGGACAGCCATGCACAGGGCATGGTGACAACCACATTCAGGACAAGGTGACAGCCATACATAGAGCACAGTGACAGCTATGCATGGAGCATAGTGCACAGTGACAGCCATGCATAAGCACAGGGACCCCCAAGGAGACTCACCGGGAGCTGGGGGTGGCTGTGACTATGGCCAGTGGCCAGCTCGGCCTCATAGGTGTAGTAGTCAAGGGGGGCGCAGAAGAAGCCGGGTTGTACCTGATCACACTGCCGCCCCATGATGTGGGGACGGCAGGGACATGCCCCATCCTCCATGGAGCACCTGGGAGTGATCATCCTGTCCCTTCATCTGTCCTTCTGTGTCTTCTTCCATCCCTACTTCCATCTCTGTCCCCATCCCTCCATCTCTGAGGATAGAGATCCCTCTCTCTCCCCCTCCATCCCAGCCCCCGTATCTCCCCAGGCTTGTGCCATCCCTCCCTCCCCCCATGTGTGACCCCAGCCCTGTCCCCACTCTCGCCCCCACCCATGCCCCTCCAGGTGCTGTGCTGGGCCCCACCGGTTGTTGTAGGCTCCCCCGAAGTCGCAGGCGCAAGGCCGGCAGCCCCCCAAGTCGTAGCTCAGACCCCAGAACTCGGGCTGCAGTGAGGAGAGGACACGTAGGGCAGGTGTGGGGTCAACCCAGCCCTGGGGGTTGCCGTGGGGTTGGGGGAAGTCAGGCCCATAGCCATGGTGTGGGGCAGGCTGGGGTACTTACCATGCACTGGCTGCAGGAGCGCCCAGCCGCAAAGCGTTTGCAGTAGCAGTCCCCACTAATGGGGTCACATGGGGAGCTGCCCACCACCGTACCCCTTGGGTCACACCTGCATGCTGCCCCCATACACGTACATGTGAGGGGGTGCCAGTAGGCCCATAGCCCACATGCTCCTTCCCCATCCTATATCCATCCATCTTCATCCCTTCCATCTCCATCCCTTCATCCATTCTCATACAATTATGCCACATTCCTCCATCTCCATCCCTCTACCCCAGATCTCTCCATCCTCATTCCCCTCATCCCCATTCCTCCATCACCAACCCTTCATTCCCCATCCCTCGGTTAGCCCTTCATCCCTACCCCTCCATCATCCCCCCATCCCCATCCCTCTTCCCATGCCATCCCCGGCTCCCAGCTCACGCTGGCAGCCCTGGGGGTCGCCATGGCTGAGGCCGTAGGTGCCATGCCGGCAGTGGTCACAGCGGGGACCACCCACATTCTCCTTGCAGCGGCACTGCCCCGCAATCATGCCCAGCGCCACATCGGTGTGCCCATCACAGGCACCTCCATCCAACGAGCCTGCTGGGTCACAGTCACATGCTGCCAAGAGAGAGGATCATGAGGAATTATGGCTGCTGACACCATGAGCTGTGGGGCTGGCACAGGTGGCACCAGGAGCCATAGGGCTGGGACAAGCCATGGGCTGGGGTCCCAGGACACTCACGGGCGCAGGCAGTGGGGGATCGGATGTCGGAGCGAGGGTGCTGGTAGTAGAAGGGCTTGCAGAGGTGGCAGTGGCGGCCCATAGTGTTGTGCTGGCAGCCATCACACACACCCCCACTGGTGTTCCCCGTGGCCAGGAACACGGCCATGTCAAAGTGGCACCGCTGCGAGTGCTCGTTGCAGTCACAGCCTGCAGGGACAACACCGTGGCACGGCATGTGGCACCACAGCCCACACCTGGCAGGCAGCACCCCGAGTGCCAAACCTCCCCTGCCAGGATTCTCCTTATTCTGATATGCAGCACCACAACCCCAAACCTCCCCAAAGTACAGCGTGCAGCACCCCAAAAACCCTGGCACAGCACAGCCTGATAGCCCTGGCACTCACGGCGACAGGTGTTGGTGCTGGACCCCTCAGCTGGGCGCCAGGGCAGGTCTTGGTAGAAATCCTCGCAGCGCTCACAGTTCAACCCCTGTGTATGGTGCTTGCAGACACAGCGCCCGTGGATCTGGGAGAAGCACCCAGTTCAGTGTGGCTGCCGGGTCCCACAGGGCACTGTGCTGTGCTGGTGGGTGCGTGTGCCTCACCATGCCCGAGACGGAGGGTGTTGGGGCACCCGGTGCTGGGGCACAGTGGGCGGCATGGCCATGGCAGAAGCAGCTCCCTCGTAGCACCAGTTCATCCACAGCATAGTAGTACTTGTGCAGCACCTCCTGCCGTGAGTCCAGCAGGTTGTCCCCCAGTGTGTGCAGCTTGGTGAGGTTCACCCGCAGATTGGTGACACGCAGCAGGTCTGGGGGCGTGTTACTGTCAGCACCTGCCCTGACACCAGCCAGTCCCGCATCCCCAAGAACCCCAGCCACATACCCTGGATATCTGGGCTGTAGGGATCTGCTATGGGGATGGAGGGGTCCAGCACCTTGAAGATGACCTGTGAGAAGGAAGGAATGGGTGATCCCATTCCACCCAGACCCCTAGCCCTGCTCTGCACCGCCCTATCCCCACGCACCTCCCCATGGCTGGAGGGCTCGATCTCAGAGTAGCGCTGGTCGCACAGCACCTCATCCACCAGCCCCGAGGGGTGGTTGGGGATTCCAGGGAAGAGCTTGGTGCAGTTGTAGGCAAAGTAGCGGTACACCTTCCAGGTGCGCCCAAAGTCGGCTGAGCGCTCCACCAGCATGGCTGCAGGGCGGAAGGTCTGCAGGACACCCAGATGGGATAGGGGCCAGACCCACAGCCCCCCCGATCCATCTTGTCCCATCCCATTCCATCCCATCCCAGGCATCCATGTGCCAGGACCCACTTTAAACTTCATGATGAGGTGGGTGAAGTGGAACTCGCCCTCCAAGTCCAGGCGGATGCTGACATGCTCTACACCTGGGAGACAGAGGGAGACAGAGATGGCTGAGGCTGGGGAAGACACCCATGGCCATGTAGCCTCACAGTATACGCACATGGGGCCACCCCATTGCCACCCTGACCACACCATTCTCTGACTGCCACCAGGTCCGTTGGTCATGGGGGCTGCTCAGGTAGATGACATTCTCAATGCGGTGGCTCTCAGGCAGGGACGGGTCACGTGAGTCACAGGTAAAGCATTTCTCCGAGTCCTATGCCAGGGAGTGGCACCATCAGGAATGGGTGACTGGAGGCTGTACTGGTGCCTGGCTCTGTGAGTCTATGCCAGAGCCATTGCGGGGCCAGGTGGGCTCACCTGGAGGTGGCTGACAATGCAGTACTCCTGGGGCCCATCCAGCCCACAGGTAGAGGTGGCACTCAGGCGGGTGGCTCGCCCCACCAGCAGGTTTCCAGTGGCTGGGTAGCAGCTGCCGAGGGCGCAGCCGTGGCTCAGATCAGGCTCCTGCCAGCCCCCTGCCACCAGTCGGCCCACTGCAGAGAGCAGGAGGGCATGGGCTGGGGGCTGTGCTGGGGCACTTGGGCACCCCCTTCTCCCCCATGCACCCACCCAACCCCCAGCCGTCCCATCCTGTCCCATCCCTGCATCCCGACCCACTGATGCAGCAGGAAGCTCCATGATCCGGAAAGGTGCTGGCAGCAGCGCCGCAGCCTCGTGACCAGGGGCAGGGAGCGGGGTGAGTGGGGGGTTGGGCTGTCCGTGCTCCTGGGGGCCCGGGCAGCACCAGGGTGCCGCGCAGTGCCGGGGAGGGGGAGTCGAGTGCCAGGTCAGGCGCTTGCTAATCTTGACAGGGATTAGTACAGCCTGGATTCCCCGCTGGGTTTTGTGGCAGTCAGGCCATGGCCGCTGCCAGCCAAGGAGCACTGCCATTGCCAACACCTTGGCTGCCCAGCACCCTCCACCCAGACTGGGGTCCCTGAACCACTGCAGCTCCCAGCACCATGGGTATGCATGGTGCCCCCAAGGCCAATGCTTACCCAGGAGGAGAGCAAGCGCCAGGAGGTCCATGGGCAACCACGGGATCTCCCTGGTGGAACACAGAGATGGTACTGTGGCAGGGCACAGGGTATGGCATGGGGTGCAGGGCAGCTGGTGCCAGTCCTCTCCTGGCTCTAGCAAGACCGTGCAGTCCAGGATGCACCCCCTTGCACCGGCACGATGGTGCTTCCCAGGGACAACGCTAGGAATCAGGGTCAGATGGGGCAGTTGGGTCTCGAAGTCCTCCAGGATGACATCCAGTGCCCACCTGAGCAGCTCTGGGGGACTGTCACACACATCCCCAGGCACACAGCTATGCTATGCCCCCTCAGAGCAGGCATAAACTGTGCCATGCCCCATTCTTCCTGGCTCAGAATGGGTCTATCGTTTTGAGTGTCACCAGTGTCCCTGGGGTGTACCAGCAATGGCCCAGGGCCAGCCTGAGAGGGGAGCCAGGAACGCCGGAGCCGGCTGGGCAAGGGCGTCCCTGACTCTGGCCAGGGTCCCGCTGTTAAATTTAGATTGGAGCTGCCTTTTGTGTTTCCTTCTCTCCCGGTACTTCCCGCTCCCAGCCTCCCAAGTGCTGGATCAAAGCCTAGTCCCGGCTCTGCCCAAACACATCTCTCCTGTCCCCTGCACGGAGCCAGTCCAGGGCAGGGGGGCTCAGGGTGGCGGGGGGACCCGCAACTCTGTCCTGGCACCCGCACCCACTTGAAGCCATGCCACAGTGGTAGGCAAGGTGGTGCAGAGCCACGTGTTGGCACGAGGGTCCCCAAGCCCCGCGAATCCCCGGTACCTGGAGTCCTGCGGCGTCCGGCGGGATCAAGGCCAGGGGCGAGGGCGGCGTGGAACCCGCTGCCCCTGGGCTGGGCGCGCAGAAATGAGCTGCGGCAAGGGCAGCGATGGGATGGCGGCTGGTGGCCCCCCTTCCCCGTGTACGATTCTTATTCAAATGGGCTGCCCGCTGAAAGGGACGGCGGTCTCCAGGCTACGGGAATGTCACTGCCGATTCCTTCTGCCTGGAGGCCCCCGTCGCCCGCCCGCCCGCGGAGGCCAGGCCGGCCAGGCGTCGGCAGCTCGGGCACGCCCCGGCCCCCGGGCAGCACGGTGGGCCCCGCCGGCAAACAAAAGGGCGCCTCGTGGGCTGGCGAGCCAGAGGCACCGCGTTCCCTGGGCTCCCGGCATGGCGCGGCAGGAACGTGCCTGCTGCCCCTGGCAATGAGGCGTGGGGGGCGGCAGGGTGGGATACGTGCCTGATGCTCCAGGAACCGGCGGGTGCAGCTACACAGGGGTCACTCCACCATTCTTTGTCCCACCTGCGGATGTCCCATGGCGAAGGTACCTGCACGGCTACGCTGCAGGGTGGGGCCGTGCAGGGCATCTGCTCCACCAGGAGCTCATCCTGGCGCAGCCACGATGCTGCCGGATGGGAACGTCCCTCCCAAGGTACCTGTCCCTCCCCACTGCTACAGCTCCCTGGGCAAAGTCCAGCACACGTCAGCCCCGGGAAGCGCATGGCAGGGGTGGGGGTACCCAGCCTGTCACTGCCAAGGGACCCCGCAGCCCCTTCCTTGCATGCTGCCTCATGCCAGTTGCCAGCATCCAGCCTGTGCTATGGGGCTGTACCGTGTGCCAAGGGCTGTGCCATTCCCCAGAGCTGTGCCGTGCCCAGGGTCTCCCCTCCAGCACACCGGCTCCTACCTGTGCCCGTGGGAGCCTGGGGTGCTGGGCAGGCGGCTGGTTTCCCGGATGGGCTGCGGAGTCGGGGGCCCGCTGGTCTCGCACGGGGTTCAGCTGCTGTTCCTGGAGGAGGGCGGCCGGTGCCTGTCTCCTCCTCCGGCAGCCGTGCCAGGCGAGGGGAGGGACCTGCCCGCACCGAACTTTAGCCAAGGTGAGGCAGAGGAAGGTAGACGCTGGCGGTGGCCCACGCGTGACACAGCAGTGTCCTGTGCCTAGGCTGCCCAGGAGACGGCACAGCATTCCCTCAGGGCTGCTGTGCCCTGCGGTACGTGGGGCTGCTGAGACAGGCAGCCTGGCTGGGACTCGCCCTCCACTTCACGGCCCGTCTGTGCCTCCTCAGGGCACATCTTCAGCAGCGGTATCGGGAGCCCTGCACTGCACTTCCCCGCCACCCATGCCAATGAATCCTGTTCATGCCCAGTGCTGGCACTGCGGGCACTGCCATGCCCCACTCACCCTGTGCTGATCGGTGCTTCTGGGAATCCTTTGGACTGGTTGGGCTGGATGCTGAGCCGACGGCCCTGGAGCCCTGCGGGGAACAGGGCTGTGCACCAGGGTCGGGTTCCACAGAGACCTCACTCACGGAGGGGTAGTGCCTTTTATTAGCTGAGGCCAAAGGAAGGAAGAGGAGCTGTGTGCTCTCCACACCAAGGCCATGCTCTGGCTGCCAGCCGCCAAGCAAGGTCATGGGCAGACAAAGAAGCAGCTCTCGGCCATAGGGATGCCAAACTCCCACACTGCCAGGGACACCCTGAGACAGCCAGGCACCTCAGCAGGACAGGAGATGCTGTGGCCAGCGCCCTACCAGCTCCCCATAGCCACACAAGGCCCTTGGAAGCCTGGAGGAAGGGCCAGGCTATGCTCAACGAGGCTCCAGCAGTGCAGGCTGGAGTCAGGCACCACCACCACTTTCTGAGCTGGGAGAGCTGGCAGGACATGAGCTGACAAAGAGCCATTAGCACTGACCAGCATGTCTATATCAAGGAATCTTGCCAAGCGAACCTTATTTGCTCCAAGGAGATCCAAAGAGGCCTGATAAAGACAACTGTAATAGGATCTCTGGTCTTGAAAAGCAAAGTAAAAGTGGGAGGGAGGGATCGTCAGCAGGATGTGAGGGACGAGAGAGGCATCCCAGCCCATGTCCAGGTACCTCCCTGAAGGCTGCTCTGACTTCCCATGCCAAGCTGCAAACCCCTTATCTGTCCCAGAGCTGAACATATGGGGGTGGCCTGGGTCTTCCTGGGGAGATGGCCCGTCCAGGGGCAGCTCCACTGGCTGGAGATCTGCCAGCAGCTCTGCCCTCCTTCCACCAGCATTTCAACACTGCCAAGCATCCCCCCCTCCCTCGGGCACCCACAACCTGGCTCCCCCAGCACCTCTTAGCAGCAATCAGGACGCTCTTGCAGCAGCGCAGAGGCCCCCCCATCCATCCTCAGCAGAGCCCCTGAGCTCCAGAAACAGCCTCTCACGCATGGCCAGCCTTGCTTGGACCAACTTCAGTGCATGCAGCAGGCAGCCAACACTTCCCTGAATATCCGTAGTGAGCAGAGAATTGCTTAACCACTTCCCTTCTCAAGGAATGAGCTCCAGCATGGCACTGGAGCTGCTGTCTGCCCAGGGCCACAGTCCCACCACCGTTAGTGCTGGGTCAGTGCACTGACAGCCCTGTGACACAAACTGGATCCAGACTGCAAACCAGGGAACAATGGTGCTTCTGTTGAATTAGCCAGCCAGAGGGTCCCGGCTGCAGAGTGGGCAGATCCAGAGAGAAGCCAGAGGGTGGGCAGGAAGGCTGGGGCTGGCAGAACATCTGCCAGCACAGTCCCACCCTACATGTTTCTAGGAACTAACCAGGAATGCGGATTTATCCCAGTTCAGCACAAGTGACACGCATCCGGAGTATCTCTCACCCCACACCAGGCAATCCTTAATGGAGTTTAAGTAATAGCAAACTTCCCTGGGAGAACTGGTGAGAAGAGCTGGGGGTGTGGTCTGTAGCTGAGCATGCCCCATGCAGCATGCAGCAGCTGAGCACACGGAAGACACCATCCCATGGAGCTGCCACAGGGCTAGGAGTGGGAGCCTAGGGAGGAGCAGTCTGTCACAGCCCAAAGAAAAGCTGGACACATTGGGTGGTTCTCAGCACCATTTTACTGAAGGGCTGGACACCTGCTAGGACTTCATAACAGAAAGTTCACTTCATTTAAGAAAAAAGACAGTCTGTTTTTTGTCCCATTCCCTCCAGAGAGTGGAATAATACTAACGCTGTCTTTTGACTAAGCAATGCCATTCCAAAATATACAACACGGAGCGTGGAACAGCCCAGCTTCATATCAACATTAAATATTATTAGAACTTCAGAAACATTCTACACAAACAAATGAAACAGTAAAAAGTTCACTCAAGAACAAGACGGTCATTTGTAAAACCATCATACAAAGTTTGTTACTCGCCCTCCTGTGGGCTGCAGTTGCTGCTCCCCAGCTGTTGCTTGGGATGCCGAAACACCAGGGAATGCCACAGCGGAGCCCATGGCGCTGGTCCCAGCCGGAGCAGGTCAGTCATGCCGTGGCGTGGAGATGGCTCTGATGGAGATTTTGGTTGGCAGAGATAGTGTGAGTGGCCGTGCAGTGCCCATCCAGAGCCTGTGTCCCTCGGAGCAGCTGCTATGCTCTGCTCAGGAAATGCTACTCCTCAGGAGTGCCGCACTGGGAGCCAGGAGGAGGGACAGCATCACACGGTGCCTTCCCTGCCATGAACAAACACTGATACTCATTTTGTCCCAAGCCAGGCCTGGGCAGTGTAGCGGAGCAGGGGCAGGAGGGGAGGTATTTCTGGGGGCAGCTTTGCAGCACCTTCTCTTTTCAAACAGCACCATGTGCCTGACTGTGTCTGTGGGAATCACCAGACACTCACAGGGGCTGCCTGTAGCCACAGGAACACAGAATTGGAAAGGGCTAATTAAGACAAGGAGAGAGTCCCAGACGATAGTAAGGCCTTTAAGGAACTCCCTGGGGAAGGTATTTTGGATACCATGTGAGCAGGGCCAGATTGTGAGACCAATGAAGGATGGAAATCGAGGGTTGGGGGGGTGCCTGCTCCAAAACGACCCCCCCTCACCTGCAGCACCAGTGCCCGTGTAGTGCTGACAGGCAGGGCAGGGGAAGCTCTATGGCCAGGCAGGGATGGAGGGAAGACAGTGCTGCGGAATGCCGCAGCCTTGGCTCCTCTGTTTGCACATCTCCTGCAGCAGACACAAAAGCTGCAGGCCATCCAGGTGCTGCTGGCATCTTTAGGTTTCCCTACTCTCAGCTTCTTGCTTTTTCACCAGACTTCCTCGATGTTCCTAAGCAAAGGGAGGCAGGTCTGGCCTCTGCACCACAGCTTTGGAGGCAGCTGCTGGCCAACCTGCAAGTTCCAGCAGTGTCACACCTACAGACAAGCTTCATTCAAAGGGGATGACCTTGTGACAAGGGCTGGCTCTCATGTCTTCTGGGAGAAGATTCCTCCGAGGCCCCTGGTACCTTCCTAATAGCACCCAGCTCCAGGTAGAACAGGCTGCAATGGAAACCCTAGCATGGTGCTCTCTAGCAGAGTCCCAAATGTCAGGGCTCGGGAGCAACCTGCCCTGCTGTCCTCTCCACAGGTGATGCCAGCCCACTCAGCTGGCAAAGCTGAGGGCTGCAGCACCGACAGGAAGGTGCCAGATATCCCAGAACTGCTGTCCTCCATGAGCCACCTCAGCTCCTGGAAGGCCATCCCCATCTGATCACAGGAGCAAATAGGCCAGTGCCATTTTGAAGACTGAAAAAAACCTGTCACTTCCACACAAACCAACCAACCTGGCTGAGCAGTTGGTGCTCCACAGCTTGGCACTGACCCTGTCAACCATGGCTAAAAAAAAGGATCCTCCCGCCAAATCCCGCCTTTCTCCCTGGGAAGCTGCCCAGCTCGAGTCACACTGCCCAGCTGGAGCTGAGAGCTGACCTGCTCTCCATACTCAGGGATCCCTTAAGCCATGGCCAAAGGCCCAGCTCCTAGACAGGGCAGGGAACTTGGATCTGAAGGGGAAGAACAGCTGGGGTGGCTGCACTCCCCATATACTGGCAAGTTCTGGCCATGAACACAGCACGAGTCACAATTAAAAGGGCACAAACTCTATTTGTGCTCAGTTCCAAAACCCAAAGCCTCCCAGCTCCTTGCCACAGCTGGAGCTGGGGTGGAGAAGTGCTGCTGGTGTACAAGGGGGGCCTGAAGGACAGGCTGCAGAACAAGGACAGCTGCGGAGCAGGACGATGGAGCCACATGCACAGCACCACCCACCTGTGCCATTCTGCTCCCAATTTCCCTGCCATGTTCTTAGCTGGCAACTGACTGAACTCTATGCAAAGAAGCACCAGGCAATGGGGGGTGTCAGCCCACTGTCAGTATGAACTGGTCTGAGAGCTGTCCAGTGAGGTGAGCACCCCAGGGAGCACACCTCCTCCGCACACTGAAATACCGCTTGTGGGCTGCCAAGCAGGAGTAACAAAATAATATCTTCTTATTTTGCAAAAAAATGCTTAAGAAATTCTGTACAAGGATTGCTACAGCATCTGGCTCAGGGGGGATGCAAATAGTTTAGAAGCAACAGCACCAACACGCTACATGGCTTGTAGGGAAGAGGCTGAGAAGAAACTTCTACAACCATAAACAGTGGCAGATGGTGAAATCTGATCACAGTGGACATGAGCTTCCAAACATTTCTACCAACTAACATTGTGATTTCAACTGGTATCTGATGTCAGCTTCCCCTTTGGCTGCCTGCTGGACAAGCTACTCTCCCCATGGACCGTGCTGACGGACATCTGAAGCATGCAGGAAGCTCAAGGACCTTGTCTGGTGGAGGGGAAGCATAAACTACTTCTTGGCAGCTGAACAAAAGGAGAAATGATTTCCAAAAAATCAGTTGGAAGAACAGCCCTTTGACCATTAGCCGAATCGTTTCCAGAAGTGACAGTGGCACAAATCCATGCGTTAAAAGCATTCCTAAGAGAGTCTCCAAAGCTCTTGGCTGTCACGGTGCCTAGAACAACACAGGCCAGGTTAGGCACTTGGATAAATTCAAAGTGACTAATACAGAAACAGGTCTGAACAAGGTGCATACCACATGCTCAGCAGAGACCACAGCACTCTGGGCAATGCAATTTCTATGGGCCCTGCCAGTTACTGCTGCAGAGATCCCCGGAAGGTAAGTGTTACTCTGCTGCCACAGAACAACACAGGATAGAAGGGACCTGTGGGGATCTCTCATTAGATCAGGTCATAGGTAGCTTTGGTTTGATCAAACCCTTCATCTTCCCTAAACAGCAGAGATCAGCATCCATGCAGAGCACCTCTGCAGCCTCCTGCACATCAGTGTTACAGGCCCAGGGCACCAGGAGCATCCACACCTGGGCACAAATCGAAGGATAGGGGAGCCAACCCACACCAGACTGAGGCACCTCCTCTGCCAGTACTGGCTGATAGGCAGCAGTTGCTGGCACTGGCACAGGAGTTGTAAAGTCCCTCTATGAATAACAACCTGCAAACCTTTCAGTCAAGTCCCCGAAGCACCTGCAAGAGGAAGAAGAGACAACAGGAGGGCAGAGAATGGAGGTCCAGCACTACTCTGTTGCTCCAGGCCCTGTGGACTGTTAGAGATGTGCAGGAGAGCTGACAGAGATGGGACTGGTGATGGGCAAGACCCTGAGCACACAGCTATAGAATGCTCACTTTCCTGGCAGGAGTCTCAGTGACACACAGGTGTTTCCAAAACATGTCTCTCCCTGTGGAGCAGAAAACCTTTTGCTGGTGGCCTGGGAAGGACACAGGGCAAACTGTCATCACCAAGCATGCACAGAACTAGGGTCAGTGCTGGGAAAGGCATGGCAACACCCAGGGTGGATGCTGTGCTGGATATGTTAAGCAACAGTACAAGCCAAGTCCTCGGCTGGCAAAGACCCAAGCTGTGAAAGACAAGAGGTGACAGAAAAGAGTGGGAAGGCAGGCAGCAGCGCAGCTGGGGGAAGACACACAGTGATGATGAGGGATGTGGCCTGGTAAGCTGGCCTCAGGTGCTCAGCTTCCTGCTTAGGCTGGTGGAAAAGCGACCTCCACCTGGATTCAGCTTTGTTGATGAACGTTGCTTTTCCCAGCGTAGGCCAAGTGCTCAGCTGGGATGTCTGCACCACGTGAGGAGGCTCCAAAGACAGTTCTCAGTGCCCTTATAAGGGTCCAGGAACAGGGGAAGCTGCTGAGCAGCCTGACAGCAATAACACAGGCAGGAGTTCAGAGCCCTCCTTGGGAAACAGCCCAAAAGAGAAACACGAGTGCAGGACTTCAAGACCTGACACTTAAGAGCGTGGGAATGAAAAAGGTCTGAAGGAGTGGAAACAAAAGGAACAAAGCAATTTTTGGCCAGTTCACAGTGATGGAAAGCCTCTTTTCATCCAGCATCAGGTCAGGACAGGGAACTCTCTGCCAGGGCATTTTAAAACACAGAAGCAGAAGAAAATATTTCCTCCTCCTCTGCAGCTAAGCAGCGGCATTCACAGGTCAGTTTTAAACACTGCAAGTTATGATCTCTGGCAGCAACTCTGAACCCAAGTGTGGTTCAGGGCTTGCAATCATCCCCTGAATCATAAAATCACAGAATGGTTTTGATTGGAAGGGACCTTAAAGATCATCTTGTTCCATCCACCCTGCCATGGGCAGGGACACTTTCCACTAGACCAGGTTGCTCAGTGAAGGAGAGCCTCCACCCTGCTCTATGCGGGTGAGAGGAGAACCCAGATGCACCTCAGAATGCTCAACTTCCCTGCCCTCTCACTCTGTCATGAACCTCCTCTCTTCTCTCCATACCACAGTCTTTCCTTCTGCACTGGGGATCAGACACTGACCCCTTTTACAAACCACTGAAATCCAACCAAGTGCTCGTGGCGAGCTTAAATGTAAGGAGCTGGGACTTCCCTGTGAAGCTCATCCATTCAGCCAATGTCCACAGAGATTACGAGGTCAGACAAGTGGTATTTTGAGCTGGTGAGAGAATCAGTGGATTACTACTGCTGCAGAGATCTGAGCATACAGTGGTGCACAGAGTCAGGCCCATGTCCAGCCCAAAACTTCTTCCTTTCCCCAGGACACCACGTTGTCCCTTCCAGGTGACAGCAGCAGCACTAACTGCTCCAACGAGGTGTTTCTCCTTGGATTAGTAAATCCCTCCCTGTGGAGTACAGACCCATGTTCCCATTCAACAGCATGCCCCCGGTGCAGGGAGGCGACAGCAGCTGTCTGCAGCGGTTCCACAGTGCCTCCTGGGGACAGCAGAGCCTGCACTCCTTCCACACAGAGCTTTCACACCTGCCAGACACCTTCTCACAACTTCCCTGACGGCACAGCAAGGCTGCCACCCACCACAACATGGTGCCCATCTCCCCTTCTACTGCTTCATCCCCACAAACCACAGAAAGCAACTCTCTATGTTTAAGTGCTGGTGTATGTCCTCCCAATTTTTTTGCTTTTCTGCTTTAACTCAGGCTTAAATATCCCACTGAGCTCTGGGACTGGCAGGATGTAGCTAATACATTCAAACACAGCCTGTGTCTCTGTCGTGGTTTAACTCAGGCCAAAACCAACAGTCTTCTCTACGGGCACCTGGAATCTGCTCCTGGAACACCCAGCAACAGCAAAGCAGTTATGTGGTAGGCAGGACACTACACAATTCCTGCTAACAATTCCAGCCCTTTGGCTCTAGCAGTCACAGTTCATGATCCATAGCTGCACCTGGGCTATAGGAGAGCAGAGTAATGCTGGATGCTGAGGAGGAACCCTCTTTGAGGCAAATCCCTACCATGAGTTCAGAACTTCTGCTACCCACAAAGGGAGGAGGCACCTAGAGATGTCAGACAGACTTGCAGCCCTGTGACGCTCCCCTCCTATTACGCAGAAGTATTACCGAAAACAGGATTAAAACTACTAGCTGGTAGTTCTCCAAATTGTTTGGCATTCTGGAGACAAACAAGTGGCTACAATGCTGCTGCCTCTGAGCTGCTCAAGGGAGCCCAGGCTAGACCATTACACCACTGAACCACAAAGGAATCCTGGCACCTTTCAACAAAAGACCAGCTGAAGGGAAGGAGGAACAAAAGCTATCAAACCCAATCCCAGAGGGATGGAGGAAGTGCATCTTCCCACAGTTCCTGGGCCATATGCACATATATGGATATATAGATATATAGATAATAAAGTTATAAAATTTGATCAAAATAAAACCAGTAAATGTACAGCTTGAAAAAGAGCAATATCACAGTGCATCAATGTCATGAGAAAGTCTTGTGTTCTCCCCTGCATGAGAGCACAGCCTGCCATGTTTGGCGGAGTGTGGTGGGAAATGAGCCCTCCAGCCTGCTCAGCTCGATGCTGGCTGGAGTCACCATCCTGTGCTCCCAAACAGGGATTTGGATTTCTGCAGCCAGTTCTGCACAGTAGTGGCAGACAGGCAGAAACAGCACAAGAGTGAGCTGCTCTGTCTGCAGGTTAGTCAGCATATTGGCACCAGAGACACAGAGTCACTCTTAAACCTCTCTGCACTCTGGTCCCAGGCTTGTATTTACTTACTTACAAAAAAAAAGTGACAAAGTGAAGAAACTCAGGGGACACTCTGAGAATGGGACAAGGGTTGAATTCGGATCACGGGGGACAGGTTGACCCTAAGAATCTTCTGTGCTCTCCTCCTCACTTCATCATCAGAGGAAGAGTGGCCCACCTTGATGGTCCGGAATTTCAGCAGGTTCAAAGTGCTCTGAGCCTGTTGAGCTTTCTTTCGGATGGAAATGGCATTTGCTTTTTTCCTCTGTGGTGCTTCTCTTGCCTCTGTAGCTCTTCTCTTCTTCTGCCCAGTGCTCTCCCGGTAAGTGCTGCTATCCTTCCACTCTGTTTTTCCCACCAGAGCTTCCTTATCTTTGATTTTCAGGGTCTTGGGCAGTGGTGCTGTGGTGCAGCCCTGGCTCGAGCTGCCTGTGATTCTCCCATTGAGAACTCCTGAGGCTTTGCAGGCGTTGCTCTCCTGCAGCACTCCACCCTTTGGCCCCTTCAGAAGGTTTAAAGCGCGGGTGGCAGAATCTGGCGCTTTCTTGATTGAATGCTTGTATCCTTTGCCTTCTATTATTTTAACGCTTTTGCCTGAAGAAAACTGCCTCGGTGGACTTGAAGTCTTGAGGAGTTTAAGGTCTGAGGGTGAGATCCCAAGATGCCCTTGTGTGTACCTGGACTCCAAACAGGATGTTGTGGTTTTCAGTGGCACCAGGGCTTCCAGAACCACGGAGAGTCTCATGGCTGGATACACATCAGGATACATGCTTGTAGGGAAGCCCACTGCTGCTGCCTCGGATGTGCCAGATCCTGTCTGCTTCAAGGAGCTCAAGAGGAGATTTGTGGAATCCCCTTTGGAGACTGGCTGACTGGAGACTTTCAAAGAGCTCACTGGAATGCTGGTGGGCGAAGGGGACACTTTTGTCACTGAGTTCCTGGATGGACTCTGAGTGGACTCAGTCGTGCTGGTGCAGTTGCATCGTGTGCTTTCTTCCATCGGACTTGGTGTGACCGCTGTGCACGAGCTATATCCATACACATCCTTACTCCTCAGAATCGTGGGCTGGTAGCCCTCCTCTTTCAGGCTTTGGATGAAGGTCACCAGCTGGGTCTCTGTGTCTGAAAGGTCCTTGGACATTGGGTTGAAGACACGGAGGGCTTCCTCCAGCACTTTCTGTCCTGCAGATGAAATTCTTGACCAGGAATGGACAGCTTTTTCTTCCTCATTGTTCACTGCAATATTCATGGCATTAGGCAAGCAGGTGCTTCAAAAAGATCCAAATTACTGGAAAAACAACCCTTGACACCTCAAAAGGAGAAAGAAGACAGTTAGCTAACAGCAACTGAAATTATCCCAAGTTTCTAAGATGGGACCTGAAACCATTAAGCCTGTGCATGGCTGGTCGCAAACATCAGGTCAGATTCTGGGCTTAACTCAAGACAGACGCATCAAGAAAATCGTGTCACTCATTTATCTCAAATGAAACTAAAACATTTCTCACAAAAACATCCTCCAACCTCAAAAAAGATTTCAGGAAATCCTGTCCAATCTACCCTAAGATGAAGGACTCCAATGATTAACTCAGCAAAATCTGCAGATTGTTTCCAGTTTGAGTTTGACCCACCCCAGCTTTGGGTAACCAGATCTCGTTTTCTCTGGGTAAAGCCACCCCTCATTGAACCCTTTCCCTGTGCACACACCACAAGCAGCACCACTGAGCCGTCTCAACACTAAGAACTGCCTGAGCACTTCATACCAGCATCACCTTCAATTTCTCAGCTTCTTCACTGATGCTGCTCAAAAATTGATTCTGAGTCCCTGCCAAAGTGGCAGCTTCCTCCTGGAGACCTGGCAGCAGTGCTGGCAGCTGTTCCAGTTGTGCTTCATTGATGCCAAATGCTGCAGCAAGGCAGCACTGCTCCTTGCTGTTCCCTTGTTTGAACAATAGTCCACAATTTGCTGTCACAGCAAACTGGTGTTGATCCAAGGACACTTGCTGCCAAGTGAGGAGGAAGCAGGAAATTCAAGCAAGGCGATATGAAGGAAACACAGATCACCAGGGCCAAGTGTACAAAGGCCTGAGGGACAACACTGGGATCATGCTCAGGGCAATGCGCAGCTGCCTGCCTGGCATAAAACCACCGATTGTTGCTTTCAATAAAAAACAGGCACTGAAGGGCTGCCCAGGCAGGACTTTAGGCACCCAGGAGAACTCTGATCCTGTTGGCCTCACAACGCCACAGCTGGATGCTAGACCAACAAGGCATAAAATCTTTAACTTCATTGATAACTCTCAAAATAATGATGATGATTCAGTTAAAAACCCTTTTCAGGGAAATGCAGGTGTCAGAGACACTTTTGGAGAGGGTAGTGCACAGGCAAGGAAGCTATGATGGAGAAGTTAGCTCCTAAGCAGAGAGAGCAAGGAAATACTCATGTCCCATGTTCCCCCCAGAACTCTGGTCTCACCACAGCATTGGAGCAGAGCCCGTGCTGCCGCCAGCTGCGCAACCAGGGAAGAGACACAAGCTAAGAGCAGCCACAGAAGGGAAACCACAGGTCAGTGGGGGACTAAGAACCTCCACATGACAGACTAATCTCAGTCAAGTGCTCTGCAGACGTCATGGCCGACGAGGGATTTGGAGGAGGATAATGCAGTTGTTCAGTGGCAGGTGGGGCATCTCCCACAGAGGAGGGGAGACAGGCAGGGAAGTGATCCTGCAGAGCCCCAGGCAGTGTCATCAGCCAGCAGTGACAGTCATCACCTTCAAAGTGACCAAGCAGTGACAGACACAGGAAAGCCAGAGAGGGTGTAACATTAATTTTGATCTGGTAGTGAGGCAGAGACCAATGAAGAAGCACAAGTAACAACCTGTGCTCAACAGGCTGCAAAATGGTTCATCTTCAGGCTGCACCAAGCCCAGGACCAGCTGGGACACCTTAAGAGGTGTTCTGACTGTGACATGGGAACAGGACTTCCCAACATCCATCCACTTCGTCCTGTTTGGTGCAGTGCTAGCTGTATTGGAGGAAAGCCAGCCACGAGCAGACGCAACCCCAGGACAAGTCTGTCCTCCCGACAGCAGGTGCCCTCACGTGACACACTACTGGGGGGCCGGGGGCTACGGGAACACAACACTCCCGGCACGGTGCAAGTACAGCACCGGAAGGGCGATGCCAGCACGGGTATCGTGTTGTCCGAGCATGGAAAGGGCTCTCCGGGTGCACCGCAAGGGGAAGCGGCAGCTGGCAGGGCCAAGACACGGGGCTGGGGCAGCCTGTATTACTGGAGGCCGGTGCGCAGTCCCAGGGAGAGCTTGGAGGAGCTACCAGACCCCCGCTCAGCCTCTCTTTTTGGCCCGCCCCTCGGCGCAGGCGATGCCCCTTCCCGAGCGCCCATCCTTCGCTCCCGCTGCACCCGACCCAAGGCTCGGCCCGCCGGCCAGAGGGACCCCGGGGTGGGCAGGCTGCCTGGGCCGGCCCCTCCCTGCAGGGCTACAGGAGGTGATTGGTGCAGACAGGGGGTGCGGCCCCCGCGCTCGGCCCGCGCCGACNCCCGCCGCTGCGCCGCACCCGCCGCTCCAACATGGCCGCCCGCGGGGCGCAGGAAACGCCGGTGGCTTCCGCTTCCGGTCCCTTTCCGGGGGCCGCGGTCATGCCCACCGCCGTGGTGCGCGTTCGGTCACGCCCCCCGGGTACCGCCCTGGCCACGGTCCTACCCCCGCGGTGTCCCTGGCAACGGCGGCGCGGGCCGTCCCCGGGCCGGCAGGGGGCGCCCCCGGCGGAAGTGGCGCGGGCGGAAGCGGCGCCGTCACCAGGTAACGGGATCGGTGTCGGGGCGATGAGCGGCGGGGCCGCGCGACGACGGCGCCTGGTTCTGCACGTGGACCTCAACAACACGGTGGTCGTGGCGGACACAGTGACGGGGCAGGCCCCGCGGGCGGCGCTCAACACCTTTCTCAGCACCGTCACCTGGGGCCGCACTGGGGCCGCCGGTGAGCGCCGGGGCCGGGGCTACGGGGAACCCGATATGGCGGTGGCGGGGGCTGAGCACGTTCCTCTCTTCTAGGCGAGTGGGAGTGGGTGAGCGACCGCCCGTCCCTGCGTCCCCCGTGCCCCGGCGCCCTCACCTACTACAGCCGCCACGGCCGGGACCCCGCCTTCACAGAGGCTGGCCCGGGCCGGCGCTTCCGTGACCTCCATGTCCGTCACCTGCGGCTGCTGGAGTGGCCGGGCCGGCCGCAGGACGCCTTGTCGGTGCCAGGAGAGCCCGGCAAACGCTACCACCTGATCCTGCCCTCCTTCTTCCGTCTCCTGGACACGCTGCACCGGGATGGCAGAGCCTTCGCCGTTGTCTTCAGGACCTTCGGCACCGACCTGCCCCGTGCGCTGCAGGCCGTCAGCAGTGCTCTGAACGGGCAGCACCCCCAGTTCCCTGCCCTGCGGGACGTGGCGGTGAGTGGCGCCCTGAGGGTGTATCGTGATGGGGAAGGGCAGCTGGATGGTCCCACGGAGACACCCCCTGTCAGACTGCTCTCCAACTGCTTGGCCAGACTGCTTTTAAAAGCACCGGGTTCTCAGGATGAAGCTGTTAGCTGTGAGGGAGCATGTGTGTGTAGATCCTATGTGGAATGGCCTCCTCTTGGAGTATCCCGGGTTGTACAGACCATGCCTTCTCCTGAGGAGGGGCTGCTGTGGCAGAGTAGGGCTCCCTGGCCCAGAGCTGATTGCAGCTGCACTCTCCTCTCACTGACAGCACACTGGGCAGGAGTGCTGAGAATGAGCTTTGAAAGATGCTTCAGTTATTCCTTGGAGTGTTTTTGGGTAGCAGAGACTGAAATGGGGGCAGTGTGCAACTAGGAAGTCGTTCCTTTCCATCCCTGGGGAGGGGATGATTTTTGGTTGGATGTCTTCCGTGCCTCCTCCTGTCATCTCCCCAGCACCATCCTCCCACACTGTGGTGGTGGGGAGTCTCCACCCTACTGTTTGGTATCTCTGCCAGTGCATGAAACAACCTGTCTGCTTTCCTTCCCCATTTTCTGTGGTCATGCAGCTCCCTGTGGATCTCACCCCTGGCCAGATACGCTGCAGCAAGCGAGAGGTGGTGCTAACACGGAGAGCAGAGCATCTGGCCACCCAGGAAGATACACGAAAGCTTTACAACTACTTCAGCTCCTTTGAGGGAATTGGCGGCTTCCAAGACCACTTTGACTGGTGAGAAACATGGCATTGAGGAAGTGGATTGGGCATTATCTTCTCTCCTGTTACTCTCTTAGTTTTTGGGATAGCTCCTAGTTTTGAAGTCTTTATGGTTTTGGAGTCCCTGTCACTTAGGCACTCCCCATTTTGCCTGTGGGCAGCCTGATGGGGCTCTCACACCTTTCCTGAGGTCCCCATCCTCTGGTGTACCTCCTGCTTTTCTCCTAAGTCCCCCTGATTTGTCACCTTGATGCAAAATGCCTCTTTTCCAGGAGGCCATGGGCAGCAGGACAGGACATTCTCCATTCTGCTTCCTTGGCTCAGAGGATGTCCTGGGCCTGTAGTACAGTCTGCCATTACTCAGGAGCTGTCACCCTCTCTCTCCCCTGACTGTTCCTTCTCCCACTTACTGTTTCAGGTGGGCCAGAAATCAGTTCTCATCCCAGGGTGGAAAGCCCCTGTGGATAGACCCCCATGATCCTGATGTTCACCACATCTTCATTGATGACAACATCCGGCTGGATGATGCAGACACCATTGTTCACCCCCAGGTAGGTGGCTGAAGGCCCCTCTGGCACCAGCAGCCTTCTCTAGGGGTGTCCGTGGTGAGGTCAGGCATGTTTTGACTCCTTTGCATGAGGCTGCAAAGGGGGGTCAAGGCATAGCCCTTGTGTCACTGCATTCTGTGCCACTAGTGTCTGTGGCAGCAATGCACAGCAGGTGCTGGCTATCTTTGCTCCCCACTGAGTCAGCCCCGCACCTGGAGACAGCAGTGCTGATATCAGGGCTGCCAGCCCTGTCACTCATCTGAATGAAAGGGCAGTGTTTGTGGGGAGCACACTTGGGAAACAGAATATTTATGCAGACAGATCTGTGCCTGGCTATTGGACAGCTGTCAATGCTCAAATAAGAGCTGCAGGTCCACAGGCAAGCCTCAACCCCTGTCTGTTTCCATCCATATGGAGACAGTGCAGGGGGGAAACTCTGCAGCCAGTGAATTGTCTGCAGTGTTTGCCAGGCAGCCTGGGAATGGCAAGAGATGGGATGGGATGCTCATTGGATATTCCCTTCCATACAAGCTCTCTCAGCTTATGGATTTGTAGCTGGTGGTAGGAATTGTCATTGCCTGGACAGACCTGTCAGGAATAGGCTTTGGTCTGTGCCATGCCTGGTTGAGGGGAGCTACTGCAACAGCTGCTGCATGCAGATCTGCAGCAGCTGGAGCATGGCTCACACAGTTCCACTTGCTGCATTTCAGCCTCAGGCTACTTGTCTGATCAAGGAGTTCCTCCTTTGGCATTGGTAGCCTGCACAACTGGTCAGTCAGGCTTCTCTTCTAATCTCATGGCTACCATGAAGCCAGCCCTGGGGCTGTTCCCACGCTGGATCACACAGGTAGGATCCAGTTATGGTAGCAGCAGACCTCATGGGAGTCTGGGCAGCAGCCGAGCATCTTCCCAGCAGGGCTTATCCTCTCTACTGGGACCTTGCTGTCCTGCAACCAGAATCAGTAAGTTGAATGCCATTCTCCCCTCCTCTTGTGTCACCAGCTCTGCAGGGCTGTCTCCATGTCAGTGAGGGTGACAGAGCAGCACTGGGAGTGAAACAGATTTCCAGGTGGCCTTAAGCTGGCCAGGGTGAAGATCAGAAGGTGAAGTCCCTGTTCCCTCCTGTGGCAGCTAAAGGAAGAGCTGTTGGCAGAGGTTTGCTGCTGGAGTGGAGATAGGATCACCCTGTCTTCTGCCCCTGACTCACAGCCAGCATGGAGGCACCTGGCCAAGGGGAGGGCAGAGCACACCACGGGGTGTGTGTGTTGCTGCCAGGCTCTGCTCTCCCTGCAGGTATTCCTGGAGCAGGGCAGCAGCAGTCCCAGGACCGTGCCCACCTCAGAGCTGTACAACATTTGCCTGGTGCAAACCAATCTGCTGGAGGCCATCGCTGATGAGGACTATTTCCTGCACTGTGTGAGGAGATGTGAGGAGAACTATGACCGCTACCTGGCTTGCATGGAGAAGGACACCCCAAGCCAGCAGTGGGATGGACAGTGATACCACCTCATGGGGCCAAGTTACTCCAGACTGGGACACCCCCCGCTTCCTGCTGTACGCAGGCAAAGTCCCAGGCAGGCTCCTGCTTCAAGCTGTTACCTCTCCAATGTGCAATGTGGGTGTTCAGTCCTATCAGGAGCCTCCATAAGCAAACACAAGCGTCCTGGGAGCTTGTGTGATGGGATTCTTGGAGGAAATGGTTTTCCATTCCTTGGCAGCGCTGCCCATGGTGCCCACTTTTGTGTGAGGGCTGGGGCTCACCATCCCCCTGCAGTTGCTAGGCAGGTCCCTTCCGCCATACTGTGATGCAGGCAACCTTGCAGTGTTTGCACCTCCCTTCACACTCCTGCAATGACGGCTGGTGCAGAGCAGGTGCCAGGATGAGTGCAGTGTTATCCGCAGCATCCCCAGGTGCCATTTGTGGTGCTGTGTTCTCGGAGGATGGTTTCTTGCTTCTGTCTGTTTTTAAAGCAAACCTTTTTAGCTCATTTCTGTGTGAGTTTCCTGCCTGCCTTTGGCTCTGCATGTGCTGGTGGGCGGGGAAGCGCCTTTCCCAGCGTGTTCATTTGCCTGGCTCAGCCAACTGGGGGCAAAAGTGTTGGTGGAGGGTTTGAGACCCATGTGCACCTTTCCTGACGCTCCTGAGAGACCCCAGCAAGGTCGTGCTCAGAGCAGGGCTGAGCTCATGTTCTGTCCCTGCAGTGGTGACAGGACAGGGGTCCTCTCCGTGGTAGGACGGTGGGTTCTAGACTCCATGAGCCCGGCTCTGTGTGGCTCTGGCACCGGCAGTGTGCAGCAAGGGAGCGCAGAACCAGGACCTCTTCAGTCCCTCTCCCTGCGGTGGCTCCTTCCCGGCGAGGTGAACGCGGCAGGGGCACGGGGTGGGCCGGGCGGAGGGGAGCGAGGCACGGCGGGGGGGCCGGGGCGGACGCGG